>JAJKFI010000029.1:4893064-4993972 GCA_029204185.1 Lerista edwardsae | reverse complement strand
ATTATTATTATTATTATTATTATTATTATTATTATTATTATTATTATTATTTCCAGGCTAGTGAGCAGTTAGCCTTTCTCTTATGAAGCAGGCTGGGTCCCTCACCCTGCTCCCAAAACTATGTTCAGCAAAAAATGGTCAAGCCTCCTAAGACACTCTTTGTTCTGACACACCAGCAGCATCTCTCCTCCTTCCTCCCTTCTGCCCCAACCTGAAGGAAGGAAGGAAGGACAAAGAATTATGGACAGATGGAAGGAGGGTTAACGTTGCTTATCACAAAGGGGATAAAATCATCATTGTGGGAACATGATTAGAATTGGGCAGATTCCCTGAGACATCCAGGCAAAGGAAGTGCTTCACTTCTGCATACAGTGCAGGAGATTCCAGTACAAGCACAAGTTTAGGACTTGCTTTGTGCAAACATCAAAACTGCACACACCCTGCTTTGTAGTTTTGGCAGCAAAGCAGCCCACATGAATCCATCAAGGCAACTTTTTCTTGAGCTGGATCTAACAAAGGGAGCACCTTCCCTGCAGAGATTTGGCTGCCAGTGTCAGGTTTCTGTTTAGAACACACAGGAGGAAGAGCCAAAAATACTTGCCCTACTGGCAGGAACAGAACCATGGTGGAGTTTAGTTGTGATCAGGGCCAAGCTATTTTGCCCCGTAGGCAAGACTAACTACTTGCATCCCCACAAAAGATTGCCAACTTTAAATTTCAATAGCAGATGTAGAAAAAAATGAAAATCATAAAACCTGAAGCTGCTACATTTATAAATTGCAAGAATAAACAATACAACAATCTGATTATCTGTCTCAAATAAAGTTGTTATCACAAACAAATCATTTTGAATTTGTGAATAATTTATCATTAATTCTATTCCATAGCAGTGTTGTATTTCTCTTTAAATAAAGTCAATTGCATTTTTACATGGGTTAAAAAAACCTCATCTGTATAAAACTGTGCCCCACAAAGGTCAGTACTAGTGCCCCAATGAGGTTTGCACCCTAGGCAGCTGCCTAATGGTACTACCGGCTCTGCCTGTGATAGGAGTGCCAATGATATTTCAAAACATAATTATTATTCATTTTCCAAGGAAAATAACAGGATTTTTGAGAGGAAAAGCAAGGAAATACTGCTCCTAGAATCCAAGTAAATTTGCAAGGCCAAGAACTGTGTGGTTTCCATGCTGTTCCCTCTTAAACCAGCTGTTTGTTACAAGGAAGAATGTAAGATGCTCTTATAGTAAGTAAAGCAAATGCATGATTGCTGACAACAATGACTACTGATGTGGGAGAAATCAAGTGTTTAATCATGGAAGGAAGAAATTGATAATGAATCTTATTTAATCGACTATATGAATTTGTTAATGAAGTGTACCTGATTGCCTATGGTGTCGGAATGTAACAGAATGGGGCACTGTTCTTCAAACTGTGGCTTAGGACCCACTTGGTGCGTCAAAACCTGATGTCAGGTGGGTCACAAAAAGCTCTGAGGCACCATCTTGGAAATTGGCAAATTAGGTTGCTGCCACCATCTTGGAAGCTGGAAAGCAGTGATGTCATGCACCCACTACGCACCACTACGCGAGTACCGGTTCCTAGAAGTTGAGCTGGCCCCACACACTCGAAGCTGGCCCCGTTGGCTGGTTGGCTCAGCAGCTGCGCATGCGTACTGCACGCCCGCAGCCGTTGCCTGCACTTTCTGTGAGGAGGCAGGCCGGCAGGCAGGCAGCGTGGTGGTGGCAGCAGCAGCGGAGCGAGAGGACCGGAGATGGCAGCAGCAGCAGCAGCAGCGAGGGAGACCTGGGAATAAGGCAGCAAGCGTGAGAAAGTAGTCTGCCTGGGGCTCCCGCTCCCTCCAGCTGTGCAGATCCAGCGTCCCGGTTCCTCCTGCAGCCTCCTCCCAGCCCCAGCCCCCACGCGGTCTTTTTTTGGTCGCCTGTTCCCCCTCCTGCTCCTTGCCGGCTCCTTTCATTTAACATTAATATAAAGTTAAATGGCTCCCTGTCCCAAAAGGGCTCACAATCTAGTACAGTCTAGCCTGCTATTTAACCAGGGAACAGTTGAAGCAAAATATGTCTATACACATCTCTAGAAAGCAAAGCAATAGAAGTTAAATCAACCCTAACCATAAGCTGAAGTTATTACAAACATGATCACATCCATGGCAACAACCACGACATCACTTCCAGCTATGACCTCACTTCCTGCCATGACATCACTTCAGGCTTATGCTGTCACTTCCGGTGGGCGGACCTCGACAAGTGCCATCAAAAGTGAGTACCTGTTCCTAAATCATTTGGATGACACCACTGCTGCAAAGCCTTTCCCCGCAGCTTGCTCCTGTAGTCAGTGCCAGAAACACTTTTTCTTTTTGCTTTTCCCACTCCCTTCCCCCACAGTACCTTATTTGCAAGCCACAAGTATGCAATCAAACTCTCAGCTCATCGGTTCTCCAAGTGTTCCTCTTCAAAGCCAAGAAGAAACAGAATGCTGCTTTTTTTTTAAAAAGGAAAGAGCTGTGTGTGTGTGTTTGGGACTTGGTCTGTGTGAAAGACTTAACAGTTAACTTTTTCCCCTCCCTGTTAATTGTATGCAATCAAACACACAGCACCTCACTTACAAAGCTGAGGTTTTCTCTCCCTTCACCAATGCAAGGGGGTGGGGAGAAGAAAGAGAGTGATTTGTTTTAAGTTTGTGAGTGAGTGAGTGGCTTTGGTACTGCATCTGTGAGAGAGTTAGAGTCTATCCCCTCCCTATTTATTGTATGCCACCAAACTCTCAGCACCTGATTTCGCCTGGAGCTCCTTTGCAAAGCTGAGGCTTGCTACTCCAATTTCTCAGGGTCTCTCCTCATCAATGTAGGGGGAGGGGGGAAGTGCGTAAGAAAGTGGGAAAGATTTCCCTTTTGGGAAATGTTTCTACATTTGTTTTTTGAACTACATCTGTGAGAGAGTTCCCTTCTCATTTTCCCTTCCTCCTTCCCTTATTATTTGCCAGCATAACTGTGGGTTGCAACCTGATGTCTGGTGGAAAACTGGGAGCAGCCATCTTGGAAGCTGCAGACCTTACTCTTGCTATATTCCTTTTGTGAGTATTACCAGAGTGTTAATGAAACCCTCACAGAATGTTCAAGTGAGGGTTTTGTTTTGTTTTTAGTTCAGTGCTTTTACATAATATTTTGTCCTAATCTTGCTTTCTGTCAGGGATGGTTGTGCAGTTGCTGCAGTCCAACAATGTCAGGTTGCATTTCAGAAGTGTTGTGGGACTGATCAAGTGTCTATTTTTGGAACCTGTCTTGTTTGATGGACTGTATGAGCTTCTGAAGCTGAAAGCTTTAAGCAAGAACACCACCCTTGTAGTGTAGCACAGTACCCAGCAAACAATAGAGGTTCTGGCAACAGTAGAAGCAACAACTCTTGGTGGGAAAACACTTTTTGGCTAAAGTCAAACTGTTGAGAGCCTCCTTGACGTAGCTCTGTACCCCATTGTGGTTATTTTGGCCTATAGGTAATACTTGTGATTGCTATGCTCGTGATGGTCAGATGGAGGTGGAACCAGATGCACATAATACAGGACCTGGAAAGGTGAAGGGGTAAGACCAGGATGTGATGGGAACAGGTATGGACCCCATCGAAGGGAGGGCAGTGCTGAGAACACCCTCTTATCTCCTTAAACGTGTACAGGTCTGACTCCATTTTGGATTTCATCCTGGGAGTTCTGAGCTGCTATCCTGCAAGGAGGTCACAGAGGTGATCCTCGGGAGATAGCACAAGATAATGCAGACCATTAAGAAGTGGTGCCGAGGGACATTCGAATGTCTCCCTTCCCTCAGGGTCTTGTAATGCAAATCTGGATATCATGACAAAAAAGCATAGTGAGGACAACTTCTGCCTAACTCTATTCTAATCTGCCCAGGAGCTAAAGTAACCTGGAAAGTCTTTTTTGGACTAAGCCAAAAGGTTTCCCCACCAAAGTTTAAAGCAGCAACAGAAAAGGCTGGAGCGTTAGAGTAATTTTGTAAAAGAAACAAAATGTTGTGTTTAGGAAAAGCATAAAGCAGTTTTAAAAAGAACAAGGTTTTGGCTGGATAAAAAGAAATAGCGCTTTCTCAGCAGAAGGTAAAAAGGGGGGAAGTGTTGAAAAAGACTATACCTGCCTTTATCCATTGTCAATTGTATCACTGCTACTGTACTAGTCACTCCAGAGTAGCCTTTTATCAATATGATTGGGTCAGGTAGGGAAGAGAAGATTCTAACTCTTAAAGTTTGCATCTTCCTGTGTAAGTACTTACCACATTGACAACTGTTGTATCAAGCAATCAAATGTGTCAAGCACTTATGGCTAAATGTGCCAACCCTATTGTAATCTTGTCTTAATACAGCCGCGTATCTGACCTGTTGCCCGGGGTGACGCGAGCCATGGGCACTGGGCAGCGGCAGGGCAGCGGAGCACCATTGCATGCAGTCCGCACGCAAAACAGTGCGCTCTTCGGCCCTCCCTAGCCTCCATTATGCTCCGAAATGGAGTGTTTCCGGGCTCAGGGAGGTGTGTGGCAGTGATGCACGGGGGCAGGGTGATGTCCTGGGGGCGTGGTTTCAGCGCCAGCCATGGGCGCGCTCAGGCCTCCATTCGTCTGTCTTAATATTAGTGCCATTGTTGCTGCTAAATGTATTTAAACACCCTTTGTAATCACTTCTCCTTCCCCTTCCCTGACCCTTGGTTGGGGTCACGCTGGAGGGGAGGAGGAGCAGCAGCAGCAAAACAGGAACACCAATCAGATGTCTCACATCACCAAAATTGCCAATAGCAAGTTGCCAATGTTATTTGTTGTTGTCAATTCCACATTTGCATGTTCAACTGATCAAGTCAAAATGTACAAATTACACAAGTTCTGTGGTCTCCTTGGAGGTGTATTGCATTTGTGTCTGTTTTACTGATGTCCTACACATGAGTAAAATGTATTTCTCTTTCTGCAGCATCAAAATCCAGCTGGCATTCTTTTCCGTCGACAGTTCCTTGGTAAGCCACAGAGAGGGGATCCTGGGCCAGCCGGGATTGAGGGAGTTGGGCTGGGAAGAACTCTGTCCTTCGGGCAGAGGCGGATCTACAGGGAGGGCAGAGCTCTAAGTTTTGCAAGGAGACTTACCCTGTCATGTAACTCTCTCCTCTTCCTTGTTGCTGTAGCCAGTAAACAACGCCAAGATGTTGCTTTTCCCTGTGAGGATTGGCTAAAATGGTGCAGGAGAGGAGTGATTTCCACTGCAAGGTAAGGCTTCTTGCAAAACTTAGAGCTTTGCCCTCCGTAGATCTGCCTCTGCCTCTGCCTCTGGGGCGATATCAGGACGGGAAAACACGTGGGGGAAACAAAACCTCAAATTAACAGCCCCTGAGCTTAAAGGGACAGGGGCCTGGAGAAATCGCCTTATTGGCTTGATTTCCTCCTACTTCAGAAGTGTCATTATGTCACACTGATGAAACCTCCTGCTTGATGATGTCACTTCTGGCAATGACATCACTTCCAGTTTAAGGATGTGATTTCTGGTGGGTCACAACACAAGTGCCATTCTAAAAAGTGCTTCCCAGTCTAAAAGGTTTGAGAATCACTGGAATGGGGAGAAGGGAGAGGAAGAAATGAAATACGGAGAAGCGCAAGAAGTTGACGGAAAAGGGTTGAAAGAAACACACAGAGAGAGGGAGCAGAAAGCTATAACAAAAGGGGGGCTGAGGCAAGATGAAAGTCTAAGGCTAGGCCAATGGATGAGATATCACTGAATGTATGGGAGTGAATGGACAGAATGAATGGAAAGGTGTCATTTCGGGTCATCGAATTGTCTTTGCCACAGGTGCCTATCTGTACCATGTCATCAAGTCATTGTACACATGTATACTAACAGTTTGATCTTCATTGTCCAATGGGCCACCACCTCTGCCTGGGCTGCATCCGATTGCATCTGATGTTGTTTGTCATGTCAGTTTCACATTCATACCCAGTCAGTTGCACCTGACTTTAATAGTAAACGCCACTTGCCTAGAGAAGAATAGAGAGAGGTAGAGAATGGGAGAAAGTCATGAATGCAACCAAATTAAGAATACTTCTTTGTGTAAGACTACCTCCTTGTTGTACCAATGAAATCACGATGTAAAATGAAAACAATGAATTTTATTTACTCTGTTTTGTTTGGTATCCAGATAAATGTCCCAACGAAATCAAGCTGTGGCATGTAAACAATGAATTTTATTCATTATGTAGCCATAATTGTAACACCTGATATAAATGATGAGCCAAGCCATGTAAAAACTCACACAAGTCTGTACAAGTTATGGTGCTGTTTTGGCTCTTGTGGCCTTTATTAATAAAGACCCCCTTTTCCATTTTTCCGTCAAATCCAGTGCTGGTCTTCCCTTTTTGGTATTTTTGATGTTGTTTCCCCTTCTTTTAAGCCAGGCTTTTTCCTTGGGTATTTTAGCCTCCTTGCTGTGCACCAAGCAGGACTCTCAGCTCCCAGGTTCCCTTGAATCCCATTTCAGGGAGCCCCAACTACTCACACACAAAAGGGAAAATTAAGCTCCACGTTACATAAGAACTTAATGCAATGTGGGTGATTTCATGTAACTGGGCAGTGCACCTGAGGGCCTCCTCATTGTGTGGGGAGCAGGCTGCCCACATCCTCAGCCGTCACCTCGCATGAAGGTAAAACTCAGTTCAGAGGCCAGTGCAGTGAACGGAACTCTTGCCGGGAAGGGGGGTGGGAGCTGCCCACTGCTGCTTCCAATTGGCCCCAAATGACATTTTGTTTGGTATCCTATACAGCTTGGGGCCCAATCTTTTGAGCCGTAGTGCTGGCGGTAAGTGCATACAGTGCTGGTGTCGCAAACATGTTTGCAGCAACCTCAGAGTAAGCGGTGCCAGTGGGGAGGCCTGTGCCATTCCACCAGCATTGCAGAGAAAGCCCCGGCCACTGGTGGCGAAAAGGTAAGCACCAGACAACGCGGAGGTGTGGGGAGGGGGGCAGGAAGATGTGGGATGGGGGTTCTATGCAAGGGGAGGGTGGAGAGGGCAGAATGAGGGGAGGGATTGGCCCGGGAGAGGGGTGGAGCAGGTGGAGGCTTGCTCCACCAGATCCTATTTCCCCATATTATTATTATTTTTTATTAAATTTATACCCCGCCTTTCTGCCCGAAGGCACCCAAGGCAGCTTACAATTAAAATACAATAAAATCATTATGTGTGATAGTTAAAACCAATAGTTAAAACAATATTAAAACAATTAAAATTTAAAACAGCCACCCCCTTGGATCATAAAATATACAAGGGTGTAAAAAGAGGATGCACAAACCAGCCAGCCTGTCAACAACATATTGGGCTTGGAAACACAACATGGGGCTTCTCAAGTCTGTACCAATGATTTAGCTGTTACAGACTCAAGAAGCACCATTCTGGAGGCTCGTGCTTTACTTGGGATAAGGGGACAAATGTCCCCTTCTCCTGAGAAGACCTCTGGTGGCATGTCTACAGAGAAGTACATCTCATTGTGTCCAATGGTACTTGCTTCCAGGAACATGGACATAGGATTGCCAAAACCCACTTTCTTTAAGCATGCCTTAAGAAGACCTGAAAGGAATATTCATCAGAATTCCTATGGTATGGGGCTTATGGTTAAGGACTAGACTTTCCCTAGCTCAGGGGTGGCCAACCCTTCAACTTTAGAGGAGGGAATTCAGCAGGTGCCGTTTTGTTGTCTTCTACCCAATTCTTAAAAGGCCAGGAGCCTCAAGTTGAAAGGCTGCCCAAGCTGATGTTTCTGTGAAAAAGGACATCTCTGTACTGCAAGAAACCAGATATCTCTCCAACCCAAGCAAATTATCCAGCCAATAAAAAAAGGACTCCATTGCTGAGCAGCTGCAATGTCTTTCTGCATGAAAATCTGTCATGTTGTTCCCAGTACATTTAGCCTGATGGACTTTGCTCTTCGGGCACAGTCGAATAGTGCCAGCTGGCCTGAAAAGATAATTCACTGAGATCCAGTAGAGATTGCAAACAGTGTTTTTCACAGTAACACTAAGAAGCAGGTAAAGGCTTTTGGAGTCAGTTTGGAAGCTGCTGCTCAAAATTGCCCATTGATGTAAATTCCAGTCATTCCATTGGAGCACTACAGTTTTCAAGAGCCTGGTTTGCTTTTTGCACTCTTGTAATCTCTTATGAAACTGTATTTTTCACCGTGAATCCTAACAATCTCTTCTTGACAGGTTTTTCTTAAGACTGGTTTGTGTAAAGGAGCTCCACCCTCCTTCTAGTTTGAAGCCATAGCTACAACATTCCAACCTCAGTTTCTTTTGTGCAGCACTGCTCTATTTACTGTTGTACCATGTTAATCCTTCAATCTGATTAGTTATTGCCCCACCCAGTTTGCCAAGTGCTAAAGTAAAAGATTCATTAGTCGGAGTCCTTGTAGTGAGAAGAAATCCACTGAAATCAGCCTGGCTGTCCTGTTGCAAGGAGGATACCTTTGGATGTAAACATTAACTAGTAATGGATTGTAACAGAAAGAATTTACACCAGTACAGTATTTCACCTCTGTAGATATTTGCTATAGAGATTATAGTGCTTAACAGAAGCCAGCCTTTAGTGATTACAAAAGCCCATCTAAAACAATATGCTAAAAACATGTATATAAACAGGCAGTACAATGTCATAACCAAAAAGGGACAAATATTATGACATAATATGCCATCTTAACTTTTATTTAGCCATTGTTGATGTTTAAATATCTTGCACCACTATGGAAAAGTGCACATGCTCTAGCTCTGGCAAATCTCCAAAATAAGAGGATTCCATACTTGTCAGGAATCCAACAAAAATATATTGCTGTGTCCTAGTTTAATGAATTGTATGTCTAGTTGTTTTATTGCAGTGGAATCTTTAGCCAGTCTACTCAGAAGTAAGCCCCACTGAGCTCATTGGGACTTACTCCTAGGTACATATGGCTGTAGAAGTCCCATTGAACTCAATGGGTTTACTTCTGAGTAGACATGTATAGGATTATAGCCTTAAGAGTTGTTTGGATGTGCTTCTGAACAACTCACTTAGCTGCAAAGAAGCAAAGCACGCACGCACACACAAAGCAAAATGTTATTGTACTTGTTCAGATTTGGCCTTGACTTCCTAAGAGCATGAAGTGGAACTATAAGACTATAACTATAACCAAAAGTAGAAGAACTGTGTTCAAAATGATAAGAGTACAAAATGTCCTCTGCCAAGTCTTTCATACTTGCCTTTCATAACGCTTCACAGCTTCCAATCTGGGCCATGGCCATGAGCATGTGCTGAGATATACATAAGTGTTTCATTATGCTTTTATCATGGCCATATCAGATTTCATGTGATGTTTACTGCTAGCAGACACATCCTTTTATAAGCAGGCATTTTGGGATTCCTGAATTCATGGAATTACTGTTACTGAACTTTGAGCTGAGCTCTCCCTTCATGGTATCTTTCATCCAAATACTCCACGCCAACGGTTCCCAAAGTCCTCCTCAGATGTTGGGACTGCTATAAGTAGATGTGGGAGCAGAGATTGGGACTGGGGAGGGTGTCACAATGGCACCGAAGGCACCCAGTGACATTTTAACACACCTGGAGGGTTGGCAGGTGTGGAGTTGGGCAGGGCTGGGGAAGCCTGAAGCAAAGAAGAGACCTGTTTTGAGCTCAAAAGTGCAATTCCCCCAAAAAACCATGATGGACCTACTCCCGTACCAGACCATAAAGAATAAATTACAGTGTACCATATGCACAATCTAAGTGGCATCGCTAGGGTTGGTGTAACCTCCATTAACTTTATTAAAATATAACATTACTATATTAATAGTAAAGGTCACCCAACCAATCAGTAACCAACAAAAAACCAGTGGCCAACTTGATGACACTAACACAACTGGATAAAAGCTAGTATTAGCTCTGATACATGGAAATGAGGGCTGACTCATACTAACACATTGGTTCCCTGCTGTGTTATTAGAACACCTCATTGGCTGTCAGAACAGTCAGTCTCATTGGTCAGTTTTGAGTTAAAGAAATCAAAGATCAGAAACCTTTATTGGCATCACCAACAATTAAAACATACAAACAATATAGCCAACAAGTGACCAACAGTCACATATCATTCCACTCATGCAACGTTAGCTATAGCATATATCAATCCCCCAAAATACAGTTACCCAATTTTTTACCCAATAAATTACAGAGATTGTGTAAATGACTGCACCTGTTGAAAATCAAGCAAAGATATTTGGAAATCATACAGGTACATTCTTGTACTCTTCCTTCTAACAAAAAAAACACAGCAATCCTGCTCCTCCCTCTCTGGCGGTATATTGATTTGATCCAAGTATTGTTGCCACAGGTCATTGTATAAACAGCAAGTGAACATATGATGTCTCAACCGTGCTGTTATCGCAAGGATAACATCTTGTTATCTTCTGCTCCTCTCCATTCCTGAAAATCTGCCCCATAATAGATTAGATGGGGAAATAGTAAAGGCTTAACATTCTAGGGGATTGGTTAAACCATATAAATAATTACAGCTAGATTCTTGTGCCCATGAGAGATGAAAAAAGGGGGCGAACAGGTTTTCCTAGCTGCTGCTGTGAGCTCGTGTTTCTCTATCTCCCATAATCTAGTCTTCACCATTTTATATGCAGCTGTACCTATCAGATCTCCTGAGAGCCCTAACTGCCATATTTTTGTTTATAAAATTGGTCCAGTCCTGGGGATAAAAAGGAGTCCTTCAGAAGACCTTTACTTGGTCTGCCATATAACAGAACTTCATCCAAGTTGTAAGGTACCTGGCCCAGGCCATTGTCTCTATTTTATGTTGGCCTGACTTGAGACATAAAACTGTGTAGGGTGCACAAAGTGCCACAGCAAAAATTTATAGAGGAAGGCTGATTGTACTCACTCCACAGATTGTGAGACACCTGATATCCATACTGGGATGTCGTATAATAATTGAGCTATTAGTTAAGGTTTTTGTTACATAAGGCAGTGGTGTTTTCATTTTCTGGTTATTTAGCTATAATTTTTGATAGAATACAGATATTTCAATGTGGTTTGTTTCATTGCATTCTGCATTAAATTACCCATAAAATGATACATAGTATAATGGTGTTATTCAAAAATACCAAGATTTTCACAATTTTAGCCTGTATTGGTGTCATCCCCTCAGTGAGTCACCCAGTGAGGTCCATACCCACCACACACCTTAGTGACGCCACTGCAAATACCTCATTGTGCCAATGTTGGAGATTGTGTAAAAACCTAAAAATAATTCATATAAACTAGTGGGTAGGGGGAAAACACTCAAAAAATCCTTCTTCCTGCAATTCCTTCCACCCTGTGTCACTGTCGCTTTCCTCTGACAGAGCATAGATACAGACCACATGCTACAGTCAATCCCAGTACTTAAACCCCAACAGGGAGTTTAAAACTCAGATTACAGGGCATGTGACACGTTCATGCACATTTGGAGTGTGCTCACACTTGAGAACTGTGGTTATGAGAACTATGGGGAAACAAGGGGGCAGAAGGCCGGGAGGGAAGCAAGTCTCCCTTTCTACTGAAGCATTCCACCACCTTCCTCCACTGACCCTCAGGAGAGGCTTTCAGGGGAGCACAAAGCCCTGCTAGAGTAGGAATTCCCAAGCACAGAAGGGAACATCCTTTCATAAGCACTACTTAAGATGCCAAATCCACAACCTTATGCATGCTTGAGGCGGGCGGCACACTCCATTTTCTAGTGACTTGCTTCTGCAAAAGCCTGTATAGGATCAGGGCAAGAGGGGCAAGGCTGATTGTAAGCAAGTGCAGTCATATAATATTGTGACCATTTTTCTATGCTTGTCTACTTGGAGATAAGGCACAACATCTTCAGCAGGGCTTACTCCCGAGTAAGTCTGAGGAAGGTTTAGGGTTTATTTCAGTTGAGGATGAGAATTAAAGGCACAGAAAAGGAATTTGGAGGAGGAACTTGGAAGGACGAGAAATATTATACCTTCTTACCCTCATACTGTTATAACAACAAAGAATTCATTCTTTCTGTTAAAGGCTGCGGGATCAGAGAATCTGTTGTGCTGAAAGCTGTAGAGCCAGTTCTATAAGATTCAGCCCTAAAATACTATTCCTGTTATTCCTCACTTAACACATGTACTCAGAGTAGTATCATTTTACTACTAACAACAGGTGTGGTGGTTAATTATGGTCCAATCCCATTCAGATGCTGCACTGGCACTGCACAGATACCAGCATGACATCCATTATATCTTAAGCCCATCCTGGCAATGCCACACTGACAGCCTATCTTGGCACCCTGGCCTAGCCCTTCTCAGTAGTACCCCCAGCATCCACAGAAGCACATATAGTGGATTTTTGACAGCATCACATCATCATTGCTGTCAAACCAGTGCATCATTCATGTGTAAGTTCAAGGAGCTAACCACTGCACCCAGTCAGGCCCAACACTGGGCCCAACAGAGTAAACATGCATGGGCTTGCACTACTGAAAGCGCAATCCTAACCTGGAGTTAGTCCGGGACAGTTAGGCCAGCAAAGTTTGGCTGGCACAAGGGACACCATAAAGCATGTTTGGACCACTTTGGGAGTCAGAGGCAGCACACAGACATGCACCATCTTCCCTGACTTTCCTGACTCCGAGAGAGGTCCAAAAGCACTTTACAGTGGCTCTTGTGCCAAATTTTGCTGGCCTAACTTTGCCAGCCTAACTTCAGGTTAGGATTGCACTCTGGAACGCCAACAAATTTTTCATAGATTAGGCAAAGCTCAATTCATCATATGCCTTAAGTGTTCCTCAGCCAGGCAGGCATGGATTGCAGACCATAGATCAAATGGTGCATAGCAATGAAATGTCATAAGCTGAATTCTATCTACATGGATCTTCTCAATCACCATTCTCTGCACATCAAACACTAGCGCCCACTCATTTAACAAGAATGAGAAGGCAGAACTGATTTAGGAAATGCAGCTCACCAGTCCTCATAAACAAGCTAGTCCAAACTGTTGTTGCACATCATTAATAAAATTAGTGCCTAAGGCATGGAGAGAACAAACTTGCATGTCCAACTTGTTTCATACAACATTCCCAAGCTGCAAGGATTGCTTCAGAGAGATTATCAACTACATCAAAAGTAAAAGTTCTCCCAAAGAGAAATGGATGAGTAGAAAAATGTGACACAGAATCACTGAGATTGGATGCAAGGGATCCTGATTCAGTCCCCACTCAGAACATTTGATCAAATGGGTCTTTCTCTCAGGTCCATTTCAAAAGTTATGAGTTTCCTATAAAGAAAGCAGCTTCACATAGCAAAGCACATGCAAACCAAGGCTTCAGTATATATTGAGATATTTAGCATATATCCAGCTGCAATTTTCCAGTGCAGATAAGTTGAGTGACATACAGGTGGCCTGCATCTTGCACATCACACACTTATGCAAATTCAACTTCATACAAACAAAAACCAAAAAACCAGCAGTTCTCAATCTACCCAAGGGTTGCATATTTATTTTTTGTCACAATGAAAACAGACTGCAGCTATGCCTACAATAATATACACCCTTGCCTGGAAGTTTTACTTCTGAGCAGGCAAGGTGTATTTTTATAGAAAGAAAAGTTAAAAAAATTGTAAAACACATTAACAGGGCAATCAATGCATATTTATTCAGGAGCATGCCCTGGAGTTCCCATTCAGGAGCATGTTCAGTGAGATTTATTTCCAGGTAAGGATGAAGTCCTGTGCAGCCTTCCTGGGGAGGAAGCCCTGTGGGCCACATATGCACAGGATTGAGCAGCACATGGAAATAGGTAATTGTGGCTCCGGAATACATACACGATAACATACTTTTCAAACAGCAGAATCCTAGGCATGTTTACTCAGAAGTAAGTTCTACTGAGTTCAGCTGGACTAATAATGCAGCCCTAAGCACGTTTGCACCGCACCGGAGCAAATCCCACCGAACACGATGGGACGTACTTCTAAGTAATCATACACAGAACTGCACAGCTGCGCCCCAAAGGACAGCAGACTTAATTCCATTTGAAACACAAATTCGGTCAGAACGGCACCCGCCTTTCTTTTTTTTTTTTTGTTTGAGAGAGAGAGCCAGAGCGATTCCGTTCCTTTAATTATAGCGCGGGGAGGCCAGGAAGAAGAATCGCCTGAAATCAGAAGGCGCGTTGAACGCAGTGGCACTTTCTCAAGCCAAATTCTTGGAAATGTCAACAGGAGACAGACGGAACCCCTCACTATTGGGAAACCGCACAGAAGTTGATTTTGAACTCTGCACACACCGGTGCCTGAAGCAACAAAGCAGCTGCCTCCCCCTCGCGCCCTTGGCCGGGCCGCTATTTCCAGGCTGCGTGGTGCTCCCTGAGTAGCCCAATAACCTCCTTGGAGTAGCCCCACTTGCTTCCATGGGGGATACAGGGTAAGGCACCCTCCCCTTTGGCAACAAAGAAGGCCCGAGTAACGAGCCACCGCGCCTGACCCTGGAGAAGCCGAGTGGGAAAGGCACTCGCGCTCCCATTGGCTCCAAAGAGGGGTGGAGGTTGCTTTGGGCGCGTTCCCCCTTTCTGGTTGGAGAAAAGCTTCAAAGCCCGGCCTTCGGGTTGGTCGCCCTGCCTCGCAAAGGCGGGCATGGAAGCGCAACAAAGCGCGGTGATTGGGGGCGGCTGACAGCCGGGGGCTATAAATTGCCGAGGCGATTTCGAGGGTAGCCGCGCACGCGCTCCGGCGGGAGAAAGAGACCGGTCGGCGAGCATTGCGTTGGAGGAGCGGCCACTAAGGCAGCAACATGGCGGTGCAGAAAGCTGTGTGTGTCATGGCCGGGGACAGCGCCGTCAAGGGCGTCATTCACTTCGAGCAGAAGGCAAGACTCGGCACCCCGCCTTTCTGTGAAGGGGCCGGGAGGAGGGAGACCCTCGGCGTGGAGGGGCTGCTGAGCCCTGGCCACGCTGCGTAGAGCCAGGCTGCAGCCGGAGCCCTGCTTGGTGTGTCCCCGGGGAGGTTGGGTGGCGCATGCACGCCTACGCGGTTCTGGAAACCGTTGCTTCAGGGCACGTGCAGAGTTCTTGCTGCCGGGCAAGAGCAAGGGTCGGTGGCTTCTGTAGGGGCTTCTCGCTTGTAAAGTTTGCATTGATGGGGTTCTAGGTTTGTTCAAGCCTAAATAATCCGGATTAGGCGCCACTGTTCTATAGCTGTGGAGCAGCGCTCCTGAAGCAGCTCCCGCGTCTTCTCATCTCGCTACATTGCCGTTCCTAGAAAGAGGGAGGGGCTGTAGTTGGCTAAGTGGTGGCTGCTCGCTGTCGACTGAACTTCAGCATGTGCAAAAAAAGAGGTGGGGCAAGGTCTAAGAGTCTCTAGAGATATTTCTAATAAATAGTGAAGTGGCTGCATCTGGAGATGAGGAACTAGTTATTTCTGATTCTAGACTACTTCAGAGTACCGGGTGCAAGGGAGTGGCGATAGGATCCAAGCATCTTGTTTTCTCACGCTTCCCTGGGGCACCTGCTGGGCCGCTGTGAGATACAGGAAGCTGGACTAGATGGGCCTTTGGCCTGATCCAGCAGGGCTCTTATGTTCTTAGACAAAGCTTCGCCCAGCTGCTGTTTTTAGGCGCAAGGAGCAATTCCTCCTCCTATAACCTCTTTCTTATCTGCAGGACTCTGAGAAACAGCCATTCTCTTCCCCAGTAAGACACTTACTGGCCCGGTAAAACCAGCATCTGAGTACTGTGGAGTTCTGTTCCATTTTCTCTGTCAAGGAGCCTTGGCTGGAGGGAGCATCTACGCTAAGATCTTGTCCCAATTGCTTTTGATTGTGTCCTCTTTGAAAGGGGAGTGTCCTGCAAAACTACTTTTCTCTCCACAATAAAAGGAAAGGTGCTGAGTCATGGCTGCTGGAGAGGGACTCAAGGGTAGTGAGTTTTGCTGCTAATACCTTGGCAAACAGGTTTTACTGCCTGTGTGTGTGTGTGTGTGTGTGTGTGTATGCTTTGAGGTAAGTCCCACTAAACAAAGTAGAGTTTACCCCTAAATACGTCCAGTTAACACGCATATGTCAGAGGTAAATGTACACATTTAAAGAGCAATGGAAAGATTAGCTGAGTTATCGTAATACTAGGAATAAGAGCATTTAGAAAACACAGTTGCTTGCTCAGCAGTCACCGCTATCTCCAAACAACAGATGCAGGACTGGTTTCTAGACTTTGCTTTTGCTGAGCTGCAAAATTCTACATTAGTAATCTTATGTAACTGTGGTTTTGACCAACACCGTATTTGGCACCAGTACTCTTTCTGGCTACAGCTATAGTGCTAAAGGGAAGGGTAAGAGGGAGTGAGAATTTATAAAGGAAAATATGGTTCAGGCTAATCCAGAGGTATCTGAATTGTGGCTTGCAAAGCCACACGTGGCTCTTTTGTCATATAATTTGCAGCTCTTGGAAGAATGTTGACTGACTTTCATTTGCATTACAATTAATATAAAAGGTAATTTTTTTCAAGCTTTATGTGTATTAAAGTGGTATGACTGAGAGTCCACTGGATTAAACCTAAGTTTAATATTCATGAGTAAATATATTCAAGAATTTAAATGCTTCTAAAATATTGCAGCTATCAAAACACCTGAAGTTTATTATATGTGGCTCTTACGTTAAGCAAGTTTGGCCACCCCAATCTAAATGGCAGAGAGTCAGTGATAGTTTTGTGGCATTGAAACCAGGCCTTTTGTGTCACTGCAGACTTACCAGAGTTTTAAAGCATCATCTCTGGGCACTAATATTCTTTTATAGAGTAAATATTTTGTAGTGACTTAATAGTAACTGTGCAGTGGTTCATTCATTACTGAGTGGCTCCATTCATTCCATGGTGGCTCCAATTAATACTGCAGTACAGTGCTATTGTAAACACATTGTCCTTAGTAAAGTGGATATGTGTAACTCCAGGCACTGCTGAATAGTTGGATAACTATTTATCCCTTTACAAGATGTTATTCCATGGGAAAATGCATCCTTGCCTCTCATCTGTGAGTCTGCCCATGTGGGATTTGCAACTGCACATTCAGTCCAATACACATGGGTGTTACTTCATGGCTTGCAGTGGTTTGTTTTTTTTGTTAGACATACCATAAAAACAGGAAACACCACCTTTGGAGGGTTAAAATATTTGAATAAAAACCCAAAACACTGCATTTTGGTGTTTATTTTCCAAAAATTAAAATAGATTACTTTTCCAATTAAAAATAATACTGTGGCTGCATCTGCTGACACTATATCATCTACCTAGTACACTTTCAAAGCATTTAAAATTAATAAAAATGAGAACTTGGAATGAGAATGTAGAATAACACAAAACACAGCCATTTGCTATTTAATCAAGAAATGTTTGGATATCACAAAAAACCCTATGCTAGTCCCTCCTCCTACTTTGCTAATGTCCTTTGGCAGACTTTCTGTGTGTGTATCCCAGGAGCACTTGCTAGCCAGAAGGTGTAGGAGCTTCCCTCCGAGGCTTGGTCAGTCTGAGGGCAATAAACATCCTCTTCTTGCTAGTGATAGTAGAATTAATGTGCTTTCTGTTCACTGTGCCAGCATGCTTGCTAGACTGATCTGCTATGATGGGAGCGAACAGCTTTCAAGTAAATGGGCATAGAATTGTTCCCGCAACAAGGCATGTGAGGATGGTCTCCCATGCAGCCACCTGTTTCACCCACACTTGGAAAAGCAGAGCTCTCAATACAAAACGTAATTGTGTGTATACATATTTATACACACATTCCTGGGAATAAGCCTCAATGAACACAATGGGGCTTCTCTTAGACATGCATACGTTTATATTATTGCAGTGCTTCTCAAAGGCCAAGGGAAGAAAGAGGGGAGGGCAGCAACATGCCCTGCTGCTGGGGATGGGAGCAGGTTTTCTGCTCACCAGCCTCCAGTGCCAGTCTCCTCCCCTCCCAGTCAAATAGCCAAAGTGCAAACAATGGTTGATTTTGCTCCTGTTTTTCTTACTTTCCCCAAGCTAGGGAGACAAATGCCCTATGAAGCTAAAAACATTAAAGGAGTCAACAGCTGGGAGTCAATTCTGAGAGATCTCAAAACTCACAGATATATTTTTTAAAAACCCACACGAGTTTTCCTGTCACTTGTTCAAAACCTAAAGGGAAGATTTGGAATTCTTGGAATAAAAAAGTACTTGGATATTCCATGAGAAAAGTTCTCAAATTTCCTCACAGATAAGGAAACCCACATGGGTTTAGCATCCAAACGTGTAGTTATTCCATTTCCATGTGGGTTTTTCACATTTGTTCAGAGCCTAACTAGTTTGTTAAAAGATAGTGTGCAGCTAAGTTTATAAATTTGCTTCAGATTACTTGATGTGAATATGGCTTATACTGCAAAATGGTTATTAATTTTCAGTGAGAAATAATTTTATTAGACAATATACTTCATTGTTACATGAATTTAAGAAAGAGTTCTAACATGTCAGACCACAGCATGAAACTAAACATTACCCAGTGGTGTCATCCAAATGATTTAGAAACAGGTACTCACTTTTGATTGGCACTTGTCGGGGTCCGCCCACCGGAAGTGACATCATAAGCCGGGAGTGATGTCGTGGCGGGAAGTTAGGTCATAGCCGGAAGTGATGTCATGATTGTTGCCATGGATGTGAT
This sequence comes from Lerista edwardsae, assembly GCA_029204185.1. Lineage (NCBI taxonomy): Eukaryota > Metazoa > Chordata > Lepidosauria > Squamata > Scincidae > Lerista > Lerista edwardsae. The sequence goes on along the minus strand of JAJKFI010000029.1, from coordinate 4,975,229 downwards.
CATGTTTGTAATAACTTCAGCTTGTGGTTAGTGTTGATTTAACTTCTATTGCTTTGCTTTCTAGAGATGTGTATAGACATATTTGCTTCAACTGTTCCCTGGTTAAATAGCAGGCTAGACTGTACTAGATTGTGAGCCCTTTTGGGACAGGGAGCCATTTAACTTTAATGTCAAATGCAAGGAGCCGGCAAGGAGCAGGAGGGGGAACGGGTGCCTACCGGGCTGCGCGACCACGTGGGCGCCCGACCGAGCGCCGGGCCAGCCGGCAAGAAGCAGGAGGGGGAATGGGCGACCAAAAAAAGACCGCGTGGGGGCTGGGGCTGGGGGGAGGCTGCAGGAGGAATGGGGACGCTGGATCTGCGTGGCTGGAGGGAGCGGGAGCCCCAGGCAGCCTACCTTCTCACGCTTGCTGCCTTATTCCTGGATCTCCCTCACCGCTGCTGCCGCCTCTGGTCCTCTCGCTCTGCTGCTGCTGCCGCCACCACCACGCTGCCTGCCTTCCTCCTCACAGAAAGTGCAGGCAACGGCTGCGGGCGTGCAGTATGCATGCGCAGCTGCTGAGCCAACCAGCCGACGGGGCCAGCTCAACTTCTGCGAACTGGTACTCACGTAGTGGTGCGTAGTGGGTGCACGACATCACTGACATTACCCTTTGGAAAAATGCGAGTGCATGTTAAAGACCTTGAATTACTGGTAGTCTTGGGCATTAAGCTGCTAGCTGCTTCAAATGTTTGATATACTGTGGAGACAACTAAGAAAGCACCAAAATCAATTATCAGAACATACAAGCCACAATGAAGATTTTCTTAGGTTCATGCTGAGCAGTGGGCCAAAATGCTGCTTTAGGATTGTACTTCAGTTTTCTATTGATTAAATAATCATTTTGGGTCTTAGTGTTGTCCTTTGAATGATCAAATTACTTTTCATATCTGCATGTGAAAAATAACTTGATCAGCCAAAGGACATTTATTCAGCCTACAAAGTCAGCTGTGAGGTGAGCATGGAATTGTTTTCTACTCGTGTGTATTTGGGGGATAAAAATTTGACAAATTGTCTAAATCTTGCTTGTTTTGTGATTTCTATTTCAGGGTAATGGGCCAGTTGTTCTTTCAGGAAGTATTGAAGGTTTGACTCCAGGGAAACATGGGTTTCATGTCCACGAATTTGGAGATAATACACAAGGTAACATGCTTTTATAGGCTTTCTTTTTATAAGTCAATAAACATTCTGACAGCTTGTATTGGTGGTGGGTGGGTGGTATTTGCCAGTAATGCATGATGCAATAATCCAAAGAATACAAGGGGTTTGCTACTAGACTACGATAAATATATTTCAGTTTAAGATTCAGATATTAAGAATACTTTACTGCATTCCAGAAAAGAGTTCATTTAGTCCAGTAAACTGTTTTGTGGTTCCCTATTCCAAAATACCTCTGTCTAAAAGCATGAAGAAATTCCAGCAAACAGTCACTGAAAAAGATGCTGTGAATAGGAATAGTTGTCTTATCCTTGCTAAATACAAGAGGGTCACTACTTTAAAAAGTGCCTCTTTGCCCAGTTAGTAGGGATGTCGGTTGTCAGAAGACAGTGGTCAGAGATTTGGCTTTAAGATCTTACTGAAACAGGGAACTTGGAAGGCTGTAGTTGATCTGGCCAAGTATATTTGGTCTAGATATTCAAAAATAGTAAACCATTTTGTTGTTTAAATGGTTAGACAAAGTTGTGTTATAACAGTAATTTTTTAACAGATAGAGATTTTAAATGGGAGCAGGAAAGTACCCTGATAGCGTACAGCCAGCCCATCTTTAACTTTTTTGAAAGGGTTTTATTGTAATGATGATTCCTGTAAGGCTAAGTTCTTGAGGTCATCCATAATGTACTTGTGTAGTATGACACATGTGAAGAAAAGCCTGACTTTGAATAACTTGTTATAGGCTGTATCAGTGCAGGCCCGCACTTCAATCCTGAAGGGAAAAACCATGGTGGGCCACAGGATAAAGAGAGGTGAGTATGGAATTGTTTGTGTAACTTTTAACATAATTTCTAGCACAGTGGTTCTCATTCTCTCAATCCAGGGTCCATTTTAGTCCCAATAACCAGCAGGGAATCATCTTTTAATTTAAAGAACTGTTATTTTTTCCTCTTGTACATCTTTCTCCCCTTGCCAATGGGCACCAATGGGATAGCATCACACCACCCTACATGATAGTGATCTAGTCGTTGGAGATGAATTTTCTTTTATATGGTTTTCAGTTTTACAGCCTGTTAACTGGCTGAGGTGTATCTACCTTGGATGCTGCCTCTTGAATATAGTCATGAACACTAACTAGAAATGGGCTTCTGCCTCTGCTTGTCCCTATTGCGCTCCCTTCTCCAGTGCAGTGTATCACTATAAATTCATCTTAATTGTATACTGGACATACTGTAAGTCCAATAATGTCATAGAAGGCATATTACTACTACCATTTCTATAGTAATCATGTATAGTAGTATAGGTTGAGCCTAATTATCTGCAAATTTTACATTTGCGGGTATGACCTCTGGACCTGTGTTACCAAGTTCAACTTAATCTGAAGCCTCCAAGGGCAACTGGAGCTGCAGTCCGGTAGCCTCTAGAGGCTCTTCCGAGGCCACCCACAGCAAAACTGCAAGTTCTGTTTTTCTGGTCTAAACGGCCATTCTGAGACCCACTGATACTACGGGCAGATTTGCGTGGCCTAAACAGGCCTCAGAAAGCCCTCTGGACTGTTCGGAGAGGAGGGGGCAAAATCTGTGGATTTAATTATGTGTGGGTTTTTATTCATGAGGATTGTGGGAACAGAACCCTTGTGGATAAAAAGACCCCATGTTCTTTGTTTCCATCACAATGACAAGTGTGGTAAGAGTTTTGAGCCAAAGACAAAAGTGAGACAGTAGATGGAACCAAACTTTCTGTGTGTTTATACTTCTGGATACCCAATATTTCCAATTGCCACCATTCTTTTAGCAGAAGTATATGTTATATAGTGCCAGATTGGCAAATGCTTCCTACTAGTTGGTTGACAAGGTAATTTCAAAGAAATAATCATAATAATTCTTAGCATTCAAATCGAGTTTTTAAGTGTTCAAAGCCTTATTCATGCTTACAACAACTCTGTCAGGCAATGTTCTTCAACCAGGTCATGACCCCAATGGGTTTGTGAAGCCTCATTTGAGGAAAACCTTTCAACACCTGTTTCAGAGAGATCTTAGCTCCAATCCACTATTGGAACTGCCTTATCAAACCTGAGTTCTTGATATAATCCTGCACAGTCTCTTCTTGCCCCACAGGTCCTAAGGCTGCTCCCTTACAGGATTGTTAAGACACAAGATGTATGGGGAGACGGAGGTGGATTGGAACCCCACTCTTGTACTTTATTTATTGGGATCACGGCATAAAAAAGGTTGAAGACCACTGCGGTAATTCAGGGCTTCTCAACCTGAGTGTTGCAGTGCCCCAGTCAGGGAAGCCCTGTCCCTATCCCTTGGGGGAAGGGGGAAGGCAGAAACACCTTGTGAAGGATTGTGCTGCTGCCGCCGCGGGCAGGAGGGTTTTTCACTTACCTGCTGCCAGCACTCCAGTCCTGGGGGGTCCAGGGGATCTGGGGAGCCATGTGGAAGGCTCCCCAACCTCCAAATATCTAATAACAAAAAAGGGCACTTCTAGTTTTGTGACCAATCCTTTATTGCCCCCCCCCCACCACTTAGGCTACTGGTGAACATTCAGTCATTTGCAGCTGTCTAGGTAGTGGGGCTTATGAGTAACAGTCAAGTTTTACCTTTCCATGGTGATTAGAAGGCTCTTGACAGTACATGTTCAAATACATCTACTTCAACTACTTGTTCAAAAGGAGTTACTGAAGTAAGATTAAAAATACTCAGAGCCCTTTGTGGGGAGTTAGTGAAGGGAAATCATCCTGTTTATCAAGCTAGTGTAACCTCTAGTCATACATGTGACACTGCCTTAAAGACACAGAATAGATGGTTGTCTGCATATTGTTTATTAAGTGTTGCATAAAATAAAATATTAATACAGACACTACTAGAACAAGCAAAATACAGCCATACAGTGAAGAGGCATTGGTAGTTGTGTACGTTTGAATTACAATAAAAGCATCTGTTTTCTAATGGAAGCTCTAAATTACAAATAGGACCCAATCTGAACTCTTCAGAACATCCTGGAATTTGTACGTGTCTTTGTTACACTTACAGCTGATGCTATTGTAATTGCATATGGAGAATTTCAGTATTCTGATCATGATGAAAATTCAGCAATGTAGTGACTAAAATAACTGAAACTAGTCATTCAGTTTTAAGATTACTTGATTTTTTTACAGGTGTTAGCTTGTTTTGTCAACTATAACTATTTTTGTAGCTTTTCAAAATGTTGCAGTTTTTTAAAGGTGAACAAATATGAAGTAAAATAGTCTATACTGCGAAACAAGTGAAGGCTAATGAACCTTCAGGTTGAGCTGGCTTCAATACCATCTTGACTGCAGCTCTCACGTAACTGGCACTGAAACAGAACATCAGCTTTTTTATATTTGATAGTTGGTATGGGGCATATTGAGAAAACTGCATGTAGTAATTGTTACAGGTTAACTTCTGCTAGTAAAATGATCTGAATCAAATAACTATATTCCAGGCATGTTGGGGATCTTGGAAATGTGACTGCAGATGACAAAGGTGTAGCAAAAGTGTCAATACAGGACCAGGTCATTTCTCTGTCAGGACCACATTCCGTTATTGGACGCACCATGGTGGTAAGTGTATATTTGAGAACTGGTGCCCTACATTTAGTGGGCAAAAGCATCGCTTTAATGATGTAACAAGGAGACTATGCTTGTGTATTTCCTATTGTAAGCCATTGTATGTGCTGAGACAGGGTTGCTGCTTCTGATTCCACTCAAGTATTACCTGCTTTAAAAACATGCTGCAACAGAAGTAGGATCAAAGCCACTTGAAGCCCAGATTTCTTCTGGCTATACATTTGTGTCTTGCTATACATTTCATGAGATGAACTATTTGGTATCAAGGTGTTTTAAGGTGCTTTTACGTGGCTTCAAAAGCTGCTAATACAGTAGTCCTAAATATCATTTGAATTGGAACTATTGTGTTGTACTTCAGCCATCATGACATATAATTGAGACATGAAGATATTTCTGCAGAAAATTCGACAGCCTAAGATTTGCCCATATACCACATTGTAGGTGTTCTGAAAGGTATGGGTAGTAGAAGTGCAGATTCTGAAGTTTACTGTCTTGTCTCAGAGCTATGTAGTTAGGGAAGTTACTGGCTAGATCTGGAATTCTGAGTACACAGACTTGAGCCTGAATAGTACAGAAGAGTGTGAGGATATTCTGTAGCCACCACACTGAACAAAAACCATCCTTTCCTGACTTCTTGTGACTATTAGGATCTTTTTGTGAGTTGTAGTATTTAAACTGCTTAGCCCCATTTGCATTATGGGACTGAAATTAGTTTCTTGCTAAAATTACCTTAAATTCAGGTTTTGGTGAGGTCTTACCATGCAAACTAGGGTACACATTCTAAATGCTATGGGATTTTTGCATCAAACTGTTTGATTTCCTTTCTGCAGGGATTCTTTTTAAAACTTTTGACAAAGTTGAGCTTAATACCCCAACATTCTCAAACAGGTGACTGCGGTGCTAATGTAACAAATAGGCTAATTCTGTTTATCCATCCTTTTTTAGGTTCATGAGAAAGAGGATGATCTGGGTCGAGGAGGAAATGAGGAGAGTTTGAAAACTGGCAATGCGGGTGCTCGCCTAGCTTGTGGTGTAATTGGTCTAGCTAAGGCTTAGATTTGTCAAGATTTGTGTACTAAAAACAATTCGTATAGAATGTAAATGTATCTGTGAAATTAAAAGTATTTGCCTTTGTTTAGGGTAAAAACATTTAATATCATGGCTCTGTTAAATGGAATTTAAGCTAAGTCTTATTTTGTATACCATAATTAAAGTAGCAAATACTGTTCTGACAGTTATTACCATTATGCAGCTATTGGCCATCAGTTCCCTTGTATCTAGCATGATGACATCGTCTGGGCTGAACTTATCCTACTCTGGGACAAGTTGATTGTAGCCCTGTGAACTATTTAACTACTATATTGTTAGATTTAACATATAACCAAGGCTTCCTTTGTGAACACTAAGCAAGTCAGCCTCTGCTGGTTTCTGTTACCTTAGATACCAAGTATGAATAGGCCCCAACAGCAGCTAAAGTAAAACTTGCCACTAAGTTAAACTATCATCAACTTTAACCACATTACGTCACCAAACTTAAATTGTTAGATCCCAGTGGCTACATGCGTGAAAGAAGAAATTTCATTTGGGCAAGAGGGCAGATGTGCTGATGTCCTTTATCCTCTAAAACTGTGGTAGTGAGGGTCTCCCATTTAGTTTTAGGTTGTAGAAATAGCCATCCTCTACATGCTAACATAATTTTTTTCTGTGTGTTCTAATTGAAGTTGAGTGCTTTTGTATTGACCACTTGAAGAGAACATAATGACTTACCTAAAAAATCTGTATATTGGACAAGATGAGCAAGGACTGTCTTTATCCACTTTTTGGTAGCAGGGCTCTAAAGTTCCATGTTGCCCTTTATTTGTGTTAGGTGCTGTAGCATATCTTAAATAGGATAGAGTGATTATGTCTATGGGGTTAATCTACTGTACTGCTCTCTGGTTCAAGAACTGCTTCTTTGCTGCAGAAAGTAATATAATATAAACATGCCTTCAGAGTTAAACATGGATTGAACTCCAATTTATACAAGAAGTTACTCAACTGCTATATAGAAAACTATTAAGCATACACAGGAGTCATTCCTGTCATGTCATCTATTGCTTTACATCTTATTTCTAACATGCTACATGACATTTTCTTAATAAAAGCTGTTAACTTAGTAAATGTTCTTTGGTTTAACTACAGAGAGCCATGGAAGTTGTAAACAGGGAAGTTCAGAAGGCAATGAAGCTTACATCTGCCCAATTGTAATAAACTGTTTTGATAACTTAAAGACTGCTTAAGATTGTTTTGAGATTAAACCTAATGCAAGAGGCACATAGATGCATGGGACAGTAGTACTTTTCTATCTTGGAAAAGTCTGACAGCTGTTTTGCTCAAGGATGTGTATTAGAGAGTCCTTTCTAAAATCAAATTAAAAACTTACCTGCAACCATCTTTTGTGGTCTTGACTTTGCAGAAGTTGACTGCAGTACTAATTTTCAAATAAGACATAATAGCTTTGCCAACATGTTGTCTTAAACAAGGCTGTAAAGATGTGAGTAGTTGAATATTTTATAATGTAAAATCCTTCAAAGCAATGAGTTATCAGTTAAGGGTCCTTGTATTACATTGTAATATTTCCTCACTTACAATAGCTTTAGAGGGGAAAATGAGAGACTTATATTTGTAGGACAGTATTATAGTTGAGTAATTGTATTTGGAGCAAGGTATTTAATGAAAAGATGATTCTAGTTACCTATATCAAGATTTTCCATAGGAAGTTTTAAAATCCAGACCTTGTTTGCCCATTTTCCCTCTTCATAGCAGTGTTGCTTAAACTATAAAATCACTTTTGGTGTGTTTAAACTGCTGATTGATAATATATAGAAGCAAAGTTCAACACATGGACATTGAATTCACAAGTATAAGAAGTTATTTTCTTTATTCTATTGCAAGAAAAAAATGTCTTCGGCCTCAACTCCCACCTCCCAAAAATTTCCAGTTGGAAAAAAACCATGGCATTGGGTAATTGGGAACAGCAACTGAACTACTGAGCATGTGCCGTTGGAGAGTAAAAAAATAACAAGCTCAAAGGGGAGAAGTCTATCACTGTCACCTGTTTATGTATAACTTTTCACTGCACATGGGGTTAGTCATGGAAATGTATACAGTTCTTGGGGCTTGGTGTTGCTTACTGAGTACTGACTGCTCTTTAAAGGTTACAGTTGAAAAAACTGGACTCAATATTTAAAACAACTGGACACAGTATTAAATTAGTAGGCTGATTGATGGCAAAGTTGTAAGACATTTAAGAACTCGTATTAAACAGTTGCTTTCAAATATCTCCCCCCCCCCAAATCCCAGACATAGGTTAGATTATGTTAACTTGGTGTCTCATTTATCTCCTTCAAACACACTGACAGATTACAATTACAAAAATATGTTGATGTGCTTTCCTAAAGAACCCCACTTAGTCAGGGAAGTTGTCTTTAGGGCAGCAGTTACCATAGAACTAACTGTATGGTGGGGGGAAAGCAAAAAAAAAAGATTCCACTGCAAACACTAGATTTCTCCTTAAAACATTTAAAGCTACTAATCTTTCATCTAGTAAGAGTCATGTAGGTAGATAAAATGCAGAAATTTAAGAATCAACATAACTAACACAAATACTTAGCTTCTGTGAACTGCTATACAAACATGTTTAACAGATTTAAACAAAGTCTAATTTAGACTTCAGTACAGCACTAACAGTTCAAACTTTAAGATGTTGAACAATCCTTTACTACTTCAGTGCAGTGCAGGAAGAATAGCACACATTAAAGTTTGTTACGAAAATAGAGTTTATTAAAAACACATCCCTATTTGTTTTGAGTTTTTACCGTTACCTTCACTTAAATTAAAAAAAAATAGAGAGCACTTCTAATTCTGACTTGTAAACTTTTTAAAGTCAAAACTTTAAAAAAGTTACAGCAAAAATTGGGTAATGGTTTATTCATTTGTTATTTTGTAGCTATTTTAAATAGAAGGAAAGCAATCAAATTGCTTACATATCCCCATAAATCATGGAGTTGTGATATAGCAGAAGCAAATATACAGCATACTGTACAACTCTAAAGCTCTACACTCCAATGTCACTGTGACAAAAAAATTTCAGTCTCTAGCGAGGAGCCTCTACAATTGAGCCAGTAGACTTTTCAGGTTGTTCAAGAGATGAGGTAGTCTCAGATGCTATCTCTTCAGCAGGCTTTACACCTGTGGGTTCAGACTCCCCTTTATTAAGTTCTGAAACAGTGTCTGTATTTTCCACTTTGCCACTCTGGGATTCATGGTTTTTGACACCATCTACCCTGTCTGTTAACTCGGGTCTCTCCTTTCCTCGGTTTTCGTCCTTTTCTCTACGAGACTCCCTATCTCTAGAATCTCTCTCTCTGTGTCCACTGAAACGCCTATTTCTTTCCTCCAAGTCTCTGTGTCTATCACGTTCAGGGCTTCTTCTTCCCCATTCTCTCCTTTCACGATTACCAAGGCGTTCATGCTCTCTGTCGTCATTGCGGTTACCATAGCGCTCATTTTCCATCCGATTTCCAAAAGACCTCCTTCCAAACCTTTCCTGGTCTCTATTTGGATTGAATGGCTGCCTATCATTCCTGAACTGCCTTCCATCTCTATTATCATCAGGTCCACCAGGCCCTCCTCCAGGCATCCCACTAGGTCTCACAAAGTGGCCAGGTGGTGGAAATGGGCCCTTCATCCCATGAGGTGGAGGCATCCCAAAACCTCCTGGGCCAGGAGGTGGGCCTCTGTGCATCATATGAGGTGGCATATGCCGAGGAGGCATCATTGGAAACCGTTGCAGATGAGGTGGTGGCATTCCTGGGGGTCGCTGGAGTGGTATCATACCAGGCCGGGCACCCAGAAGGCCTGTAGAAGGTGGCTGTAGCCCAATCACAGGACTAGGAGTAACTCCCTGGGAACCTGACAAGCCAAACCAAAGAAATAAAATTAGTTGTAAATGAATACAAAATTTCTCACGGAAAGTGTCACCATGTCAACTATGTGCAAGCAATTCTGTTTCTGCAAGATTCAACTTACAATCCAATACAAACAAAAAAAATTCAGCATCCTATTGTCTAAGCCAGTGCAGAAAGATATTACCAATCCATTGCGATGCAATTACTATTACACAAAACCTATTATTAGGTTACTCTGATGTACCTAAACTGGCTTTTCCTTCTCCAGTGCTTTCACTCCAGGCTCTAGCCAGTAGGGATGATGTAAACAGTTTCACAATTTTAATTGGACATATTGAAGTACATGTTTAATTCTCCCACAGAAAGCAGCAGGACTGAAAAGTTCTCAACTCTAGCTAGCTCACCCCCAGTATGTTTAAAGGATTCAACTTTTAAAACATTTTAGAGTCAGGGCCCAATCCTATTCAGTTGTCCACTCAGTTGCACAAGAGACCAATTCTCTTGTGCACTCTCTTATATTTAAAAGTAGGAGAACACACTACAGTACATCCATCCTGCTTCACAGAATTTACTAGACTGCATGTTAATATTTTTGCATTGGAAACCATGTCCCTAACATATTCTATAATTTATTCTCCCAAGTTGTACGCAACATGATACAAAGGCTTACAAAAATAGTTCAATAAAAGTTAAAGAAAATGTGAGTCTCTTTAGCTTTCTGTCCAAATCAGGCATACTTTTTAAATTACCCAGACTACTGCCACAAATGTTCAGAAATGTGCCCATAGGGATGCACCCAAGTGCTGTACTTTCAATTAGATTGCCTCTACACTATGCGTCTGCACTTTGCTGGTCGTTAATATTTAACTGATAAATATCCAATATTAGATATGCCAGGTCTTAGTTTATATTTCAGCGTGAGCAGCAGCAGACTAGGTTTCTAAACAGATTTTACAAGATAAAAAAAGAGAAGCACCTGCATTAAATCTTCCCAGAAAGGGCTCAAATATAAATGGGAAAACTATTTGCAGGTATGCAGCCAAGAGGGCCATTTGGAGCTACAATTTGGCGCCAGGATCCTGAAAACTAGTTACAACTTGTTTACAAAACCTTACCTTTAAAAGTTACTGTATTCCCCCCGGGGGCATATAGTGAGCATTCTGCAACCATGTGTTTGGATTCAACTTTGAATCCACCTGTGATGTGTTTGGGTGTTCCTCCGCTAGTAGAAAGCATCTTCTATTCACAGGAGGACAGTTTTCTACATAGTGGGAAAACCATGCAAGAAAAGCAACCTCCACAGAGAAATGCTTCTTTTTGCACAAGCCCTTTCCAACACCTTTTAAATGACCCACTGCAATTTATATACTGCAGTTCCTTTATTCAACTTGTAATCATACTGTATTGTAATCCCACATTACATTGTGGTGCTGCACTGCAAGGTTCTTTTGCTCAAACCTGAACAAGAACTGCATGGAACTGTGCTAACACATTTTCTCCTTTATTCCTATAAGCAATTCTGCTGGTGAAGAAGTTATGTGCAACTCAAACTCTTCTTTAAAAGTTACTGTACAGTAACTTTAAAAGTTACTGTACAATAAAAGTTACATCAATAAACATTGATTCAAAACAAAAGAGCTTACTTACTCTCTGCTTACGTATTTTTGTAGTTCCCACTGACTGGCCATTACAGCAAAAACCATGCTTTATATATACTACCAACACACAGTTTGGACTATGTTACAATTTTTACAATATGTTTAAAGAATGACATATAGGCTTTTTTTTTTTTATTTGATTGATGTGTGTGTGTGTTAAAGATACCTCGTACACAGTAACAACAGCATTTCCTTTGGCAAGAAGATTCAGTTCTCTATTCCAGACTTCCTTGGTAATTCCAAGACACCTTGGAAACTTGTGGCAAGTCCTGATAATCCTTGTTTTGTAATCAACATGCATCTGTTTCACATTTATAAGTTTACAGTCCACATAAATTTTACAGTTTTTAACGTCTTGCATTTTTCAGTAAGTGCTATGTTTTATACCTGGGAAAATATGGTATTTTTCCCAGGTAGGTTTTTCAAGATCTCTGTAATGGTTATGAATTTTGATTGTCACAAAGAAGTTAAACCAGACATTTTCTCTTCCAGTCACCATTTAGAGTATATTTCTGCACTGTCTTGTCACACATCCTGCCCCCGAGCTTCCTAATCTTAATATTTTCAACTCTTCTAATCAAATTCTAGAGATGGCATCCCCGCTAACACTTATGTCATCAGGAGCTCTTTTTTCACAAATGGAAGCCTCCTCTGAGCAGATGTTCCTCTTGTGCAAGGATCCATGATGGTCTTTCCTTCTGCTCATGCTGGAGCTTCTGACAGCAGAAACAGTAGTTGGGATGCCACCCAAGGTTTTCTTTGCATTGCTATATGATCCAGTAGTACAGGCGCATGCACGCACACAAACGATGGTTCATAGATGTTGGAAGTGGAGGATAAAAAGATGAAAGTGAACAGCAGCAGCAAGGTTATAGCGCTGGCAAAGTGGCCCTACTTTTTTGTGCAGACAAAATAACATGCTAATGAAGAGTCATGATGTCAGCAGAGCAGCTAGAATTGCAGTATGCATAAAATGTGGCTGGGGACCCTTGGTAACCATATGACTAAGCCTTTGAAGAACAGGACATAACAAGGAAACAGTTCTCTATGCAGTACTCGGATGAAAAGTAAAAAAAACATCTGACAGATTCAACACACTTGAATACTAGCAGGATCATTTTTTTTTTAAATCTACTTTGTAAACTCCAGTTACTGTTTTTGATCAATGAACATTTAACATTCACCAAAGAATTTCAACATTCACATGTTTAGTCAGAATTAGCATGAATTTTGTAGCAGGCAGAACATAAGCGAAACTCATTTCACGTAACAGACAAATTAGATAAGCACCCAAACAAGTTTTGAAAAATGTCAGTTTGCTAACGTGCACAGGCGTGTGTTGTTCCGCTTAAGGACTGACTGCATTTACGACGGCAGTCCCCTAATTGCCTACTATATTACAAGCTAGTTAATTTCCCTCTATTATAGTGGTTCCCAAACTTTAGGTCAGGACCCACCAGTGGGTCGCAAGCCAATGTCAGGTGGGTCACAAAGCATTTAAGACAGCCGTATTGAAAATCTGGGAAGATGAGAAGCTAGAAAGCGGGAGGGTTGTGTGGTTGCTTTGATTGTATCAAGGTTGTAAATAGACTTTTTTTCCTTTCTGATTCACTTTGCTATTGGAAAATGACTGAGAAATAACCAAATTACAGCTACATTCTCAGGAAAACAGCAGGCTGTGGCACCACAATGATGGCACTTCTGACAGTGACATCACTTCTGGTGGGTCATTCTAAATGACAGCTATCCGAATGATAGATTGTCATTCTAAAAATTGGGTCCTGGTGCTAAAAGGTTTGAGAATCACTGCTCTAATACATTACATGGATGGTAGCCAGATGGTAGCCACTCCATCTAGTGGCTGAATGTAGTATAGCATCTAGCACAGTGCTTCCAAACTTTTAAGCACTAGGGCTCACTTTTTAAATGACAATCATAATCCAATAGACAAAAAAGAGATCTAGAAAGAAACAATATTTTATGTATTAATAATGAATAAATTGATAATCAGGGTCCTGTACTTCCAAGGCTGCTTTATATAGTATGCATGTGTTGGCATTTGCTTGACTCTCCATAGAAATTGAATTTATTATGGAAAGTATTCATATAGTGCTTGTCATGGAAGTGGGTATAGATTTTGGGGTATTTTAATATTAAACAATCTAGAATGACTAGTAAGTAATATAGTATGAGCTATGTATGTACCTAGTTATGTTCTTTGATTATTTGGGAACCAAAAAGTAACAACAGGAAGAACATAAGAAGAGCCCTGCTGGATCAGACCAAAGGCCCATCTAGTCCAGTTTCCTGTATCTCACAGCGGCCCACCAGGTGCCCCAGGGAGGCATGAGACAACAAGATGCTTGCATCCTGTTGCCACTCCCTTGCACCCGAAAGCTATAAATCCCTTGCAAGAGAAAGCTATAAATCAATGGTTCACAGAGTTAGTCTATACAAGCGTTAACTAGGCCTCTTAGGGGTGAGGAAGTCAGGGAAGAGTTAAAAAGAATCTAAGTGCTGAGAACTGGGGAGTGAGGAAAATAGCCGCCAGAAGGCCTTGGGAGAGAACAGAATTTTGAGAAAAACAGTCCACAGCTGTAATTATAATTGAAGTAATGGGCAGGTGTGCTACGTGACCATGGTTTTGACTGGGTAACAGATTATGGGTCAGAATGACTTAGCAGAACTAATACCAAATCATTGGTTCTGATTCCTCGTGAGACACCTGTGTTTCCTATAACAATGGACCTGAGTCTTTTGTTCGGCTTTGGGGACCATGGCTGTTACAGCCAGACACTCTGCTGGAACCAGAAGGTGAATGCCATCAGGAGCTCTATTGCATTGACCATTCATTTATGGTAAACATATTAAGGTTAGTTTATTATAATAGTGTAGACGTAATTAGGCTTTTGTTTTTTTCTGTACCATCTGCTTACTGAACTCCAGAAATTGTCCTTGAGGAGCTCCCCTGTCCTTCGGCAAGGTGAGTGGCAATTTCTCCTGTGTAGCTTTATGCCTTAATTACTTTAAATGAAATATCTTTTACTGAGCTGTTCTCTGTGCCTCTTAAGCAAGTGAACTGCTCAGAGTAAAAAGAATCTGGAAGGTATTTGGGAGCTGGGGCATTTAATCTCTGTGCACGCATGCTCACAGCGGAAGTGGGAGGTGTGTGGGGAGAACTGAAACTTGGTACCTGGGGTCTAAAAGAGACAGTTGGTGTTGCAGTGTGAGTGAAAAACAAAGGAGTATCCCAAAACCTTTTTCAGCCATGACACTGCTTTTCAACAAAAAAAAAGTTCAAAGCAGTTTACAGAGAAAATCAAGTAACTAGTCCCAATAACTGTACCAAAAGGGCTCATTATTTTAAAAGATGCAAATAAACACCAGCCAGCACCCACTAGAAAAGATATTGTGCTGGGGTGAAATGAGACAGTTACTCTCCCCCTACTAAATATAAGTGAATTATCACTTGAAAAAGTGCCGTTGCCCAATGACTTAAATGCGTTGTAGCTCTTAGCATCCAAGTTCTTATTCAAATGTCATCTTGACTGCTGGAAGTTGTAGTGGAACTGAAATTCATCACTGTGAACATCACAGAACTCTGAATGACTAAAAAGCAATAGGAAGTTTACAGAGTACATTCAAAATTTATATTCAGGGCTGTGTGCATGCCACAGTTCCATGGGAGGGAAGAAAAAGTACACAATGAAATAGTGGATGCAGAATTCAGCTTTTTGAAACCATTGCATTTTTTAAAAATCAGTTTCTATACCTTCTGCATATGCCTTCAATAACTAACAATCAGAATTATGCAAAATAAAAGAAATTGTATGCTTTATTTGCATAGTTGATACAGGTTGAAAAATTCAGCTTCTCTTGGCACAAGTTTCAGATTACCTGGGCCAAAATATTTAATCATTTTGGCATAGAACTGATGCAGGCCTTGTCTCAAAATTGCAAGTATAGAAAAGATGTAGCTCTGTGAGCCAAAGTTTATATACATTTCATTTTAAAATTATAGCAGGCACTCACTGAACCTTATGAGATCATGTGTTGTAATGCAACATTTTGTGTTCAGAAACTGACTTCTTAAAACGATCACGTAAGTATCTCCATATGAAAATGTTACATGAGGATCAGTCAGTCACACAATTTTTCGGAATCAAAAAAGGACAAGGCAGCTGTATAGGATCCTCTTCCTCAAACGTTCCAAACAGTATGTCTGACCCCACATCACATTTTCATGTGACAGAGGTTACAATCACTTTAAAATGCATGAGCTCAAAATATGATACAGATTCATATACACCTTTTCTGAAATATTCGAACACAACGTAAGACTACGAGTACTTCTCTCTTTCCTCCTTTCAGTTTATTGCATGACGTGTTCTTCCATCTTGTTTGCACTGCCTCCCCACAAATGCTTAGTTTTGGATAGCTTCCAGAACTTGCTTAAAACATGCCATCTATGACAAGCCTCATTTGTTCATATGCACCTTTTCTTGTGAGAGCAGATGGCTTTTTTGCAGTGTTTTCTCTCAAGGATGGGAAAGCACTTGGGCAAGTTTTGTATCCTGCTCCCAGGAGTGAGGAACTATAAACATTATGGCTAAAGCATTGAGCCATCACCATCCAGAAGTAGCTTTGCAAGAAGAAACACAGTATCATGAATCCACTTTGAGATTGCCCTATATACCTAAATATAAGTCTAAAAATTTATATATTTTATATTTATATATTTTAGACTTATATACAAGTCTAAAAATTTATGCCTGAAAATTGACCCTGAAAACATGTATCTACATGTCATAGTGACATGGGTTTATTAAACTTAAAAAAGTTTCTAGCAGCAGCTGTGGGAGGCTGGGTAAGTTGCAGAAAGCAGTGGAGGTAGGAAAAAATGGAAAGGTTTGATGGTTAGGGTTTGAAGGTTAGCCTTCTGGAAAGTCAAGGTCACATTTCTTCAAGCTGAACACAGAAATTAAATATCGGTACCCATGAAGGCATGCAATGGCATTTAGTGTGCTGCTTAATCCAAACACAGTGTAACAGAAAGCCAGGGATTGCTTTACTTAAATTATTTCCAATTTATAGCACCACCAAGTAGGACCCCACTCAAGAGACAGTAGAGAATTCGAACAAGGCTTATCCTCATTGTCATAAAACAGTAAAGTTGGAGCCACTGATGGATAGAGTTAACAATACAACTCTTCAGGAGGATATACTGCCAGATAACTTGAAAATTGTTTTTGTTCTGTTCCTTTCCAATACACAATTTCCAGTCTGATATTCTAATGAGGTACATAACACCTTTACTCCTTTGTGAAAGAATAACTGTTGGCCTTGTAGTTCAGGCATTTTTGGATTTCAAATTCTTTAGTCCATACAGATCTGGTTATGGCACCAAGATTGTATATATGCCCCTGGTCCACTATCAATGTCTAGAAATCAACAGAGTTATACTTTTATTTATCAGAAACACTGTTAATCACTAATTTGACTCAACACTGATGGTCACTGCAGATCTGCTTATCTCTGGAGGAGGAAGGCAAAAACATGTCCCTGCTCTAAAAACTACTTTTCTAGGGAGTCAGACTATTAGAGCTGCTATTTCAACTCACTCCGAGACCCTTTCTTGCTGAAGAACGGAACGCTAAAGTTATCACTTTCACATTCTGTTCTTCAGTGAGAGAAAGCAAAAGGAGGTGGGGTCACTTTTCTCAGAGCAAACTGAAAATAGCAGTTCTAACTGACTACCTGACAGACTCTTGCTTTGTTTTGTTTTCACTGCTTTTATTTAACATGGTATTAACAGGGAATACCAGAACTGAACCCCAGCAGATACCAAGATATGACTGTACTGATAAATTGGGGCAAATATGTGAAAGTCTGCTCTTTCAGTGCATCTAAGTTTAATCTGATGCAGTTCATGTATCTGATGAAGAGGACTATAGTCATAGTATTCATATTCTTTGCAAAAATATATCAGTGTCAGAAATCAGTTCCTGCTCATTGAGACCTGGGGTGCCATCACACACATCTTGAATATAATCAAAGTATTATTTAGTATATAATCTAAATCAAAGGTTTAGAATTTAAATTTTAGATCACGTACAAATTTGAAGTTCCAGTTTGCTAATTACATTCAGTTACCTTTCTTTCTTACTTTCACACCCCATCTTGCAATTTCAGCAGGATATGGATACAAGAAGAAGCAGGCAAGCTGGCAGAAATTAAGCGAGCAAGAATAAGCTAGTGATGGCTAAGCATATGGGCAGCAGCCCTTGTCATCCATGGGAGTTCCATTCCCAGAACCCCTGCAGATACAGAAATCCACTTTTGATTAAAAAAAAGGTGTTCCTCTGTGATTCCCTCAGACATGGGGTCTATTATTAAACCTTTCACTTTATCCACAACACCAAATTCAAGAATATTTTAAGGAAATTCAAATACGATCGGTAAAACTTAGACTAAAACTACTCCCTAACTTGTAAAAGCACATAATGCTTCACTGTGCATTGGCTAGTTATAGCTTTTCAGGCACAATAAAGATGCTATTTTTGACTTGTCAGCGTCCAGCGTATTTTTACCCTGGCACACATGCACGTACATGGTGCAGGTGCAACAATCCCAGTAATTTTTTCAGTTGTAGATTCTTTTCCTACAGCAATTTTCCTAAGACTAAGGGCGCAATCCTAACCAACTTTCTAGCACTGACACAGCTGTGTCAATGGGGCATGTGCTGCATTCTGTAGTTGGAGGGGGGGCAATCCTGGAGGCCTCCTCAAGGTGAGGTAATGTTTGTTCCCTTGCCTCAGAGCTGCATTGCCCTTACCCTGGTGCTGGAAAGTTGGTTAGGATTGCGCCCTAATCTTCTCTGGAAGCAACGTGATATTATTTGGTTAAGCATACAGGTGGCCTTCGACATCCGTGGGAGTTCCATTCTCAGAACCCCTGCAGATTCAGAAACCCATGGATACCAAAATCCGTTTATTTGGGCCACCAGCACCATCCAAACATGACCGGAACCTTGTTTGGGTCATATCCAGAGGCTTTCTGAGGACCCAGGGCGGTCACAAACAGCCTCTGCAGAATGTCACCCAGAGCAGTTTAAAGGTAACTTCCAGTTTTTCACTAGAAATACTTGACTGGAACAAGGTTCCAGTCACCTCTAGGAGATCTTTATTGGGTCCACCTGTGAGGTTGGAACCCACAGATGATCAAATCTGTGGGTTCCGAATTTGTGTACTGAGGGTTCAGCAGTATAGGCAAGTACTAATAAGTATACCTATTTTAAATTTAACCCTAATACTGTCTATACACAAATGTGCGAAGCTGAGTTGATTCCTCATAAAGCAATACAACCTGGATCCAAAACCAATCTCCAGATGTTTTTTGCATAACTCGTGATAAGAAATAAACAGTGACTCTCTCTTTAAATGGTTTTTAATTAGTTTACTGTACCTATACAAAGTTATGAAAAAATTCAAACTGAATTACTGTTAATACATTGAAAATTGATAACATTTCCAGTTAGCGGAGAAGTGCTTTTCTTTAATAGCTTTCCCAAAACAGTGCAGAAAACCAGACAAGATACCCTGGAATGCTGTTGTGAGGTAACTGAAACCTAGTAGTGAGGCTTCCTAAAGCAAAATAAATTCCTCTTCTAATGTTTTTTTGCTTCCCTCTCCCTAGAAATAGAAAGAGGGTACATGTGCTGGCTAGCACTGAAAAATCAGGGGGCAGACTAACTGAAAAACGTATGGCGTGGGGAGATGAAGAGTACACATCAGAGACACGTAGGTATGATAACTGAGCCTTGCTTGCATGCTCAGGATCAGTTTACTGTATTAGGGTGCAAACAGACTAATAGCAGTGAACCATTCACTACGTTCTGAGCATGCAAATAACCTTGGATCAAGCTCAGCAAAAATCTGGTCTTTTGGTTTTCAGCAGAGGTTGGACTTGCACAGTGCTGATATGTTCTGAGACGATGAAGCCAACCCCACACTCCATCTTCTCAGAGCCATTTTGAAAGTGTAAAACAGCAGTAGAAATACCTTTTTCAAAGAACCAAACAACTAAGCAGATGAACGTGCAAAGCTTCAAGGTGCTTGAAAACAAACACATAATGTGCCTTAAGGAAGGAGGGGAGGGGCAAGAGAAAGAGAGAGGAGGGAGAGGATCCAGTGTTTGCTCCAGAAAACACATGTATGTGTTTTAAGAAGACAGGAGAAGGCAGAGTTCATCCTGTAGCAAAAATACCTGTAACCACTCCTGTTTGTAGGTACAAGTGTACATAGCCTTAACTGATCAGGAAAAATACTCACAGGTGAAAATTAACCCTAAATGTTACTGTCTTCCTATAACATACACTTGTGTGATGATACACTTGTGTAAGCTACCTCCATTTGTTTTACGTCCTCCTCCACAGTCCACTAATTCAATTATGGTGGAATGGATGGTGTCTCTCATTGCTTGCAAGTGAAAACATACAATGGTGAATGATTTACTACTCACAACCTTTATGGAATTGTAAAGGTTTCCACCTTACAAAAGGTGTCCACTTTTCACAACAGTGGACAGAATAACATGGCGTTCTGTAACTTTGATCTTTTAGAAATGGAAAACAAGTAATTCTGAAAGAAAAATTCCATATCCAACAACTGAAAAGTAAACTTACCAAGAAGTGGGACAGGCGGGGTAACAGGAGCTGGCATGCTAGAAGTTGCAGGTGGTGGAGCATTTGGATAGCCTTTGGAGTTATCTGTATTTTCAGCACTTCCTCTAGGTCCAGAAACTACTGTTGGAATGGGGTTTCCCACAGAAGAGTCTTTTGTAGTGTCTTCATTTATACTGGCACCAGTAGCTAAAAAGAGTGATGTTAATAGGAAAATTTTGATTTAAGTGGCACACACTTCTGTTACAGTCACCTGTAACAACATATAAAGCACACTTACAGTTTGGGATATTTACTCCTGGAGAAGGGGGAACAGAGACTGGAGGAACGGAAACGGGAGGATTAATAGGTGGTGGCGGTCCAGGAGGAAGAAAGCCTATGAAGACAGAAATAGTAAAGTATCACGTTTACAGTGGAAAATGTGTAACAGAAACCCTTACAATTTACTTTAGAGCAAAATATCTCTCTAGGATACTTAGTGCGCAATTCATATGCATGAAAACTCTCTGGAAGTAATATACCTGGTGGTAAGTGCATTGGATTGAAACCAGGTCGCAAAAATGGTGGCGGTGGAGGAACGCCAGGACCAAATCCAGGAGGTGGAATTCCTAAGGGAGGAGTAAATGTAGGCGGCTGAAGTGCACCAACCATTGGAGGACCTGGCTGATGTGGTGGAACCTACAATGGAATGAAAAAGTTCACTCAGCACACATTTCTTAAGTTTTGTATACCAAGATGTGAATTTGCAGTCAGAGTGTTAAGCTAGCAGTTCCCAAACTTACTCTGTTCATGGTGGCCTTTGTATCAAAGCAATTCCTTCACAATGCCCCTACAGGTCCATCGCTGTCTTAGAGACACACAGCTGGAACCTCTGGGGAAATATCCCATTGTGCAAGCTGCACCCCTATGAATTCACTGAAGCACCCAGGACACTGTGGCACACAGTTGGGAACCGCTGTGTTAATCCCATGAGTGACCGTATTTCAGCAGGTCAAACTGCTAGAATGGGCTCCTTTGAAAGTAAAGGTGCAAAAGTCACACCTCAATAAGGACTGTAAAAATGACACCACTCTGCGGTCCAGATCACTGTTATTTCTTAAGTGGAAGTCCTATTACTGTACTGAACAAAAGAAAGAGAGTCTTCAACCATAAACCTAACTCCTTACAAAACCGGAGCAGGTATACCAGCTTATCTCAAACTTAATGCAACATTGTAAGGATTGTCTGAAGAGGAATCTTTACAATTCTTTCAACATAATTGTGTTAACATTTAATTTGAAAAACACACACACGCACATAAATGGCTGTATCCAAACTTCAGAAGGAGTCCCACTTCATCATGGCAACATTTTCCATGCGTGGTAGGATATGCTATACTCGTGCAAGGAGTCCTTACATAAACAAAACTCACAAGAGAAGCTGTTGCTGAAGAAACTACACTTCTCCGTAATTTCAGGATACAACTGATAGCTTGCACTGCAGAATTCTCTAAAACACTTTAAACATTGTTTGGCACTTTTTTTCCTACACACTCTTTGAAGCTTGTTTTGCTTTCAATATGGAATTTTCAGCAGCTTTAACTGATAGGCTTCCATCGTGTGTATGTTCTATTCCAATAAATTCATGTAGTTAATTGTTAAGATGAACATGCTATCTGGCTAACTGACCAACTGCTTGTTTTCTTCACACTTTGGCCAGGTTGTCACATTAGTAGAGGTGGGAGAAAATGGTTTTGTTTTGTTGGTTTGTGCAGATTTTGGTGTTTTCCAAAAGTAGAAGTGCAGCAAGCGTTATGTTTTTATTCAAAATTCACATAATTAAAAATTATAATCGCTTCAAAAGTGAACTAGGTAGATGATATAGGTGGCATAGTATCAGCAGATGAAGCCATAATCATTACCCATGCACACCCATTAAATAATAAATAAAAGGGTTTTATTTTTTCAAAAATTTGTGTGTTTTTGTTTCACAAAAATGAGAAGTGCAGAAAGCAGTTTCACAGTTTTCTTCCACCCCCACACATCGGTATTTAAATATTAAAAAGTCACTAGAAGGTTATTCTACATGATTTTTGTATGATGTTTCATTTTAATGTGCCTTTCAAATGGGAAGTTCTCAAATAATTTGAGTTAATAATAGATCCTGCCATAGGAGGGTAGTTCAAATGCAATTTTCACTGAACAGCTATACAATACAACCCAATACTGACTTTATCATGTATCAACTTAGCCTTCCATCTGAGTAACAAAGTAAATGGCATAATTTCCATAACTACTGCAAAGAAAACAAAAAGGGGGGCTTACCTGTGGTGGAGGCACTGTTATTGGTGTGGGCATAGGAACAGGCATTTGAACAGGTAATGCTTTAGCTATAGGCGATGTTTGTTCATTGTGCGCAACTTCTCCACCTCCTGCACCCCCATTATGGGCAACCTGGTTTTCTGTTTTTTTAGGAAGTCCTTTCCATTCTGCAAGAAACATATGAAAACCAATTGGAAAAAAATTACTCTCATAAAGCAAGAATTAAGTCCTCATTAGTTTAAGCCTGTCTTGAAATTGTGTGTAGATCAGTATGTGTTATCACCCCACTCATGTGCGGCAATGGCAGGCATAAACAATGTCCAACTATGACTAAACTATATGTGACATTAAATGCATCAATGTGTAGTTACAGGTTTACGTTTACTCAAAGGAGTAGCCATACAGGGCTGGAGAATTTGGATGGGAACAGCAACACAGGGTATTTTACTCCTTATCTCTGCCATTGTAGCCGATTGCAACATTTATTTAGAGAACATTATGCAATAAATACCAATTTTGGACCATCTACACATAGTAAATGAAGAGGCAGCTTTTTCCAAAATAATACAGCTCTCTCCCAGCCCCATTATTTATTTGTGCACACACATGGAAATTTAGCATTGAAAGTGACCAAAAATAATGTCCAAAATTAAAAAGATATCAGGCAGGTAGATATGTTTTATATATACATATGTCCATATATACACAATAGTTTCCATATAGCAAAAAATTGTCACTAAGAACATGAAATACTAACATAAGGCATTCAGGAACCAGCTATACAGCATGTTTTACTCAGATGCTTCCTCTTGTCTCATTCTAATTAAACAGTGAATTAATAAAGCTACATAATCACGAATATATACATTTTTACAAGAACAACATACCCTTCTGAATCATACAAAAATTCCATCTAATCAAGCAACATGTTTCCCACAATGAGTATCCAGGTGCCTCTGACAAATGCAGAAGGGCATGAAACAGCAGCTGGACATAGTCTCAAACATTAGCACTAATACAGTAGGGGTGTCCCTATTTGGACAACCCTGACTTCCTCTGGAAACTGCAATCCATTGACAGTCACCCAAAGAATACCATCCTGGCTTTCATGGATGTGGAAACCTTGTACATCAATATTCCACAAAGATGGCAAATTATCAAGAAATATCCATAGCACACCAGCTAAGAAGCTTTGCCACTTTGTCTTCTTCATTCATATTTGGGGATAACTTGCACCTTCAAGACAATGGCAATGCCATAATTTTAATTATCCTCATATCGACTGGGTCAATTCATGTTCCAGTCAAGAGAGAGAGAGACTGGGTTTCGTGACATGCGAAATGGTTGTGTCATGGAGCCCACCAGGCAACTCTGAATATTGTGCAGTACCCAGGACTTGGCTAGGGATGTGAATGTTACTGAGCCATTGGGGAATAGTGACCATGTTGCCATCTGTTTCGCCATGCATGTTGGGTGTAGAGTGCCAAGAAAATCTGACACAAAAACACTTGATTTCCAAAGGACAGACTTCCCACATGGTCATTGCAGTCCTTTCCTTCACGGGTCTGGATGAAAGACAACCACTGTATCTGCCTGGATTATCAGAATAGCCAAGGAAATCACTTTATCTACTATGCTTGGAACTTTACATAATGGTCACCCATTGCACCTCTTAGATCTCACTGGGCAGAAAGAAAGTTGAATGTTTCTTCCCTCCCACCCCAGGAGATGGAACTATTTTTCCATTCCAAATTGTCCCTTCCCAAAAGCTAAATTTCATCTTTATTTTCGTCTGGGTTTTCATTTACGCGTAAGGTACTTAAGTCTCAACATACCCAGAGTAAGAGAAATGATTTTCTTAAGACCCAACTCATACAACATATGAAG
This sequence comes from Lerista edwardsae, assembly GCA_029204185.1. NCBI lineage: Eukaryota > Metazoa > Chordata > Lepidosauria > Squamata > Scincidae > Lerista > Lerista edwardsae. The sequence continues at coordinate 4,950,969 of JAJKFI010000029.1, read as the reverse complement.
ATTCTTTCATCGACAAAAATGTGTTTTCTAAAGACATATCTTACCTGGACTAAGTGTTTCATTGTCCAGCATTCCTCCTTCACAAAAACTTTCTAGATCTTCAGGCTTAACTTTACCCCAAGGTATGTAAGTAACACCTAATTCAACATCCCAATACTGCTTATAGTCTGGTTTAATTCCTTTGTTTAAAGCCCATGCAATCTGAAGAAAAAACAGCAGCATATATAATAGTCAGAAAGTTATTTTTTCTTCCTTTACAAAAACTGTACTCATTCAGCACAACATAGTTTGAAAGTCAGGAAAAACAACCAAACATTGTGTGTAATGGGAAATCTGCTGCTTCACACAATAGGGCAGCCATCTGAAAGCCATTTAAATATGTTCACAAAACAGTGAAAACACTTCTTATGACACATATCAGCGGTGTGGAGACAAATATAAAAATCACATCGGAAAAAAAATCTACTGAATCAGATCCAAAGCCCATCAAGTTTGGCATCTTTCTTCCCACAGCTGCCTTTGGGAAGCAGCTCAACACCTGCCTTTGGGAAGCCGCAAAAAGGAGACACAAGCATACCTCTCCTCCACACAGTGTGGCTCAATCCACATGGTGAAGGAAGGCAGAATACTGAGATAGGTTGATTACATGAAGCGACTGTCATGTGCAAGGAGTTTCAACTAGCCTTCAATGGCAACCAAATTATACAAAGTAGTTCTAGTCACACATGAGTTTGACTAACTGGAGCAATAGCTGTATCTGACCTGATCAACAGTGGTTAGGGGGCCAGAGGCAACTAATTTCTACTAGCTTTGGATCCTACGGTAACACAAATTAAAGGCAGTCAGAATGGACTTAGCTGGACCTGCACACACCAGTGTATGGGAATAGATGCAAACCTCTTATTTTAGGAAGGGCTCTGGTTTCTCTTTTTAATCCTTTTTTATGACTAAATAACCCAATACCTATACAGTGATGAAACCAGATGCCTTGTCATCCTTATTGTTGCCATTTTTTCCTCATTGAAGATTCCCTAAATAATGCACACTGCATTTGCTGTGTGAGTACAAAGTGTAGGTGTTGTTTGTCACAGATAGTCATTAATAGGAATTTAAACAAAAAAAGGTTTTCATTTTAGACACTATGACATGTCACACATCTTATGGCAAATATTTGCCAGTCAAGCTAAATGCCTTGATACCCACTCTAAAATACAACTCTTAATGCACTGATTACTATACATTTCTATTTTTAAAATTATCAGTGTACTACCTTTATAGCTTTTTGATTCACTTTGAAGTTACCACGACTGAGTTTTTGCAGGGCACGGTATGCATCTTGTCTCTGCACCATTACAATATAGGCACATCCTCTTGGCGGTATCATCTAGTGCAAGTATGATAAAATAATGTTAATAACAACTGAACAGAAACAAAAGACATTCTTTTGTTTAAAAAAACCAAGACCAAGAGTTGTGGTAACTATAGAACTAGAACCTATTTTTTTAAAACTTCTTAATTGTCTTCTTATTTTTACAAGATAGTGTAAAAGTCACACAAACGATTACTGATAGCCCAATCCTGAAGCTAGCAGTCCTAGGGCTCTAGTAGTGCTGAAATGGCAACCACTGGATCCTATGGCTGCCAAGGCTACCACCAGGGTCCCTTCAGGGTAAGAGTATCCCTTATTCCGGGTAACACCACTGTGGCACCAATAGGTTGCCATGGCTCTGTGCTCGCATTTGAGCTGGCACAGAACCCAAGAGACCAATGTCGGGCTGCCTTGCTTGGGATCTAGCAATTTGGCAGCAGAGGCTGCCACCCTATCCCTTGTCGGCCTGATTTTCCCTCCATCCATCCCCTCCCCAATAATACCGCTCACTCGTGTTGCCGGAGCACCAACTGGCTGTCTTCTTAGCACTGAGGCTCAGAGCTGACTGGCCTTGTGCCAACACTCTTTGATTGTCCAATGCGGTGAGTATGCTTTCCGGCACATTTACAACATCCAGAGCTGGCAATACACTTGTTACCACTGGCAAAGAGGGCTTCAGGATCAGGCCCCAAACCTGTTCTAGTTCAAAACACCAAATATCTTCACTGTTCACCACTTTCATGCATTTCATACTCACATTTATAGATTCAATTGGGCCAAACTCTTCTAGAAGTCCTCCAACATCCTGCTGTGTTGTTCGCTTGTCCACTTGTCCTACCCAGAGTGTAGTACTGCAAACTAAGAGGAAGAAAATGTAATCTTTAGGTTCACTTCTGAACTCTCACATGTGCCTTTAGCGAGCACCTTTTCCTACACAATCTACCTACACCCCCCCCCGTGCCATGTTTCATGCCACTGCAAAGTGTACCCTGACTCTCATGCACTGCTTTATGGGAGGGCATATAAAAAAAGAGGAGGTAGCTGAAAAGATCCATTGAATTAACTGAACTCTGCTCATGGTTCTCTAGATCCCACCCAATCGACACTGATCAAGAATTTCCCAGCAGAAGCATACCTGTATGGGTATGGGATGCCCTCCACGCAAGGAGGAGACACGTGATCAGTTGGCCCTGCCTCCTGGTGGTGGGAAGGATCATATTCCCATATGGACAGGAAGGCCCCCTTCCTCTACCAGAGAATTATCTTCCCTTATCAGTACAGTATTTTCTTCCTCAGTAACTATAAACTGCCTTTAACAAGAATTTACAGAATTCTTGTATAAACACAGGTTGCTGAGTGAATTAGGGTTAATTCCCTCGTTGAAAATGGCACACATTTTCCTACCAGGAATGATGATATTTGTAGTCCAGGGTGAGCCCCAGTGGATAAAACGTCTACCAGGGACAGTTGCACACCTGCTGCCTCCATTGCTTTCCCCCTGCCTCAAGGAAAGCTTCTGGATGTCTTGGGAGAAACGGAAGAAGACTCCCCTGGTGGCAGGGGAATGCTAGTTGTTATTGTACATACCACTGTCCTCAAAGGGTTTACAATCTTAAGTGAACTCCTCACTCTCTTATCCTCCACTTCCTCTCCCAGGAAAAGATGAGTGAAGATTGAGGAGCCATTGAAGTAGGAGTGGCAGCAGCTTATGTGGCAATTGTAGAGCTGGGACAGCAATCAGGAAGCACGTGGCTTGGTGCCTTCAACAGCAGAGAGTAAGGCAGCTGCCATGACACCCTGCACTGCCTGAGGTGGTGACCTCATCAGGATTTATGGAAAGATCAGCTCTGAGCCCAAGTCTGTTTACTGTTCTCTAGCACACATCAAAAAACTCCCATTCTTTCCAGAAAGCAAGAATCCATAAACCATGAAGGCAATTATTAATATTACATCAAATTATTGCTCTAGAAGACTTACCACTAACAGTTTCTGGTTTGATTGGAGGAAGGCCTTTTGTTCTGCGTTCTTTTTCTCTCTCTCTTTCACGCCTTTCCTGAGATCGAGACCTAGGAGAATGGCGACGCCTGTCCCGAGACCGGGAACGAGAACGCCGATGGCGTGATCTTCGAGTCCGAGAACTAGACCGTGATCTTCTCCTTTTGGGTGATCTAGTATTAAACAAAAACGTTAAAATACTATAATTATTTTATAGCAGTAAAATACTGCTATAAAATAAATATAGCAATGCATTTTGCATACATTGATATCTTACAGGCTGCCAATGAACATTCCAACTCCAAGAATTACTATCCCAAGGGAGTAGACCCACATCTGTGATTTTTCTTTAGCATTGCTGTTGTTACTGTTAACTTCCTTCTCCCAATCTAAATCTGATTTGGAAGTCTTACAGTCCAATCTTTTGCCTCAACTGCACATACTCTGTTCTGAACTGTTTGCTAGTTATTTGATAGATTTCTTTTCAATTTTGAAGGAAGAGGGGAAAAATTGTCCTGCTTTCAAACTTTTACAATAACCTAGATGTGGTAACTACTCTGAGCAGTCTGAATTATTTTCTAGCTTTCATCCTCCATCTGAATGTTTGTGCTATTATTGTGTTTAGGTATTCTTCAATATCTATTCAGGAATTAATAAAAGTCAAGTTGCTTGCACTTTTTACCTTGATGCAGATCTAGACTTCCTGGTTTCATGTCTCTTTCCTTCCTGAACTGGAGGTGGATCCACTTCCATTTCCTAAAATGTTTAGCCAGTTTTAATTATTACTGTTATTTCATCAATTTCAAATTGTGCTCAGTTTCAACTTTTGAAACTAGAGTTCGTAGCATTTGAAATGCAAGTGTTAACATCACTATTGTTCAAATCACATCTCAATATTCATTCATATATAACCAATTTCAGATGCTGGAGTTCCAAGTATGATTAAAACCTAATTCTTTAAGAAATTAAAACTTACTACTTAAGTGGTATTTAACACACTTGTAGCAAATTAAATCCCTTTATTAAAAATATTTATATACCATTTTTCAAAGAAGTTCACAACATACTTTACAGAGAAAATAACTAAAAAGCTCTTACAGAAATAAAAAATAATGTTTACCTGTTGATGTGCTTTCTGTATATGCGGCTCATTTTGTGCAGGAAAAGCAGGTTGGAAAGATTGCTGCACTTGAGGTGAAGGCTGTATCACAGGCTGAGCCATTGGAGTGAACTGGGGTGCCGGTATTAGTCCATAGTTTGGCATTTGTCCATTTGGAGGAAGCGGCACCTTGCAGAAGAAGAATATACAAGCGTTTTCCACCACTTTCAGATCAAGAACTTAAGAAACAATACCAATCTAAATGTTAAGTAATGAACTTGTCATTAAAAAAAACTACAAATGTTTTCAATACCTGGTGAAGCATAGGGTCTTGCGGCATTCCCAACATTCGCTGCTGAAACTGATCTATATTTGGGAGCTGCGAATAAACTGGTTGCTGGATGCCCTCACCTGGAAATCCACTAAGGAACAAATATTATTCTCAGTATCATTTTAATACTGAACAGCAGTACACACTTAAAAACATCTAAGTTATCTATTTCCTTGCCATTACTCTGAAAATTGTTATACATGTTGATGACATATGTTTCTAAATTTAATTTCAAAATTTTAGGTTTGATGTACATCAAACTTCTGTATAATAGTGTTAAAACAACAAAGTCTAACAATGAAATAAGTCACTTATTTAGAAATCTGTTCTATAATATCACCTTGAATTTTAATCTACTTGTTTGTATCACAAATCTTACAATGTTGGTTGAGACACTGTAGGAGAAGGCATTGACTCTTCTTTCTTTGACTCTTCCACAGCTTCTGGCTCATCGTCATAGTCAAATCGATCCAACAGCTTCTGAAACATATTACATTGAGCCAACTCTGTTTTCTTCAACACTTGAGACCAAAATACTTCCAACAACAGTCACACAAGATTCCTTCTAGATTTTTGGCAATTCTTGGAACATTAATAAAGTTTTAAGCAGCAATGTTCCTGAACACATAGCAACTTGATTCTGATCAGCAACAGTGCTGTCAACATGCTGCATTTAGTACAAAACTACAGAGACTGAAAGTGTGTGTATGCACATGCTTTTTTCTTTCTCTTCCTTCCTGCAAGAAAACAATCCTTTAAAATTAAAAGACAGCAAGGCTAACATTGCTTTAACAAAAAGGCCAGTGAAGGGCTATTTAAAGACAATACAATTAGACTTGGTTCAGACATAACAAAAAACCATGGCTTCCCATTATACGAATAAGCATCATTAAGCCAGGCTTATGCACTCCTGCCACCATTGTTCTATATTTTCATATGTGAGAAGAGCCACAGTTTTCACTTGGAAGTTAGCCACACTTCTATGTTAAGAACATAAGAACATAAGAAGAGCCCCGCTGGATCAGGCCAAAGGCCCATATAGTCCAGCTTCCTGTATCTCACAGTGGCCCACCAGGTGCCTACGGGAGCTCAGTAGACAACAAGATGCCTGCATCCTGTGGCCACTCCCTTGCATGTGGCATTCTGAAGTAGCCAACTATTAATGTAAGGGGGTTGCAGCACTCATCATGACATATCGCCCACGATGGACTTTTCCTCCAGAAATCTGTCCAGTCCCCTTTTAAGGAAATCTAGGCCAAATGCCATCACCACCTCCTGTGGCAAGGAGTTCCAGAGATTAATTACCCGCTGGGTAAAAAAGTATTTCTTTTTATCTGTTTTAACTCTTCCAATGCTCAATTTCAGAGGATGTCCCCTGGTTCTGGTATTGTGAGAGAGGGAAAAGAACATACCTCTATCGACTCTATCCCTTCCTTGCGTAATTTTGTAATTTCGTTTAATCAGAAGCATTCAGAATACTACAAGGTGAATCCATACAGAGTCCTGCTAACTCCCCGCTTGGCTCAAACACAGAGTGCAAGGCTAACCTGCAGTCAGGCAGGCACAGTTAGGCCTGCAAAGTTTGGCTGGCCCCAGGGCCACCATAAAGCATGTTTGGACCACTATTGGAGTCAGGGAGGATGGGGCATGTCTGGGGACATACAACAGGGGAAGATGGTTGCCTGCTTGTGAGGGGCTCATGAAATGCCCCTTCCTGTGAGCCAGCAGCACACCTGAGTTCTTGTGATAGGCACTGCTTGGGAGGAAAAACAGAATCCCCTTCTGAGCCTTGCCTAAGTGGTACTTGGGGTTGGTACTCAATATTCTGTCTCTACCCTTTCCTCATGCCCCAGACCCAGAGAAAGAAAGGACCACATGGGATTGTGAGAATGAAATCCTGGTTTGTTCTCAGTTCCGATGGCCAGCAACGGATGAAAAGGCAAGAGCAAACCTCTTTTCCAGGGCCCAGAGTGACTTCTCGAAAAGCAGCCATTTTCAAACGATTTGGAGCACAACGCTGAAAATCACTGAAAAACGTTCTGGTTCTGCAGCTCTGTTTCTTTAGCAACTGTCTGCAGTAACAACTTGTCTGCCCCTCTTCCTCTGCCCACAGGGGAGGCACAGACAACTCATAACAAGAAGAGCCGCAGACCCCAGAAGAATCTCCTGGAAACCAGAAGTGACATCACAAGCGGGGAAGACCATAGAGAAGACCATAGAGGTCAGTGTGCAGTGAGAAGAAAAACGTTGAACATCACTGGTCAAAAGCAAAGCTGGTAACCTTCCCTGCAGCATCCAGCCCCAGAAGAACCAGGAATCCTCCCCCTGGCCTCTAACTGAGAAGTGGAATATTATTTTTCATTTCTTTATTGGATTCATTGTCCACTTTTCCCCTCCAAAAAATGGCTGGCAAAATCATGAAAAATAAGACAGCAAAAGCAATCAAAATTGTAGCTATCAGTGAAATATAAAACCCCGGCTAACTGGGCAAGAGGCACTTTTTCCAGTGGTGCTCCTCTTATATTTAGCATGTTACATATAAAATGCTAGGATCTGGTTTGTAGGGGGGGGGGAACCCCACAGATACGGAAAACAAACCAAAATCCATCCAAGCTCAAACACAGCATGGGATTATAGTTTATTTCCAAGTTGAAAATAAAAGGTTTCTTTCTCTCCTTCTTGTGTTCATATGAGTATGCAGCTTGTAGAGGTTTCATGCTCATAGTGGAAAAACAGGAAATCTTAATTGAGCCATTATGAGTCTGTTAAGAACCAAGCCTAGCCATCAATGTTTTGATTCTCCCCATCTTCCTCTTATCATTAAAGAGGCTTTTAACAGGGAAAAAAAAGGTTTAACTCAATTATAACCAGAGCTGTATAATAGACCAGACTCTCTCAAACAGGCATTAAAGAGCCAGTACTCATGTTCATGTACAGAGTTGAGCCACTGAAGTTGCATGCATGGTTACTGTTCAATGAAGTAAGCACCTACTTACAAATCATCACACAACAATATATTTATACAAGGTAATAGATTATACAAGCACATTTTGGCTTCTGCAATCAAACAAGGCCCCTGGAAGGCTGCACCCATTTTCCACAAGGAACATCACAAGAAGGGGAAGATCAGCCTTGTTCCCACCATCAGCCAGGCAGGAAACAGTTTCAGAGAATCTGCTTTCCCCTTTCCTATCTGAAAGAACTCTGTTCTAACTGCCAGTTGCTCAAGGACTAGTGAAACTAATAGAGGCATACTTTGGCAACTGCCACCATCTGGAAGACTAAAGGGTTATTGAGCTATGTTGTTATTGCAAGCAACCTTGAGAATCATTTTGAGAATCATATACCCAAAAGCAAAGTATACATGTTTAAAACATACTGTATATTACTTTTCACAAGTCACAAGATTTTGTTTCAAAGATGAAAGTTCCATACCTCTGGAATTTGTCCCTCTAGCTGTTGCAGTGCAAACATCTGTTTGCATCACAGCAATGAAAGCAACAGGTTGTTAATGAAGAGTCTGTGTACTCCCCAAAGCCAGCACAATCTAGAGTTTGATTCCAGACTTGTAGATATATAAATGTCTATTATAGATAATGTACTAAAAGGTATTTCAAATTGCTTGGTTAAGACTTAATGCCACATTATGATTTGATGTTATGTGAACAAGCCTCAGACTCGCATACTCTCCTCCTTCCTTCCATAATGCATAACAATTCTTTCCACCCCATACCTTTTTTTGGTTGAAGCCATAGTTTGCTATTTTATCCAAACTGGAAAACTAGGTTGTCTCAAACCAGGAAAGGAAAGAAATACCACATACAAAGAAGGATGAAGTACAAAGATGTCTTTAAAGATCCTTTCTTGCAATGCGAAGTCAGAGTTTGGCATTAAATCTGAACCAAGATATTTTGTTAATTTCTTTAAAACACAATAAAATCCTACCTTATCAAAAGATGTTTTTTGCTCTGGTGCTGGGAAATCGTGTTTTTGTTCTGATGGCTGTGTTGTCGTTGTCTGCAGTTGAGCAGTAATAGCTTGGACTTGAGCCATCATGCTGTTATCTATCACAGGAGACTGAGGTTTTGGGGGCTGCTGAAAAGTCTGAAGAATCTGTTGGAGCTAAAAGAATTTTAAAAGTTTAAACAATTTAGAAAGTACTATAATACTATAGTTTGAACAATTTAGAAAGTTTGAACAATTTAGAAAGTTTGAACAATTTAGAAAGTTTGAACAATTTAGAAAGTACTATAATACTAGAGATCTAACAGGTGCAGCTTCCAGACTGGGATTTTCCCTTTCCTTTGTGCAAGCCACCAATTAAAGCAATTTCTGTAAACAGTAACCAAGTGTCTCACAGTACACAATGAAATTGTTTTTATAGCTCACACTCTGCTCTGTGGTCTTAAAACTAGAAAGCAGAGAGGAAGCTAGGATAGGCAGCCACAATGGTGCTAGAGAATGGAAACACTACAAAGCACTATGACTATCAAGTGTACAAGCTGTCTCTTTTGTCCTTAAAAGTCTACTAGTGCAGCAGCATAGGCAAACATCAGATGTGCAGAAGGAACAGTTTGTTCAGCTTGGCTTAGGTCCTTCCCCACTCAGCAGACAAAAGGCAAACTGCGTGACTGACAGCCTAATCCTAACTTGCGTTGGAGCAGGCAAGCCAGTAGGCCTGCGCTGTATCCAATGCAGGGTTGACTGCCACTGGAGCTCACCATGGAGTAAGTTCCAGCTACCCCAATGGGGCTGGCTTTGACCTGCGCCTGCTAAATAGGGGACCGTGGGGCCCAGGGACAGTGACAGATCCTGACTCCTCCCACTCCACAGGCTGCTTTCCTCCACCTTCCCCTGCCCCCCTCCTGATTTTTCCAGACCCAAAAAACCCCCTGCCAGCCGAACTCAACCAGTGTGGGGGCAGCTTACCTGCCCATCCCAAAGGCATCTGTGGGCTTATGCTGCTGCCTACTTCAGCCCAGCACCTGTTCCTCTGACACAGATGTGCCTTTTGGCACATTTGCAATAATGCTGGGCCAACACAAGTGACATGCGGCAGCCCAGCACAAGAATAGGATTGTGCTCTGAATAAGCCAATGTCACTGATATACAGGCATGACCCGGTATCCACTGATTCAGTATCCATGGTTTGATATCCACTTATTCAGTATCCACTGTTTCAGTTATCCATAGATACTAGGGATACTGAGTCTCCTACTAAAAAGATATAGGTAAAGGTTTCCCCACGACCAAATGGTCTAGTCGTGGACCAACTATAGGGGGTGGTGCTCATCTCTGTTTCTAAGCTGAAGAGCCGGCGTTTGTCCACGGACAAGCTTCCGTGGTCATGTGGCTAGCATGACTACATGCCGTAGCGCACGGAATGCCGTTACCTTCGCACCGAAGAGGTACCTATTTATTTACTTGCATTTTTACATGCTTTCAAACTGCTAGGTTAGATAGGGGAACATTCAACAAATCTTTTTTTTTTTTAACCTTGTTTCAGCAAAACCACTGATGTTATCCTATTTTTAAAAAGTCAGCCCCAGTATACACGTTTCCAGGTATCCACGGGAGGGTCCAGACTAGAACCCCAGTAGATACCAGGACATGCCTGTACAGTATTTTCAGATCATATGTGACCAGTAGAAAAGTCACTCATTATTCACTAAGTACATTATTCACAATATTCGCTAATAGTTTTCAAAGGCATACAATTGGAAAATTACATTTTTGTGATATATTTTCCATTAGGTGTAGTTTATTTACTTAAAAGTAAGCCTTATACAGTATTTTTATACAAAAATTCAGCTTACCTGTTGACCTTGTGTTGTCTGAAATAGCTGAGCTACAGCTGCAAAGGCATCAGAACTGGGCAATTGTGGCACAGTAGATACTGAATTAGAAGCAACTTGGGGAGGCTCCGATGGAATCATGGTGGCAGGGGGTGGTGAACCTACATTGTATTTAAACACAACTTATGATTGTGTGCAACACAACAACTCAAACTTTTAAGTCTATTTCAAGGTAAACCGCCGGAAGACTTCTTGCAAATATAATCTATGAATAATTACTGCTATCACCCTGCAGAATACTTTAAACTGGATGTAGCATACAGCATCACCCAATGTATTTCTTGGCAGCCACCCCCACCCCTGCATGCCACAACACAAAGTCGATATTCTATTTATTGGGTTATATAAATATATACCTGGAAAAATGAGCTAGATACTCCTTTAAGATGCACCTCTTTGTCCCACAGCACCTCTTATATGTCCCACAGCACTTCTTACATGTTCTCTGTACTTCATCAACCATACTTTCATGTGCTAATCAGCTCATTTGAGGAAAATATTCCCATTTTTATTTAAATAATTTATGCCCTGCCCTTGACCTGGTAAGGGTAATCAAGGCGGCTAATAGGGTTTAAAATATTAATAAAGCATTAAAACACTAAAAACAGGATAAACCCCAATGGATCACATAAAACAGTTAAAAATTACATTTGATTACAACACTAGTTTATCATGTCAGCTCTCGAACAACATCCTGAATAAAAAGGTCTTAAGGAGGGAGCCATTCAGTTCCAAGGGGAGGAAAGTCCACAATCAGGACACCACCAAAGAAAAGGCCCTGTTCCACACCACCATTCCCCTCACTTCCATCAATGGCATGGTTAAAAGGGCCCACTCTGATGACCTCAGAGCATGGGTCAGATTATATGGAGGAGACAGTCTCTCAAATACACATGAGCCCAATCCTAATCAACTTTCCAGCACTGATGCAGCCATGCCAATGGGACATATGATGCATCCTGCGGTGGTGGGGACACTCACAGAGACCTGCTCAAGGTAAGGAACATTTATTCCATTACCTCGGGGCTGCACTGCAGCTACATCAGCACTCAAAAGGTTGGTTAGGATTGGGCCTTCAGTCTCATCAATAAAATCAAACCAGTCAGTCAGCTACAGAGCTCTCAACAGCAGAACCTTATTTTAAAACATTAGTGTCAAAGTATAGTCCTTTGCCAATGTTGTAGAACAATGGCAAAGGATTATCTCAGAACAAAGTCTAACTTTGTTCTAAGCTGTGTAGGAACTTCATTTTAGAACAGATATCTAATCCTGCTTCATCTGAGTTCAGCCAATTTTACATAAGCTTACGTTTATCAATAAGTCCCATAACAAAGAATAACACTTTTCTGAGATTCCCTACCTTCATTATTAGCGGCATCCTCCATCACTGAGGCTGTACTGCTAGATCCAGCTGCCATGTCCAGAAGAGGCTGTATTATTTCTATTTTAAACACTCCATTTTTCTGCCATAAGTTCAGCACACGAACTATCTTACTCTGTTCAAACAAGAAGCATGTCAGTATTTTGTTTAAAAAAATATCTTCTTGCTTAGCTGAAACAAAGGTTCTGTTTGAACAATACCTCTCTCCCTCAACTCCATGTTTATACATCACAAGATCAAGAGTAGACCTTCAACTCATGTATTTCCTTCTATATCATTCAAACAAAAGCTGAGCCTTCTGGTTCAGGCATTACCTTCTACGCAAAGCAAAAGCAGCAGAATAAGGAAGTAGTGTATGAATTCCAGGTCCACTCCCTGTCTCACCATACACAGGAGGCAGAAATATGATCTGAAAAGGGTTCTCCTTATTGCATGCAATAAGAGCAACCAATACAGCTTTTATATTTATCTTATGCTATCAGTTGATACAAATCACAGTATGGATCAGTGATGGCAAACCTTTTGGGCTCGCTGTGTTAAAAACACCTAACTTGACTGTGCTAGTGTATCATCCCCCCCCCATGAAAGAGAACCAATTATTTATATATTCATTTATTTTTAAAAAATGCAATCCAACCATATGCGGGGCTATACATTATATAAAGAAACATCAAATCATTACAAAAATGAAATATGCGTAAAACAAACTCAGTTGTTGTTGGGTGTTGGCAAAAGCTGGCACATCACCCAAAACGTTGTGATGTGTCATCGGCTCACCATTACTAGTATTGATAATACACAGAAGTTTGTTTCAATAATGTTTGCTAAACAAAGGAAAGGAGCTCCTTCTGTATCCCCCTGGCAAACATCCATGGACCATATGAACAACAAGGGCTTGGGAGGGAGCTATGTACTTGGGAGTGCATATATCGGTCAATCTTTCTGCTAGATCTGAAAGCATGGTGAAGAAAGGCTATTTCATGAAGTCTATTCTGTACTTGGAATCACAGTTGGTGTCAGCATGGCATAGCAAGCAGCAGGAACTCAGGCGTTCCCAGGTCACTGTTCACTTCCAATTTGTGTAGCAACTTAACAATAAAAGATACATAAAATTCAAATCACAAGGCTTTCTACATAGGAGAGATAAGATCCTGCATGAGAGCTTATAGCCATGAAGTGGGCAAGGAAGGTTTCAAAAATATAAAATCTTGCACTCTAGCAATCAGTAGCAGCATGTGTTTGTACAAGTTAGACCAAATTAGAATAGAGACACAGAACCTATCCTTCCAATTCACTTCCAATTAAGTGAAATCAAACAATTTTACATGTCACAGCACTAAACAAATACAAAAGACACTTTGAGCTTTACCTTGTCTTCTGATGGACAGAGATATAAATACTGGAATGTGGCAGTTATATTTTTACAGAATCTTGGCCCAAAAACATCCTTGTCTGTTCCAAACTGATGACGAGACTGACGAACAATAGAGTCAATAACATATAATCCAGGAACTTTATATTCTGGTTTACACTACAAAACAAAACCACAGCGTTTCTAATTAGTCAGATTGTTCACTGGCTCCCCAAGTGGTGCACTGGTGGTTTCACGTAAGTTTGAGGGTGCTTTCATACAGACATTCCAGCACTGGGATAGCAAAAGCCAGCTGTTTCAAGCTATTTACATTTTAGCTTTTGCACAGATCTCTGGAACCTATTATATCCATAATTTGGTTTCTCAATCATGATTTTATATTCAAATTTATAAGACTAGAAATTTTTACAAGTGGAGCCTTTTTATCGCGACGGTTCCATTCCAGAAACCCTCGCAGATGAAAAAAAATGTTAAATGAAATCATGCTGTTAATTAGCATTCAGACTATAAAAAGGCTTCTCTTACCATGGGGAGCTATAGTCATTCTCTAGGGACTTGGAGCAATTATTATCCACTAGCTGAGATAAGACCTCTTCCCTTTACCTTGGAGCAAGGTGACAAATGCAAAACAGAAGTGATCAATCACACTTCCTCCAGGATAATGGATGAGATCTTATCTCAGAGCTAATGAGATTGGTTGAAGATCTCATGATTGAAGCTGCATTACCCTAGTATGAAAAGCTTTTTTAAAATGCCTTTTTAAATGCTTAATAAACAGCTTGTGTTTGTTTAACAAAGAGCCCTTCTCTTCTGAGGTTGTGCTGAGTCAAATCAGCAGATGGGAAAACCATGGATAAGAAAGCTCCACCTGTATGTAATCATGATGTGATACTGTTCCCAAATTAACAAGGAAGACATTCAAAATTACTTAGAAGCACTTGATCATCTATTGTTAAATTCCACAGATATTATCTGTAGCTTCGTAATCAAATTGTCTACTCTTCTTAGTTGTGGTGGGTACCATAGACTCAAACAGTGAACATCACAGACGTTTGCATATTGACTGTTTAAAGGAAATAAAACTACTTTCTACAGTCTTGGACATTATAAGGAAAAAACGTTAATTTTGAAACTATATACCACCTAGTAAGTAGTAACCATAGAAATCATTTTACCTTTTTTATAAACTTCTCTACAATCTGGACTACATGCTTGTAAAGCTGAAAGAGAATTTCAAAATTAATTAGAGATGTCTGATTCCATAAAATGTTCAGGGAAACATGCATTACTTTAAGCATAAATATATAACATATTAAATATTTCAAAAGCAACTGGAAACAGATTCTTTTATTAAAAGTATTGTCAGCCCTAATTTTGGCTGGTTTTACTAGCCAAACCTCTATTTGTGGTAGCCAGGACCCTACCCCTTCACAAACATGTTTACTCTGAGGCAGGTTCCACTGTGTTAAATGGGGTTTACTCCCAGTAAGTGTAAACAAGAGTAAGTCTTCTGTTCTCAACAAGGCTTATTTTGAAGCAGAACCCCCTAGGATTATGCTGTCCAGCTCTCACAAATCTAGTTTAGAGCTGAAATTCAATTTGAAGAGGAAGGACAGTGGACAGAGATTGTTCTCATAGGCTGAGAAGCCCCAGACCCTTTCCAGCTTGGAGAGGATGGACCTTCTTTGGCTTGCCAGGCACTGATGGTGTCAGACACATATAAAGTGCAGTTCCTACCCATTTGAGCCTGGAGAGGAAAAGTTGAGGCTTGTTGTTTTAACACTGCCCTTCAGAAATTCGGAATGCCTCAGACAGTTGCGGATCCAGGGGGGTGCAGGGATGGCAAGCCGCGTGGGTGCTGGGTGGCGCCATTGCGCAGAGTCCGGGCACTTTTCAGCCCGCCTGCCCACCCGCCCTTGCGCCTGGAACGCTCTGAAATGGAGCTCTTCCGGGCGCAGGGAGGCGTGGCAGGGAGACGCACGGGAGCGGAGCAACATGCCAGGGGCGCGGTTTCGTCGCCTTGCCATGGGGCACGCTCCCAGCCCGGACCGCCTCTGGCCTCAGACACATGGTGTCAAAGCTAACCTCAGGCACCCTCCCAGTCTTGGGGCTTGAATAAGGGTGGGATCATACACCCCAGCTCCAAAACTATGGGAGAGTGCTACAAAATATTTATAACTCAAAATCAACTCAGTTGTGACAGGATCCTGGAACTAATGTTATTTAAAAAGTCATTACTCATATTACAGTGTTTTAACCTTAATAAAACTAAACAAAGAATTTTCTAAATAATCAACATTTACAAAGCAAAGAATGAATCACCTTGCTTTATTTGAAGATCCCTCAATATGCTATAATTCTCCAGGTTTTGTGAAAATGTGCCTTTATTTTGTACAAGGAAGACATATTAGTATTTACTGTCTTTATCACCTCACCTTAATAGCTTTAATGGCAGCTTTAGTAATGAGAATCATCTTTGCACGAGAAATAGGCGGTTTCATCTCCATCAATGAGAAGAGCTAAATTGAAAAAATCAAAGTAAGTAAAACACAAATACTGAGGTAAAAAAGGTCCAATCACTTTATACAATCTCTTGCTGAAGAGTGAGGATGCAATCCTAACCAACTTTCCAGCACTGGGGTAAGGGCGATGCAATTCCAAAGTAAGGGAACAAATGTTCCCTTACCTTGAGGAGCTCTGTGACCACTACTCCACTGCAGGATGCAGCACATGTCCCATTGGCCCAGTTATGTCAGTGCTGGAAAGTTGGTTAGGATTGTGTCCTCAATCATAAAGTTGCCCCAACCAATTCTAACACAAAGGAACTACCCAAATAACAAATAAAGTAAACAGGTTGCAACAGCACTACTAAAGCTATACTTTTCTTAAACGACATTTTCCCATTTTCATTCATAATGAATGAAATTATGAAAATGAGTATCAGACTATTCTGTACAGTACTCCTATGGATCAAAAAATGTGGTTATCATTGACAAGCATCTTAAGAGTTTCCTCTAACTTAACTGGCTAGATATATAGTTTAGCTTACAAACACACGTGGTATCGATGCTGGAATGCTGAGGGTCCTGCTGCAAAGTCCTGCACCTGGCTCCCATGGCATCCCAATCAGTCCAGCATTGAGTGCTACCAATGCCATCAATACTGATGATTCAAAAGTTGGCTGAGCCAGGTGCCCCCGCCCCAATTACCTTGGGCCTTCAGGAAACATCTGACCTGGCCACCCCAACACCATCCAAACAAGCACACTCACACATGCATGGTCAGAGTAGTTTTATGGGTCAATTTTTTGCTGCTGCATTGGAAGCTATTTTGAGCAGCTTACAATGCCCCAGGGCTAAATATTTGTCCAGCACAACTATAAAATCATTCCATCATACCTGGGCTTGTGTGACCTTGAACGTATGAAGATGAATTATACCAAGTTGAAGTGCTGGTTGATCTAGACCAGTACTCTCTACCCTAGACTGGTAGCCTCTCTCCAATGTATCCAGCAGAGGTCTCTACCCAACTTCCTGAGATTGTTTGAATGCAAGGAACTGAATCTGACACCTCGTGTATACAAAATGTGTGTTCTGAATTTGGTTTTCCCATTATCCTGAAATGCTGAATCGGCAGATTGGAAAACCCTTGCCACAAAAATGTGTTAAACGCCCCAGAGACCCTTTCTCATTCTTCCTCTGCTGTTACAGTTTGTTGCTTTGGAGAGAGATTTAAACTACTTACTATATCCCGTTTTTATGAGCAAATGTGTATTTAAAAAAAAAAAAAAAAGCTCAAATATATGAACATATATGAAGCTGCCTTCTATCCACATACACTACTGGTCCACCAGTACTGCCTGCACTGAACACAATAAGAACTGTTAAACATCAAAATCAAGTGGTCTCATTTATGATTTTAAAAAATGACAATAATTGAAGAAAGATGTTTCAGATGTATTCAATATTATAAATACTATTAAATGGAGATTAAAACACAACTTATTTAAAAACGATACTTCTAGAGGTGCAAAACAGTCACAAACCTCCACAAGTAAGTCTAGCACAGGCTAAAAGCACTGTAGGAACTCGCTACTAATTTCCATGTCTGAAGTATAATCCCAAAATTAGAACAGCAAGATGAAATGTGGAATTTTATGACCTTCAATTTGCGACTTATCCAGGGCTAAAGGTAATGCTTCAAGAGTGAAACATTCAAATATCATAGTGACAGCCACAGAAGAAGCGATGCTGCCCTCAGTACCCTATCAAATCTTGCAAACATTCTATTCGCAAAGTGATTGAGGAAAATAGGAGAAATAGCTCTCTTCAAAGCCTCCTCCAACACTGCCAACAACAGCTAGCCATTTACAGACCGCCAAGAACTACTAAACAAATTTAATACAGAAAGCAGTGACCAATATGTAAATAATGTTAGAGGCAAGGAATTCATTATGGCTGCTGTTGGAAAAAATAAAATTGTGCAAGCATCTTCTTAAATCGTTCCAAAAACAAAAACTTGGTGTCAAACTGATGCTTTACAATCAATACAATTCCAAATTTAAAAAAAGAAAGGATAATTGAAAATAGAGTACTTTTTCATCTGAGTCAATTTGTGGTTACTATCTCTAGGATAATGTCTTCAATTAAATATTTGTCACAGGGCCCAGTTCAGATCAGGATCATAATCCTTCCCTTCACATACAAAGAAAGAAAATTTTAAATCTCCAGTACTGGTATAGAATAAACAATGAACTGCTGTAATGTCCTGCCTAGCAAATACCAGTTTATAAACAAGAAATTGGGATTTAATTCAATCAAGATGAAAAGGGAAGTGAAGGTTCTTGGCTTGGCACTACAGGACCAAACACTCAGAGTATCTTGACACACCTCAAACAAACATGCCCCCGACCACCCTGTCCAGCTCCAGTCTGAAACAATTGGTACGTCTTATATTTGTGGCTCTGCACTGCTATTATAGGTGTCTCTCTGCTACTTTTGTAAAATCTGAAATTGAAAAGGCCATAAAGATCTAGGACAGTATCTTAGACCACTTCCAAGGCTTCCCAGAGACTCAGAATGCCTTATAAGGCCATAAAAATGGCGCTTCCCAGTTTTTGGCAAAAACTGCAAGTGACTTGCAGAAAACCCTCAGAAAACCCTCCAGTGAGGCTCTGAGGGTAGGTGTGGACCCCAAATTCTATGGATTTCAGTACCCGCAGAATTCTGTATCCACAGGGGTTCCAGGAACAGAACCCCTACGGATAGCAAAGGACCACTGTATCTTATTTTCCAAACATACAAGTGCTAGGATGACTGAATATGTATCATATTCAATTCTAAGAAATAAGAAATAGTTATTTGAGATAAGTATGTCTGAGAATATAAAAAATATACTTCCTGTTTAAATTAATTTTCTTTCAATTCTGTATTCCCCAGTAAAAATATTAAACTAGCCACTATTGTGCCTACGTACACATAACTACTATAAGCTGTCCTCAGTTTCTTTCTACAAGTCATGAGTATTCACAGAATTTGAGAAAAGTTCCTAGCCAAAGCTGAGACTGACATCATCCCCCTTTTAGGTGATCATAGAATTAAGATTTGTCCCTCCAATTCCTGCTAGTGAGATTAATGCTGCTGAGCAGGACGTTCTCGCCTGTTGTCACTTTGCAGGTGGCCCATTGCAGTCTTTAGATGAATGGAAGATGGGAGGCATGAAAGGACATTTTCTCTTTAGCAGCTCATATAGTGCTTGGAGAAGAAGGTATAAAGAAATTATCGTCCCTTATCCCATTCTATAAGGGTAATGGGAGGGACCACTTGACTTAAGTGAAAGAAGCCATACTGTCTGGTGAGTGTGCTGCTATCTTCTGTGCTTCAGAATCTGAAGACTTCTTTCTACAGGGAATTCTCAATTTGTGGACCCAAGAGATGTGATCAGAGCAAGGGAAGACTGCTTTCTGGACTATGGTGGAAAAAGGAAATTGTGAGTGGACTGAAGTTTCTTTCACTTGCTGGCTCAGTCTTGTGGATTCTGTAAAAGTCACATTTATACACCTCAATCAGACTCAAATAGAAGTACCAGATAGACCTGAGGTGATATACTTGAATGTTTTAACCTTTAAAAAGTAACACCTACTTTAGAAACCCTACCCTTTATCCCTAAGCATGAAGCCACAGGCTACATTTGCTTGATTCAGGGAACATGAATCAGAAATAGTAAAGGGGTGTCTAGATATTTCACCTGAGTTCTCAAATCCATGATCAATGGCAATAAGCAGACAGAACAAACAATAGCTTCTAGCAAAGCTGCATCTAGCAAAGATTTACAGAATATAATTTTTAAAAAAACCTCCTACTTCTAATGGTTGGTCTTAAATTTTCATATGTAAATGAAAGTTTTGTTGTTCAGTCGCTAAGTCGTGCCCGACTCTTTGCAACCCCATTACATGGACCACAGCACGCCAGGCCTCCCTGTCCTCCACTAGCTTCTGGAGTTTGCCCAACTTCATGTTCATCGCTTTGGTGACACTATCTAACCATCTCATCCTCTGCTGCCCCCTTCTCCTTTTGCCTTCAATCTTTCCCAGCATGAGGGTCTTTTCTAAAGAGTCCTCTCTTCTCATGAGGAAATGAAAGCTTACTTATATGTAAATTTCAGACCTATTGATGCACTTGACTGTAGCCATAACAGTCCACTTAGAAGAAAATTGCTGGTCTGTGGAATTTCTGTACAACACTTAATAGTATGTCAGCCCTCTATAATGAACACAGTCATTGGCATGATTTGTGTACCATGGACAGCAGAGAAAAGGTATGTACTCAGTTATGATGAAAAGACCAAAAGAAATATATATTCAGTATATAGAGCTACTATGCATAAACATCTTATTTGTACAAATACTACATTACATCTTATTTGTAGTAAGATGCTATTAATACAGGCTACATTACACAAGTACATCTTCATTGGTTGCTAATGTGTTTCTGGATTGAATAGAATTCAAACTGCTGGTTACAACTTTTAAAGCCCTTCATGGTTTACAATGTGAATACAAGAATCTGCCCATGCACTCCTTTCAGCATCACAGACCCTGCATCATATCTCACTGCTGGGAAACAGGAAACTGATAGGAACACAGGGCCTTTTCAGTGACGACACCAAGGTTATGGAACTCCCCCTCCTGGGAAGCTAGACTGGACCAATCACTGGATTTGTTTAATAAATGGTGAACCATTTTCATTTGGCCAGTTGATTTTGACTGCTGACTATGTAGGTCTGCTTTTTATTGTTTTTTATGTACTTAAATTTAGAGATCAAATTGCCAACATTCGCTGGATCATGGAGAAAGCAAGAGAGTTTCAGAAAAACATCTACCTCTGCTTCATTGACTATGCTAAAGCCTTTGATTGTGTGGATCACAACAAACTGTGGCAAGTTCTTGAAGAGATGGGAGTACCAGACCACCTTATCTGTCTTCTGAGAAACCTGTATGCAGGCCAGGAAGCAACAGTGAGAACTGGGCATGGAACAACTGATTGGTTTAAAATTGGGAAAGGAGTACGACAAGGCTGTATACTGTCACCCTGCTTATTTAACTTATATGCAGAATACATCATGAGAAAGGCTGGGCTGGATGATTCACAAGCTGGAATCAAGATTGCTGGGAGAAATATCAACAACCTCAGATGTGCAGACGATACCACTCTAATGGCAGAAAGTGAGGAAGACCTAAAGAACCTGCTGATGAGGGTGAAAGAGTGAAGTGCAAAAATTGGCTTGAAGCTCAACATTAGAAAAACTAAGATCATGGCAACCACTCCCATCACTTCCTGGCAAATAAAAGGGGAAGAAATGGAAGCAGTGACAGACTTTATTTTCCTGGGCTCCAAGATCACTGCAGATGGCGAGTGCAGCCATGAAATTAAAAGACGTTTTACTTCTTGGGAGGAAAGCTATGTAGAATCTAGACAACTTAATAAAAAGCCAAGATATCACCCTGCCAACAAAGGTTCGCATGGTCAAAGCTATTGTTTTCCCAGTAGCAATGTATGGATGTGAGAGCTGGACCATAAGAAAGGAAGAGTGCAGAAAAATAGATGCTTTTATATTATGGTGTTGGAGAAGACTCCTGGACTGCAAGGAGGTCCAATCAGTCAATCCTACAGGAAGTCAAAAAAATCCTGATTGCTCCCTGGAAGGACAAATCCTGAAGCTGAAGCTCAAATACTTTGGCCACCTCATGAGAAGAGAGGACTCTTTAGAAAAGACCCTCATGCTGGGAAAGATTGAAGGCAAAAGGAGAAAGGGGCGGCAGAAGATGAGATGGTTAGATAGTGTCACTGAAGCGATGAATATGAAGTTGGGCAAACTCTGGAAGCTAGTGGAGGACAGAGAGGCCTGGCATGCTGTGGTCCATGGGGTTGCGAAGAGTCGGACACGACTTAGCAACTGAACAACAACAACAAATCTACTTAAATTGATTTGTTATACAAAAGGTCCCTGACTTAAAAGTTATGAATAGGCTTGATTAGGGCTCTGAAGTAGGCACATTGAAGACAATGGCAAAACAAACAATGGAAGCTGCGTGAAGAGGCCACAAGCAGATCAATAATTTTGCACCTTTGCTTTGGTAATGGGGAAAACCAACAATTCAATAATACTGAATAGCTGGGGATTGCAGGGGGCAGAAGGGAGGGAGAGAGAGAGGATGAAGGAAGCTTGGCTAAGGCTTGGCCAAGGATGATCAGGCACAGGGAGAGATGATTTTGTGAGGCACAGGGGAGTATTAATACGCCAATATGAAAAAGTAAGCCCTGAATAAAGGCCACTCAGACACACACAGAATGCAGGCAACTTTTATCACCACCAAGGAGGAAAGGAGGGAAGGGAGGGATAAGGTTAAATTTGATCAACGCTCCTATAGCTGCTATCTACTCTTTCTAAAAAAACAAATGCAGAGAAAAATCCTATAGTCTAAATCTTGTAATTTAATTATGATTTACATGATTAAAACTAAGACCAATAGGGCTAGTCTTATGAATGCAACTTTCTGTGTTATAATTGCCCATGCTCCCAAGCCTGGGTAGACACCCAAGAATCTTATTTTTGCCCAGAGGCCAGTCTATGGAATTACACTGGCTCCCAGAATTACAGATATCTGAGTTATGAGTAGCTGCATTGGTGCTTTTGTGCAATGCATCCTTCAGTAGTGCTTCAGTAGTTCACAGAGATAAAATAGCTCTGAGCCAGCAAGAACCAGATGTTCAGCAAACATATGTTGCAACTTCACTTGTACTAAGTAGGGGGCTTGGTGGATATTGAACTAATGGATGGATGAGGTACAAATATTTTAAATAAGTTAAGGTAATCATTATGCATAAACATTGTATTACATACTCTATCCCATTTTTCTCAACTCCCCCCCCCCTTTAGGACCTTAAATCCAGGCCTTTGTCGGTTTTGGCATATTTTTGAGCACTTATTGGGAATGCTTGTTCATACACAGTGAAACCATAGACCATTTGTAACTTCATTCTTTCAGTTACAACCAACTCAAAATAGAAACATTCATATATTTCTAAACATTAAGCTATTATGAAAACAAACATATACAAACTGTATTCAAGAAACAAAACAGTTCTTAGCTTTTAATCTACAACCCCAGGGATTGCCTAAAGAGAAACAAATTCTGATTACAATAAAAGTAAAATGCATTACAATCATAAAATACAAGACAGATTTAAAATTAATAAGTTTATTCTGCAAGAAAGGGGCTTCCTCCCAACTGAGGTTCAAACAAATGCACAGCAGAATACATATATACCTGACCGGAAGCATTAAGTAAAGGCAAAACAGAAGTAAAATGCAATTGATATGTTGGTTGTTTTAAAATTCTGTACTTTCAGGGAGCCTTTTCCACACCTGTGTGCTAAGGAACCCTTCCATGTCTGCTGTAGAGTTTCTTTCCAGGGTGCACCATTTCTGAGGCACATTTTGAGAAATATCAGTTTGTAGCAATGGCCAGCCTACAAAGCCTCACTGTTGCTCTAAGTACCTGAAAGTGCATCCTGGACGGCACTACATGGGGGAGATCTGCAGTTATGACCAAACTGTTTTTCAGGAAACAGTGGAAGTATTATTAATAGTTGAGAATTTCTTCAAGAACAGATCACAAAACACCTAATTCGAAAGCTTGCCTGTCAATATTTCTTTAGGATGCTAAAAAGTCAAAAACTGAACACCAATTTTTGAATGCATTGCAATAGCACAGAAGGCCAATGCCTCTTTAGGTCATGTGAAGAGCAATAGAATACTGTCTACTCTCCAGTCAAATCCATTTTTAAATCTCCTATAAATCAAACTATACATCCCAGATCACTACATGTCATAAGTGGAGCAAAGGTGTACTACAGAAAGTTCCTAACAGGCAAATAGCTACTATGACTGCAAGGCAGGTGATCAAAACTTGGAAGGTGAAGGCAAAAAACCCAAGATCACTGCCAGCATGACTTGGTAAACGTTTATTTTCTTTCACTGTGACTATCTGGTCCCAGACATGAGCAAAACATCCACAAACCTATCCTAGCAACAAATCAAACTTCATCGCCATTCCACCCAATATCCTGTTCTTGCTGGTGGCAGCTCCTGATGGCCTAGAGAAACCCGAGGGTAGAGGTGGTGAAGAAAGGAATAAAAGATCACATGCAAGGAAAATAAAATTGATCCAGAACCCCATAGGCCTCAACTACCATAAGAACTACAGTGAGGGTGCAATCCTAACCAACTTTCCAGCACTGACATAGCTGTGACAATGGGGCATGTGCTGCATCCTGCAGTTGGGGGGGCAGTCAGAGAGGCCTCCTCAAAGTAAGGAAATGTTTGTTCCCTTACCTTG
This sequence comes from Lerista edwardsae, assembly GCA_029204185.1. Taxonomy (NCBI): domain Eukaryota; kingdom Metazoa; phylum Chordata; class Lepidosauria; order Squamata; family Scincidae; genus Lerista; species Lerista edwardsae. The sequence continues at coordinate 4,926,667 of JAJKFI010000029.1, read as the reverse complement.
GAGCTGCATTGCCCTTACCTTGGTGCTGGAATGTTGGTTAGGATTGTGCCCTGAATCAGAAAAAGAACTATCTTGTATTATTTGCGGTGCAGTACTTATATAAAGGTAACATGATAGTGCCTGTTTCCATTTTCAATTCCTTACCTAATAATCCACCATAACCTCAGATTCTCTTTCCTGGCTAGTTCAGATGCCATCAATGTATGTATGTATGAAATTCCTGACATTTTAAAAAGGAATCAAGTGACATAATTTTCAAGGCTTCAGAAATCAACATTATTCAGCAATTGTAATACTTCTTGTGTAGTACCAATATTCGGTTCTGGACATCACAGTTCAAGACAGATGTTGACAAGATGGAAAGCATTTAGGAGAGCTACAAAGATGGCAATAATTAAGGAGTGAATAGTAAGACACCAGGTAAACTTAATCAGGGAAAATAAGACAGGGCCACAAGGAAATAGGCTGATATCAGTTTCCATATATTCAAAAAATATTGAGAACATGGGCACAAATCTCTGTTAAGAAGATACAACTACTTTAGTTTAAATTGTAGTTAAATTTACAGATTGAGTATCCCTTATCCAGACTGCTTGGGGCGGGAAGGTGCCTGGATTTTTGAATAATTGCATACTGAGAAAAGCTTTGTCTTTTCACAGTTACACGTAAGGCCTCTGACATTTTTCAAAAATGTCTGTACAGGTACACACCACAGAGCAGGGAACAGAACTAACAGCATGTACAGGACAGGTGGTGTGGACTGATGGTTGAACTGTTGGTACTGTCTGAAATTAAGCAGGAGAATCTGTGGTCTTGTCTTTGGACAGGAGATGGAATTCCCAGACTGTGACCAACTGCAGTACCTGTTGTGGCAGAACAGAGTCACTGTGGAACTGATCAGCAGGTGTGGGAACGAATGAGAAGACCAACTGGCAAAAAATTGAGTATGACCTTGAGGACCTGTCCAGGCTTGACTTATGACTGAGACTAAGGATTCGGTCAATCAAAGAATACTGTACATTTGTAAAAACCCCATTGAAAAATGGTGATTTAGACTAGCCTGCCCATGTAAGCCGCCAAGGCCATTTGCTCCAGCATGGGAAAGGTCGGGATATACATTCTTCAAATAAATAAATACTTGCATTGTATGTAGGAATGAGCACAAGACCTTCTAGGCTTGGCCAAGTGTCTAGATTTTGGAATAGTCTGAATTTTAGATGTCCAGATAAGGGGTGTTCTACCTGTATAACGATTAGGAAAACTGTTTTAGTCTTACTATAGAACTTTGTGTTTCCCTTTACTGCAATTGTAACATCACCCATGAAATATCACAGATTTTTATCTAAAAACCGTATACATGATCAAACTTTCTCTCCCCAACAAAACAGTAACTATGATATCACTGGTATTAAGAAATTGCACTGCATACCACTGATGTTATATTACTTCATATTAGCTCCTGTTAGCCAAAGGTGTCCATGGTCAATATCCCCAATTGTCAGCAGTGGTACATTTTCAGGTCTACTATTACTACTGTGTGTCAGTACTGAAAGTATATTGGTGGAAAATAAAAAACAGACCAAGCACTATCCTCTAATTGCAAGAGGTATAGGAGGTCAAGAAGAGGAAGTCAGCGGTGGCATAAGCTGCCTAGGAAGGCTGTCTTTGAAGATTTCTGATAAGATGCTCAACAATAATTGAAGGTGTTTTAGGTATAAGCAATGCTGTCAAAGGGCAAAAGTTTAAACTGAATGACCCATATGACAGCAACAGTCAAAATATGCTTGAATGATGGGAAACAGGCTACGTGTGTTGTGGTTTTCTTTTAATATACACTAAATCAAACATAAGTGGCAGAGGTAACAATTTGACATAGTTGCACGTATATGCCTTGACTCTAAATCTAAACCCATTGCTGGTCCTAGCTATTTTTTTTTTCCAATTTATATGCCAATTCCCAAAAGAGTCCCCCTTTAGTGTATAACACCCAACAAATGCGATAACAGTATCTGAGCCACAGCTGGACCTTAACTGTAAACAATGTACAAGAAAGGTTTAGTCAGAGCATGTGATTCTAAATTAGTCTGCAGGGCAGAAAGAATCCTGTATAACGTTTCTATGACTGGAATCTCAGGCACAACTAGATGGAATTAAAATTCTACTCAAATCAGAAGATTTAGGGTTGACAATGAGTTCTCAGCTATCACTGTGTATCCTGTACACCAAAAGTAAATGTTTTCATTATTCCTGTTATGATGGGGGGGGGTGCAATTCCCCTCCCCTGGGGTAGCTACCGCTGCCACCAGCCCAGACTTAGTAAAAGAAAGGGGAGCTCCTGGGCAAAAACCCCTTTAAAAAAGCCAAATAAAAGTAAAAATCCAATTTTATTCATATATATTAAAATTTACAAATAAAACTACAGAGACTCCGTAATAAAACCTGAATACTTAAAATAACAATAATCAGCCCCTCTACTTAACTTGGCTGAGCAGGACCCAGGAAAGACAGAAAGAAAAAGAATACCTATAAGAGCTTTGCCTCCCTAACTACACTTAGCCTCCACAACAACCAGTGGAGTTAACCTTCCCTGAGAGCCGAGCGAGAGTTCTGTTCCTTGAGGCTTTTATCTCTAGCTCAATAAACTAACCACCCCCACCTGAGGCATTTACACATGAGTAGTTCTCTTCACACTTACAAGGTTCCCATGAAATCACAATTTCATGACAATTCCAAAGATAGGTAAAGCCTGCTACTGCCTTTATGTAAAATACCAGGCTATCATCTTGTAAACAGGCCTTGTTAGTACTGTAATTACTAAGAGGCCACATCACTCACTCATGTGCTGCTTGCCTGTCCCCTTCCTTCACAATTCATACTACTTTGATGCTGGTCTCATTATCCCTTTTTTTGCATGACACACAACCCCAGAGCTGCGCCATCATAGAACTGGGATGTTACCACAGAGCACAGCATTATGGAGTCTGCATTCATGGCATAAAATATAAATATTATGGAAACAGTTGTTCCTGCTGCTTTAAGCCCCACTCTACCTCTATTTGCGCCACTAAAACATGCAAGCTCGCATTCCTGTTCTCTTTAAAGGGAGAATACGCACAGCAAGCATAGTGGACTGAGAACACATCCTAAACCAGCATTGCATCAGCGCAGCACACTTGTGCTGGACCAGCACTGTTGCAAACATGTCATAAGGCACCTCTGCACCATGGATTTGAGCCCAGGCAGCAGCACTGGCCCATGGATGCTGCACAACCCATCAGCTGCACTGGCCGAGTGCTGGTGGACTTCTGCCGGCATTGACCTGCGCAGAGGGCATGCCAAAGGCAGGCAGGAGGCGTATGAGGGGGGAGAGAGGGCAGATCAGTGGGTGGGCCAGCCTGGGAAAAAGGAAGGAGACAGGACACAGCAGTTAGGTCATATCCTAACCCCCATTCCAGGGCTGATGGCCCAATCTGGACCACTCCTGTCTGCTTGAACATGCACCTGCCACTTTGCTGGCACAAACTGAAGCAGCCCCATAGGGCTGGCTGGGGCTTACCCCAGGGCAAGGGGAAAATATTCCCTTGCTTTACAGTGAGCTCCAGCTACCTCTTAGCCAGCATCAGGATACAGTGCAGGCCTGCCGGACGGATGGCATACCTAGTCCAACACAGGTTAGGATTGGGCTGTGAAACTGCATACACAGAGGTAGCCATAGCACAGTTGCACTCTAGTCAGAGAAATGCATATCATTTGATTTTTTCCCCCCTAGAGAATGGTAGCTTGAGTGGCCGTGGTGTTTTGCTATGCTATGCTCCTTTAACAAAGGGAGTGACAAGAGGATGACAGTTTCTATCTGGCTATCTGTAGAAGAAGAAAGCACATACTACACACAGCAGCTATTCTGACACTTAGCTGAACTCTTTGGCTACTTCTTCTGCTCTCAGACCTCAGACATAGTAACAGTGGAGAATGCCTTGAAGCACTAGTGACAGCCAAGGCAACTGCCCACTTAAAAGGCTACTATAAAACCCTTTAGAGCTAAAAGAGAATACAACACAGAACAATCTACAAAGTACTGCCCTTTGTTTAAACATAACCCAGCATTAGGACAGACATATAGCTCATTGGTGTGCTCTCGCTCTCTCAAGAGTGATGAGCTCTTTAAAGCTGGATGTCAACAATAACAAAGGAGATGCACATACAACCACCATAGTGCTGTACTTTATTAGTTAATACAGAGTACAGAGGCTATATGATAAAACACAACTGCATGTTCAGTTTGTCAGTCAGTGCTTGTCCAGGATCGATTTTTACTCAAGTTTGGCAAACACAGCTGTTGAATCCAATACTGTAGATACAGTACTTAGCGTACATTAACTGGTATTTGAATAGAACTTAACGTAAGGTGTGAGCTAGATATGTCTTTGCAAAAGGATGAAGTCTTTTTAAAGATGGATAATGTTCAGCATTTACAGGAAAAACATTCTATGAATACCATTATCATCAATATTTGTCTAATTTGAAAAAAACCCTAATTTGAGAGTCCAAGCAGGAGACTCTGTGTTTAAAAGGGAAGATTATGGCATGATAGTCCAATTCAGTTAAAGGAATTAAATTTATAGAGCTTTCTGTTCAAAAAAACTCATGCAGAGATCTAAACTTCAAAATCTGCTTTGCATTTTAGGGACAAGAAAACTTATGTTACTTAATCCAGTCAGCTGCAATGGAGAACACATTAAACTGTAACTCTTCTGTAACCCATACATAGTTTGCAGGAGCACATTTATGTATGTCAACTGTAAATTACACTAAATAAAAGCAAGTAAGACAGAGTTAAGTTTCAAAGGAATTCACTAGACACTTCAGCTTGGAACTCCTCAGACAGTCAATCTGAAGAATATGGCTCATGCTCTCTTCTACAAAAGAAGTGTTAATTATATTGACTAAGTTCTGACTATCTAGAAGCACCAAAAATTAACAGCCTCCATTTCCCACTTGCTTTAATCAATGTTGCAAAAAAGTCAACCCCAAGATTCCACATACATTCTCAGCTAGTCCGATTCTAAGCATGCGTACTCGAAGGTACCCTGAGTTTTGTTGTGTATATATAAAGATTGCAAGTTCAGTTCCCCTATCTATTTGAAAACCAATTATATCATCTAAGCTTCTCACTGGGTGTTGCTCTGTTCACCTCTAGATTCTATCATGCAAGGTCAACAGAGTGCCACTGAAATACCTGGGAACAGCTACCCAACACTGGATCGGGTACTGGGGCTAGAAATAAAATAGCCTCAAGATGTCCTGTCTGGTCACATGTCATTTGCCTTTATCAAAGAGCTGCAAGAAAAGCAGCACTTCCTCCTCCCCTCTCCCTCGCTCGAAGCCCGCGCGCGCACACACAATGTAAAGGCCCATCCCGCCTGCAACTGGACTGGAGCTGGCGCGCGGTCACGCACGCAAACTTCTATTCCTTTTCTCTCGGTCTCTCCCGGCTCCTCCTGGGGCTGACCAAAACCACCGTGCCCGAAGCAGTCCGGCCTGGCCTGGCCGTGTGGGAAAGTTCTGAGGTAGCTCAGGGGTGGGTGACGAGGTGCTTCACGGGAGCGCGTAGAGAGCTGAGGAGGGGAGCAGTATCGTCCCTGCCGCCCACACGCCGGGCCTGAGATTGGCCGCTGTTCACGGAGGAGCCTCTCCCCCGATCTCCAGCTGAGCCCTGGCCCACGTAGCCCTCCCTAACAGCCCCGGGATCAAGCACCCGCCGCGACCCCCTCCCACCAAGCGGCCGGGCCGAACCCGGCCCGGCCCCTCCGCAGGACTCCATTCCCACCTCCTGGTTGAAAGCGTTCACGGCCTCCATGTTGTCGCCTGGCGGCCTCCGCTTAGCGCCCGTGAGAGAGACGGGAGGAGGCCAAGGGACGGCAGTTTCGGCTGCGTCCCGCCTTCAGGGCCTCGGCACTAACATGTCCGTTTGGCGGCGGCCCGCAGCGTCTCGTTGGTAGAGTCTCCGCACAGACCGTCTCTCTCAGCGGAACGGCGGAGCCCACGCCGCGAACAGCACCCTGGGATAGCGCAGGCCTCCCGGCCTCGCGCCACCCACAGCAGGAGCGGGGAGGAGAGAGAGTTGTGTACATTAGGCGTGTGAGGAACAAGCGCGCGCTGCCGGAATACCACGTGACAAGGTTACCGGCTACCTCTCTCTCCCTCCCCCTCCCTTTCCATGAGCATTCGGGGTTCTCGTGCTTCAGGAAAGACAACAAACTTGTGATTCTCGGGCTGCCTAAAAATCGGATTATAAATCAAGCCAATGCAGGCACGACGTTGATAAAAACAATTTTGAACCTTTAAAGGCGAACACGTTCATTGCAACATGACTTTTAATGCATCAAACCCACTTCATCAGATGCAACTTGAGGGTAGCAGGCCGTGATGGTTGGAATTATATAACAGTCATGGACGAGCGCAGTGCAATTCGGCGGTGGGGCGGAGGACTTTGTCTCTCATGTTAGATTGCTGCAAGAAAAATATCTCTTCGCTTGACTGCTCCTGTCTAGACACAAATGGAAGTGAACCCATGGGCAGCTGCATTTTATGCTTTTTATATGTAGATATGGATTCATAAATAAAATTGAGTCCTGCATGTGAAATGTGCATTTCCTTCATGTTAACACTGGGTTCAACAAGGAGAGGTTGCTGGGGTGTGTGTGTCTGTTTGCCCTCAGATCCTCGGGCCACCCATGAAAATCTGTCTACAGCTTCAAGTAGCTTTGTCACTGTGCACCAATTTCTATGGCATTACTTGTGAATGTCTACACTGAGAAGCAACTTTTAAAGGAAACCATGGCTATCCATGCAGTCCTGCAGTCTCTGACCATGGATTTGTGACATAGAACCACTGAATTTAGTGGGACTCGCTTCCTTGTAAATCTGCATAGCATAAATATCCTTTTAACTTTATCCTTTTCAGTTTCCCTAGTCAATGCCAGTTTTACCTGTAGGAGATACTCTTGTAAAATGTGAGTTTCGTTTGTTTTAACAGTTTTCTGCCACACAAGTCTTTAGATAGTGTTCTTCTGAATAGGGCCAGATACATTTTTTTCTGCTTACGCATGTAAATGACATAAAGGTTAAGGTTTCCCCATGACCAATTGATTTAGTTGTGACCGACTGTAGGGGGTGGTGCTCATCTCCGTTTCTAAGGCGAAGAGCCAGCGTTTGTCCAAGAACAAGCTTCCATGGTCATGTGGCATGACTATATGCCGTAGCGCATGGAATGCTGTTACCTTCCCAGCGAAGTGGTACCTATTTATCTACTCGCATTTTTACGTGCTTTCAAACTGCTAGGTTGGCAGGAATGACATAATATGAACACTTAACAACCCAATCTTATCCTTGAGATATGCTAGCATATCTCCATATACACCAATGCAAAGACAACCCCTTTGGAGTAGAAGTCTCCCTTCAGATAGATGCGCCCTGAGTGCCAGTGCAACACTGGAAAAATACTGTGCCAGTGCAATGGCATAATGGCCTCTCTGGCACTCGGACCCGTGATTCTTGGCATAACTCCTGGAAGTGCCTGACTTGGAAGTAATTGTGATGTGATGACATCACCGCAACTGCTTCTGGGTTACAGCGCACTCAGAGCGGTTGCATGGTGCTTGGAAGAGCCAATGGCTTTTTTCCCCCTCAAAAGCTGGGAGAAGGGAAAAAAGCAGTTGGCCACTCAGCAGCTCACAACTATCCCAAGTGCCCACAATGGAGGGTGCAAGAGAAGGCACTGCAGTGGCAAGGAGGTCTGCCTCACTACCTTCCCTGCAACCTATAACCATATTATTACTATTTGCCTGTAAACCACTTTGTGAACTTGTATTGAAAAGCAGTATATAAATACTATCTGAATTTGAACAGGTGTATCAGTAAGAGCAACTCCATAGGGAACAAAGGGGTAGAGAAAAGCAGCAGAAAGTTGAACTCCCCACTGTCTCTCCACTCATTTTCCTAAACAGAGAATAGGATACAGACTATATTTGACAGCCAATCACAGCACACCAATCCTAGTCCTAATGCTCCTGCCAGGGAGACTAGGTCTACAATTATCAGATGCAGGGCATGGGGCTATACCTTTCTGATCTCTCAAAAGGGAACTTTGGTGCTGAGAGCCATAGCGAAAAGGTGCACAAAGGGAACACTTTGCATAAACCAATCTTGCTATTAATGTCATCCTTTTTTCACTTTTTTTCTTTTTGCCTATTTTTCTGTGATTTGAGACACCATCTACCAGTAGCTACTGTGCAGATTCAGTAGCCTAAAAAGCTGTTGGGGCATCCTTTCCAAGCAGCCTGTGTCTTTTGTTTGGAACATCCATAATTCCCTAAACTTATGGCTGTAGGTTTTTTTCTTCATATCAGGAAGTGTCTCCTGCTCCCCAGAATTGCTCCAATCCCCTAGGATTGATTTGGCAGCCCAACCATCTAGGTCAAGGGGATGGGATGGGATGGGATGGGATGATAAGGTGAGTCCCATTCCTCCAATCAAGTAACTTGATGACATCATTGAAGCACAGGAAGTGTTGCTTGTTTTCTGTCAGTCATCTGAGTAACTCATTCGTTGAGAGCTTGGAGAAGAGCATCCACTTGCTCATCTGCAATGCAGGCACTGGGGATTCGTTGAATGATGTGAGTAGATTAAGCTAGAACCTGTCTAGCTTTATTTATTTATTTAAAGAATTTATACCCCGCCTTTCCCATGCCAAAGCAAATGCCCAAGGCGGCTTACATGAGCAGTCTAGTCTAAACCACCATTTTTTTCAATGGGTTTTTTACAAATATACAGTATTCTTGTGGTCTGCTAATCCTCAGTCCCAGATGTAGCCTTCACAGCGTGGTTCTCTCCTTTGGCTGCATGCCATCTAGCCTCAGCAGGCAATCGCAGGTCAAGCCTGGACAGGTCCTCAAGGTCGTATTCTGTTCTTTTGCCAGCTGGCCTCCGTCTCCCATCCAAAGACAAACCACAGGTTCTCCTGCTTAGCTTTAGGCAGTGCCAGCAGCCCAGTCCACACCTCCTGTGGACTTCTTGTAATCAAGGACTTTTTGTTACTTTATCCAGCCAAGTTGCAAACTTCTCCAGGTTACAGGTGGATGGTGATGGTGTAGGCTGAGAGTTTGAATAGCAGTCTGTCTTCACCTGCTGGGCATTTCTTGTTACTGCATTCATTTGCTGAAAAACTTTTCTTTATGCTTTCCAGTCAAGCTCAACTATTTTCCATCAGCCTGCTTATACTTGTATTATCTACTTTTATTTTCCCATCTTGTTTAATTCACTTTTCATTTATACTTTTTCTAAACTGATTACATTTTGACCCATTGTATGCCTTGTCCGTGTTCATGGGTAGATTTTTTTCCCAAGGAGGAAAAGTACATAAAATATTATGTGCTTTTATTCAAATGGTGCATTTTTGTATAATTAATTTAAAAGTGTACTAGGTAAAAGATATAGGTCAGTGGTTCCCACAGAGTGGGTCGAGGCTCACCAGTAGGTTGCAAGCCAATTTCAGATGGGTTGTAAAGCACCAAGAGCAGCCATATTGAAAACATGGGAAGTGTCAAGCACAAATATGCTTGTGTCAAGGTTGTAAATAGGCTTTTTTCTTTCTGATTCACTTTGCTATTGGAAAGTAATTGAGGGTGCAATCCTAAACTGAGTTAGGCCAGCCTAAGCTAAGCCAGCAAAGTTTGGTCAGCACAAAGGCCACTGTAAAATATGTTTGGATCACTGTTGGAGTCAGACAAGCCAGCATACCTACGTGCGCCATACTCCCTGACTCCGAGAGTGGGTCCAAATATGCTTTATGGTGGCCCCTGAGCTGGCCAAACTTTGCTGGCTTATCTTATGCCAGCCTAACTCCAGTTTAGGATTGCGCTCTGAGACATAACCTAACTAATTGCTGCATTCTAAGGAAAGCAGCAGGCTCTGGTGTTACAATGACATCACTTTTGGTGAGTCCTGGACAGATTGTCATTTTTAAAAGTGGGTCCCTGTGCCAAAAACTTTGAGAATTTCTGATATAGGTGATACAGTGTCAGCAGATGCAGCCACAGATTACACATGCATCTCCTTTGGCCTAGCCCATTGTTTGATTTGGGGGGGGGGCAGATTTCAGGGTTGTTTCTTTTACAAAAATGAGAAGTGCAGAAAATGGCATTTTTATTTTGTTATAACTGAAAATCACACCTCCATTCATGGATAATTCAGTGGGTTGTTACATCTCTTTGCCCTGCAAATGCTTCTGTGGGGTTGATTTCAAGCAGCATACAGTGAAAAAGGAAGGGATGGTTAGGCAACACAATTAATAGCAGACATACCAATATGTCTGACCAATAATAGTGACCAATATGTAGTTAGAAAAATAAATTACCAAGAGTTTTACCTGTTCTGATCCAGTAAATGGGAAGCTGCAAGCAGGAATGGGTGCATGTGTGTATGCTAACCAGTCAATGCTACTCCCCTTGCTCAGCTTCAGGAAGTTCCTTTCCCTGACAATCCTCTTGTCCCTCACAAGAAGTATGGCAAAATATTTGATTAATACAAGAAAAGAATTCTTGTGTTCTCAGAATTCTTACTGCAGGGACTCTGTCCCAGGAAGATTCCACACACAAGCACCCAACTGAAACATGTAGTTCACCACTCGGAAGCAGGCCCAATGCACCCCACAAAGGTAAGCAAATGGGTGGAAGGAATTGAATGCTGCAATGCATTGATGCTGCATCTGTCATGTCTCTACTCACCCTTCTGACCCTTCAGGATTATAAGCAACGTGTCTGTTATTAACTGTGTTGTCTAATCATCCCTTCCTTTTTCAAACAGGTAAGAGTAAGGTGTTTCTGTTCCCTTTTGGTGATGGTTGGGGGCTTCAACCATTGGTACAGCTGAGAGAATCCATGCCAGAACAGAATCCCTTTTGATTTTCAGGATGGCACCATTGCCACAGGGTGTTCAACATTGTTCCACTTCAGAGTTCCATTGTGCCTCTCCCAGCCCAGAGATGTTCCAAGCCACCAAAGCTCCCAACAGGCACAACTGCATATACACCCTGGTGGCACCCCTTTTTCTTACAGAATGCTGAATATGCTTTTGAGGGCGCAATAACTGGGCAAGAGGAACTTTTTCAAGTAGTGTTACTCTTATATTTAGCAGGGGAAGAGTAATTGTGCCTCTTCACCCCTGGACAGTGTCTTTTCTAGTGCCTGTTGCTGGTGGCGTTCTGCATTTTTTTAAAGATTGTGAGCCCTTTTGGGACAGGGAGCCATTTAACTTTATTAATATTATTATTTGCCAGTATTATTTGCCTGTACAATGCTTTGTGAATTTTGTGTTGAAAAGCGGTATACAAATATTGTTGGTTGATCCTAACCTGGAGTTAGGCCAGCACAGTTTGGCAGGCACAAGAGCCACCTTAAAGTGCATTTGGACCACCCTTGGGGTCAGGGATGGTGGTGTATGTCTGTGTGCTGGCTTCTCTGACCCCAAGAATAATCCAAATGTACTTTATGGTTGCTCTTGTGCCAGCCAAACTTTGCAGGCCTAACTGTGCCAGCCTAACTCCAGGTAATCAGTGTGAGCATGTTCCTTGGCAAGATTGCAGACCTAATAATTCCTGGCAAGCCCCTGTGACTTTGCAAATTCCATGACAGTGAACCCATCAGTGCAACTGCATCTGTTATTTAGCTGTCTATTAGAATGCAATGGCACAGCTGCCCTGCCTCACAATTGGGCTTAGGATTCAGCCTTATGGCCAATTCCTAAGCCTGCCCACATCTCATGCACAACCTCCCTCCCCCCTGCCAATCCTGTGTCCAGATGGACATGGAGCTTCCCTCACGCCACCAGGCTTTGGCAGGCAGCGCCGGTCCGAGCGCTGACACAGGGGTGCCAATCGCTATGACATAGCGTCAACGCGACAGGCAGCGTTGGATTGCGCTGCCCCTCCTTGGTGAACATGAATAGGATTGCATCGTGTATCTCTTTAGAACAATTTCAGTTGTTCCTTTACTATGCTTTCAGGCAACTCTGAATGCCTTTTGGGGAGATGGCGCGGGGTATAAATCTAGTAAATAAAATAATCAAATGACACATATTCTGAATAATTTTTTACTATTTTTGCACTATTCCTGTCCATTGCTGTTTGAATTATTGATAGCATGACAGTGGCCAGCTAGCTTGCCAAATCAAATTGTTGTAACTGTGTATATTGAAGCAATATTAATAAAGACCACCAGAGGGCACCAAAGATCAAATCCTCACCAAAGATCTTAACTTGTTTCTAAGGTGATCATCCCACTGATAGGATGTAAGGGAGTAAGAGAGGGAGGAAGAGAAAACTTAATATGCCATGCATACTTGGCATGCAGTCTGACAAATACAGTTATAGGGAGCAATGGGCAATTCCCAAGTTTCCTTTTGTGTATGCATGCATGCACACATCTGTGTATATTGTGTTTTTAAATTGTGTGAAATAGATAAGAAAGAAATATAGGTAGTATCCATAGACTGTCCAATGCAATGTCCTGTTTCTCAGACTTCAGATTGCCCATTACAGCAAAGGGCAATTTTCAATGTGTTGCCCACCTACGCTTTTTTCAGGCATCTGGCTTACACCAGAATGAGGAGGCATCTAGTTTAATTCTGCTACTACTAAGGCTAGTGTTGCCATATCGTGTTCTTCAGGTACAACAGAAGGAATTCCTGTCTGTATTCAGACATCTTCAATCAGTTTCCTAGGATGGAAAAAAAACTGATTCAAAACACATCTTGGAATTCTGGCTTTACAACAACCACATTTTATAAAAGATAAGACAAAAACAGCTGGGTTATCACTTACTGACTTCATCCCACATACAAAGAACATACAGATAAATTTGCTTAGCTGTGGGCCTAATGTGGCAACTACTATCCCCAAGTTGTAAACCTGAATAGGCACGGTGCACACAAATCTGTCTTTGAGATCGCAATCCTAACCTGAATTAGGCTGGCACAGTTAGGCCAGCAAAGTTTCGCTGGCACAAGGGCTACTGTAAACTGTATTTGGACCACTCTCGGAGTCAGGGAAAATGGCGCACATCTGTGTGTTGGCCTCTGACTCTGAGAGTGGTCCAAACGTACTTTACCGTGTCCCTTGTGCTGGACAAACATTGCTGGCCTAACTGTGCCTGCCTAACTCCAGGTTAGGATTGCGCTCTAAGAGAGGTTTGTTTCTCTATTCTTTACAGGAAGTGATCTAAGCAAAATGCAAGGGAAAGGAGCCAATGACAAATTGGTGTATGTAGATTTATTAGACAAAATATATTTACTCAAGCAAAAGAATATCAGCAAACTGCTAAGACAGGCAGTGGGCTTTTGCACCTTTACCACCAACAGGCAAGTAAAAGCTGATGAGGTTTTATGGGGCTCCGGGAAATTGTGCAAAAATCTTCCTTTTCCCGCAATATACTTCAATACTGTTCATCTCCATAGCAATATTCAGCTGAAGATTAGTGGTCCCAGCACATTATTCCCTCCCTTCTTCTAACAGCTAAAACAAGTTAAAAGGGCTACCACTGTGACTCCCGTTGTGCTACCGGGTTTCTATCCTGTGTCTTCATTTCCTAAATGACCCTTGTCCATCTAGTGCTGATAAGAGGAGCTTGATTTCGGTTCTGCAAGCTTTGTCTCTTTCCCATCAAGTAAGCTAAGGATGAGATAAGGTGCAGAAGGGCAGAAAAACGAATGAGTCCAGGGTCCTAGGTTTGGGCAGAGTGGACAGCTATCAGAGTTGATGATTCCAGAGATAGGGTAACAAGAGAACTATTCAGGATGCAAGCTACTGCAGTTGTGATGGCAAATAAAGGGAAGCAATGCAAAGGTCTCAACGGGGAGGGCTGACCAATCCATGAGGTCAACCTACATGCTTCTCTGCCTACTTGCCTCCCCTTCTCCTGCCACAGCCTGAATTGGAAAAGGAACAGGAAACAGAGAGGAAATGGGGAGGGGAGGGGAGTGCTGAGCTAGAACACTGGAGAGGGGAGGATCAGAGGCTGGCACATCATTGGGTAAGGGGGGGAGCATTTGATGTGCCTCATCCCTGTCAATGGGTCTCATTAGTGGTGGGAAAGAGGCGGTGCCTTGCTGCCAAAAAATTGCAGACATTTGTTTGTTTGCCTTATGTGCACAAACTCCAAACATGAGCAAGATCCGTTTTTTCGTTTGTGTGCTTTTTGCTGAGCAACAAGAACAAAAACTCCACCTTCAGTCCCAGGGCATCATTTTCATATCTATCTATATAAAAATGGACGTTTGTGTGTGTGTATGTATGCGGGTATGTATGTATGTATGTTCCTTATACACATCTCCATGCCTTGACCCACGGCCACGAAACTTGGCACACACGTTCCTTGCAGCCTGGAAGGAATCACTGCGGGGGTCAGACCCCCCTACAGCCCCCCGTTTTTCAGGGAGGGGGCCGGATCATCAGGAACCAAGGGGATTGCATGGGGCTACAGGTCTGCTGCCACCCTGTGGTCACAGACGATTCTGCAGCAGCTCAGCTGAAACTGAGCAGAACAGAAAGTGAAACTAAAGTGCTTCGCCTGCGTGGCCTGAGTGGGCCAGGGAGGAAAGAGCAGGATCCACAGAGTTCCAGCAGCCAGTCGGATCTGAGAGGGGCCTATGTCCAGGGAGCTCACAGGCCACCTCTGCCTGTTTCTCATACGTCAGGCCTATGCTGCCACAGGACCTGCAGACAGTAAGTGGGACCTTCCTATTGCTCTCTTAGTTGCTGGTGTCCCTGTTTCCTCATTCCTTTCACAGTGATAGTGTGCATTTTGGGGTCCGGGTCATCAATACTGTTAACTACACAGCTGTGCCAGTGTTGCCTGCGTGGGCCAGGGTGGAAAGAGCAGGATCCAGAGAGTTCCAGCAGCCACTCAGATCTGAGAGGGGCCTATGTCCAGGGAGCTAACAGGCCACCTCTGCCTGTTTCTCATACTGCCACATGAGGATAGCAGGGCTGTCCTGCTACAGGACCTGCAGACAGTAAGTGGGACCTTCATATTGCTCTCTTAGGTTAGGGTGTCCCTGTTTCCTCATGCATTTCACAGTGATAGTGTGCGTTTTGGGTTCCACCATTACTCTGGAACGCCTGGAACGATGTGCACCACACGTGGTACACTCCTTCCTTACGATCTGGACAGATATACTGTGGGGGTAGGGCCCCCCTTACGCCCCCAGAGGTGGGGGTGCACTGCAGAACAAACTCATTCCTCCTCCTAATAGAGCCTGGGGATAATGTCTGCCCCCGGGCAACGCCAGGTCACAAAAAGCTAGTAGATAATAAACAACGAGCAGATATGCAACAGGAATACAGGCCAGACATACAACTGTTCCTTGCTACTTGGAGGCCTAAAGATCATATACAGGGGCCACAGTAATAAGTCTCTTTGATATTACCTTCTTTCTCATTGCATGGACCTGTGATGGTTTTAACTTGCAGGAGAGTGCTCACATCCAAAAAGGCTCACAGTGCAATATTAACACGATATACTTTTCAATATTTCAGATTAAGTATATTTCACAAGTCGTGCTACAGGCTTTATTTCAAGCTCACTGTGGTAGTATACTATGACAGTATTTTGTTTGCAGGCCTCACTGTATGGTTGCTAGGCAACTAACCAGTAGCAGCAATTTGCATGGCTCTTTGTTTGGATTAACATGCAGACATTATTGCTAGCTGGTGCTGGCAACATAACCACTGACAAGCAAGTTCCTTCTGCATGTTGACCTCTCAGTCTTAAGTGGGTGTTTTTATCCACTTGTAAGCAAGATATATATTACTGCAGTGTATCCAGGGTTATACCGTTCTTTTCAAATAACTGGTGCAAAATCGGTACGCACGTGTTCCTACATTCAGATTTGAAACATAAGGGGCGTCTTAGTGCTGTAATTTAAATGTGTGTTAAACGTACAGCACATCTGCAAGACTTGTTTGCGGCAGTCAAATAAATGACATGATTATAAGTTTCAGAATAAAAACTGATTAGTAGTTTAGAGGAAGAGAAATAGAACTGTGAGCGGCAACTTAATGTAGAACCAGGAGGGGTCACAACAGCCGTTGCTTCTCTTCAACCCAAATTCTCAGCTTTGGCTGTTAAAGATTCAGGGCCCAATCCTATTCAATGTTCCAGCACTGGTGCAGAAATGCCAATGGGGTATGTGTTGCATCCTGCAGTGGGGGGGGGTAGTCATGGTGCCCTCCTCAAGGTAAGGGAATGTTGTTTCCCTTAGCTGGGGGATGTATTGTGTCTGATCAGCATTGGAAAGTTGGATAAGATTGGGTTCTCAGGCTGCAATCCTATGCACATTTTCCTGGGAGTTTCCCATTGAACTTAGTTGGACTTCTGCATAGACATTCATAGGCTTGTTAGGCAGATCAATTTCACCACCACTACTACTAACCTGATGTTAGCTTTTTCCAACTGGCAAATCAACATTCCATGGTTCCTGGGGGGCCACTAAACGTGCTGAATCTGCAATTGGCTGTGACCCCCCTTTTCTTTTTAATGTACACACTTATCTGCTTCTGCATACCTAGGGAGTCCCCCAAATATGTAGAAATTATCACTAACTGTCTTTGGTAGTTCTGCATTGTGAGAAGCACGTACCCACCTGAGTTAGTACTATACAGATTTTTTTTAAACCCTGCTAAATCGGGTTTGGGACTCCAATGGGGTTGTGAAGCCTCAGTTGTGGGATTGCAGCAACTTACAGGAATGAAAAGGGTTGAGGACCACTGAACTAGAGCACCACCAGGTAAAGTGGGAGGCATCTGGTGTACCCCTGCAAGTACCAGGGGGTAGTATCCCAGTCCTGCTCAGGTTCTTAGCAATTGCAGGTTCAAAGCACTTTCCCTAGTGCCAGGCTTCCTGGTAACATTTTCTGTTCTCTCTAATAAGAGTATTTGGTTACTATGAACAGTGCTGGGAGGGCATTATGGGGGCTGGGTGTGGGGTTGGGTGGGCCAATAGGGTCCTGGGAAGAGGTGGGATCGACAGTGGGGTCCCCAGTTTCATAATGTATTTATTTATTTATTTATTTATTGGGGTTATGGCATGAAAAAGGTTGAAGATCACTGCTCTAAATTATTCTATTAACATCACTTGTAAAAGAAACTCCTAGTTATAAAGACATTTGCTTTCAAGAAATTTCTCTGTCTAAATATCCAGCAGCCAGAAGAACCAGAGAATGTGCAAAGATTCAAGCATAAAATCATGTGTTAAATAAGTACCAATCAGTGATGAATAAGCATCTCATTTTGCCAACAGTTTGTTTCAAGCACGTTGGCAGTCTCGTTGCTACATATGCCACAGTGCGGCAGTCTTCATAACTGGTGCTAAAAAGTTGACACAGAGGTAAATTTAGGGCTGTGATTAAAATAGGTCTGTCATGCAAGGATGTCTGCAGAGGAAAATGTGAATCAAGAAGATAAGAGCCTGTGAAATATCAACTGGCGCTTTTGAGTAGCAGCAGCAACAAAAAAGCCTAGCAGGGATTTTCCTACAATAGAAAATGTTCAGCTAGACAACATAGGACAGAAAATCCCAGAGAGTTTGTCCATTGCAGCAGAAATGCCCCAACAAAGCATCTTCAAGACAAGCAGATTTATTGTGGCATCAGCAACAAATGGCATACTTGTACGTCAGATTTATGTCCAGTTGTTCTGTTGTATACGGACTGACCTGTTTGCCTTGCATTAGTAGCAGAAGAGCACTATTTACATATATCATATGTTGGAGGAGGAACAGATGAATAAACTCTGGTGATCTGGAATTTGTTATTTCTTCCTGTAATAATAATAGTTATTACTGAGCAATGTATGAGTAAATATGTAGACAGAATTGACATTCGGGTACATTGCATGGTCTAATTCCTCAGTCTGTGTCTGTTTGATTTTTATCATTTCTGGAGAGTGAGGGCGCAATGCTATTCTGGAGTTAGGCAGGCACAGTTAGACCAGCAACGTTTGGCTGGCACAAGGGCCACTGTAACATGCGATTGGACCACTCTCAGAGTCAGGGAGGATGGTGCATGTCTGTGTGCTCGCCTCTCTGACTCTGAGAGTAGTCCCAACATGCTTTACATGCTTTACATGCTAGCCAAACTTTGCTGGCCTAACTGTTACGGCCTAACTCCAGGTTAGGATTGCGCACTGAGTGTTTTACAGCCAAATCCTAACTAAATTCCAATCCTAACTATAGCAATGTAGTGGTGCCAGCAGGATTCCACAGCATCCTACAAAGAATTTCGGTTGCTGGAGGTCTCCTCAGGGTAAGGAGACATTTGTCCCCTTGCCCAGGAGTTTGCCCTGCTCAATGGGGCTTATATTCCCAGGTAAGTGTGCATAGGACTGCAGTGTTGGATATATAAATGAATACTGTACGGTATATCAAATGAGCATGTCCACAGCAGAAAGCCCAATCGGCTCGGGCCTTTACAGCTCGGGCCCAGGGTATTTGAGGGACCGCCTACTCCCATATAATCCTACCCCTACTCTGAGGTCATCTGGGGGGGGCCCTTTTGACTGTGCCGCCACCAGGAGAGGTGAGAGGGGTGGCGGCCAGTAGGAGAGCCTTCTCGGCGGTGGCACCCCAACTTTGGAATACCCTTCCCTTAGAGTTAAGAACTGCTCCCTCTTTGGCGGTATTTCGGCGGGGGCTGAAGACCTTTTTGTTTCAGCAGGCTTTTAGTTGCTGACAGGCTGGTGGGCTTTTTTGCATCCTTTTTATATCATTGTACATTTTATGATCCATGGGATTGGCTTGTTGTATGTTTTATTTTTAATATTGTTTTTAATTATTGTCTTTTAATTGATGGAATTATTTTATTGTGTTTTAATTTTGTAATGCCGCCTTGAGCGCCTTCGGGCAGAAAGGCGGGGTAGAAATTTAATAAAATAAATAAATAAATAATCCTTTCCCCTGCTGTAGCATGCAGCCACGCCAAAACAGGCTGCACTGCATGCTATGGTAAGAGGAAGTTGATCAGAATGCTTGGGAGGGGGAAGGGAAAGTATTTGTCCTTACCCCTTGGGAACCTTTTGATTGCCAATAGGTCTTCTTGGATCTGCACCATTTCCTTAGCTGGCACAAGTCTGAGAACACAAAGGGGGCATGTGAGCTGGCTCCAGAGGGGATCGCATCCAGCGCAAGTCATTCATGCAGATTGCCGCACCCTCCTGCTTCTAACACACCCTCCTGCTTCTAACACCCTTCCTTCAATCCACCCAGAACTTCCCACTCCTCTTGCCTGTTTCACCCACCCCACCAATGTACCGTGGACAGAGCTCCTGTTTGCTGCCGTCTTGTGCTGGGTCCTCCCTGCTGTCTGCGGCAGTAACTCAGAAGTGTGCAGCTCTGTGTGTTTCCAGATCGGCATTTGTGATGCAGCAAAGCGCGCACCACTGCTGGACCACTGGTTCTGGTAGCAGTTGCCCCCAAAAGGGTATGTCCATAAATGAAAGAGCATGCATTTGCATCTCACAATGGGAACTTACTTTTGAATACACACACATAGGATTGCATTGTTGTACTGCTTGTCAGATATTTCAAAGTATACTGGCTCCCACATGCATACAGAAATCCTCACACCTGATAATAAGACATGCTCTTCAAAACTGAATCCCTCAGCAGCCTATTTCACTGGTGTCTTCATTAGTGATGAGAATTGCACAGAGGCACAACAGCAGCACATTAACTGTGATTTGCCACACAATTATTGTTACAGCTCATTTGCAAGCCTCTCCATATGTTAAAGAAGAGAGCAAAAAAATAATGTTTTCTATTGTAGTGAACCAAATGAATACCTTAGAAGAAGATTGCTTTCATAGTAAGGATGTTCGGGTACAATCCTATGCACATCTACTCAGAAGTAAGTCTTATTATGTTCAATGGGACTTCCTCCCAGGAACATGCAGATAGGATTGTAGCCAGGCAGTCTAATCCAGAACTGCTTGGCTGCCATGGGTGCAATAGTAGCAAAAAGGCTACATTCGTCCCCTTTCCCCAGGGAAAGCCCTGCCACCCGCAACGCCAGCTATTTTTCTGGCGGTGATTCAAGCAGCCCCATGTCAGGCTGCCCGGGCCTCCGCCGGAGATAAAATCCGGCAGTGGCCCCATTGAGAGGCCGCCCCTGCTGTCCCCCTGCCCAGGAACTCCTGCTTCACCCAGAATCTCCACAACACCAGTGAGGGGTAACCTTACCTCTCGCCGATGTCACGTCGCCGCCTCCAGATGGCGAGGGGCTTGCGGTGCCACCGCATGGTGGTAATAGCTTTTATGACACCAGTGCGAGAGGTACATTTATACTGCTTGTGCTGAAGGGCTCTGGATTGAGCCCTTAATTTGCGTAATAGTTACAGCATTTCCAACAGCCTCCTCATTTGATACTAAGGGCACTAACCTGGAGTTAGCCTGAATACTAACCTGGAGTTCACAAATGCATCATAAAGTGTCCACTGGCATGCCCCAGTATCCACTGATTCGGTATCCATGGTTTCAGTTATCCATGGATACCATGTATACTAGGATGCCTATTAAAAAGAAAGGGGAAAACATCTCTTTTTTTCTCCCTTGTTGCAGCAAAACTACTGATGTTCCCCTATCTTTAAAACGGCATCCCCAGTATCAACCGTTTCTGGTATCCACAGGAGGGGGGACCTCTTCTCTTATTAGAGAGAATAGAAAAAGTTACCACGAAGCCTGGCACTAGTGAAAGTCATTTTGGCACAATTGCTAAGAACCTAAGCAGGATTGGGAAACAATCTCCTGGTACCTGAAGGGGTACAGCAGATGTCTCCCCCTTTAACTTGGTGGTGCTCTGGTCCACTGGTCTTCAATTCCTTTCATTCCTGTAAGTTTCCGCGCCTCCACAACTGAGGCTTCGTGACCCCATTGGGGTCCTGACCCCAAGGTTGAAGAACACTGCTCTATTAAATTTTAATTTCTTGTACAATTGTTAAAGATACAAGGTCCCTGCCTGAAAAATGTTGGAGAGCTTAGTGACAGTACAGCTCTTTTAGAAACTATACTTTTTAAAGGAATGATTACATTTATTTGAGAGAGAGAGAGAGAGAGAGAGAGAGAGAGAGAGAGAGAGAGAGAGAACACACTAATCCTATACATGCATTCCAAAGAAACTATTTTGTATTATTCCCGTTAGACTTGTTCTCTTTGGTTGGGCAGCAGTACGTTTGTATCTTCAAACCGGGCTCTTCCGATGATGTCATGGAACAACAACAACAACTAGAGCAGGAGGACAGACTGATCTTCAAAGTATTGGCTTATCAGCCCTGATTTTCATGCTGAAAACGTCTCACATAAAGCAGCCTTGTACGTAATCTCATGTAGAGACTGAAGTGGCAACCTCAAGGCTGAGATAACTGCATTTTACAGCAGGATCTGCCTTTATCTAGATTTAATAATGTATCTGGATTTGAATAACATGTCATTGCAAAAGCCATTTAAATTGCATTTAATTCCTATGTGGATTACTTCACTTGACAAAATGCTCTGTTAGAAACAGTGAACATTTGGTAGGTTCAAATGTGAAATTCTGCTTTCATCTTTCCACATCTTTGACTTTGCTTGTCTGCTTGTCTAACCGTGGCCAGTCCACCAAAGCAGCCTTGCCTGTCCATTGCATCCTTGTCCTCAGGATACAGCCCTTCCTGTCTTCAGGCTTTACTTACTTTTTGGCTGGTTGCCTTGCGTTTCTGTTTCAGTTATGGAAGCTGGAACTGTATTCCCCTTGCTTTCTATGGATTTCCCCCCAAATTCTATTCCCCAACACCTGCTCTTTCCTGGCCCTAATGTCTATTGCAACTGACTACCACTGAGTGAATCTGAGTCACTGAGTGACGACTACCACTCAGACCTCTCTCCACTGAGATAACTCCTGTACCATTGACTTTGCTGCTTTATCAGCTCTTCCATCTGTCTTTGCTTATCAGATTGTAGTTCTTTCTGCTATTACAGGCATGCCCCAGGATCCATTGGGTTCCTTTCCAGATGTCCCCATGGATACCTGAAACGGTAGATACTGGGGATGCATTTTCTAAGATAGGGGAACATCAATGGTTTTGCTGCAACAAGGTAAAAAAAAAGGATTTAATATTCTACTATCTTTTTAATAGGCTTTCCAGTTTCCATGGTATCTGTGGCTAACTGTGGATACTGAATCAGTGGAAACCAGCGCACGCCTGTAATATACATGGGATTTCTGGTCTTCACTTGCCGGTTTGTGGTGATATAAAATTGTACCAAATGGGGAGCTGTTTGTTCTCTGAGATAGTTGGATGGTGAGTTCCTCCCCAGGCAAAAGGGTTCCTTACAGGTGTTCCCACAGAGACTTGGAACACTTCCCATGGTGGGGCTCATATTTGTTTCACATGGCTGTCCTCTTCCAAGTTACCTAAAAGTAAAGGTTTCCACAACCGAATGTAGTTGTGACCAACTGTAGAGGGCGGTGCTCATCTCCGTCTCTAAGCTGAAGAGCCGGTTTTGGTCCAAGGACAAGCTTCTGTGGTCACGTGGCCGGCATGACTATACGCCAAGGCACACGGAACACCCTTACCTTTCCACCAAAGTGGTACCTATTTATCTACTCGCATTTTTAGGTGCTTTCGAACTGCTAGGTTGGCAGGAGCTTAGACAAGCAACAGGAGCTCACTCCGTTGCATGGTCTCGAACTGCCAACCATCTGGTCAACAGCTCGGTGATTTAACCCACAATGCCACCACGTTACCTACCTGTAATGTAA
Source organism: Lerista edwardsae (assembly GCA_029204185.1). Lineage (NCBI taxonomy): Eukaryota > Metazoa > Chordata > Lepidosauria > Squamata > Scincidae > Lerista > Lerista edwardsae. The sequence continues at coordinate 4,903,825 of JAJKFI010000029.1, read as the reverse complement.
AAGGCATTCCTAGGATGAAATGTTTATATGGGTGGGATGAAGGGACTTGAACCCTGTCCCTAGCAGTTCTTTGCTTTTGCCCCTTTGCTGCTGATGCCTGTTGGAGGCAGGGGTGTTGTTATGTCTGCCCATCTGTCCACATCCTTGGGGCATCTCCTCATGGTTGAGAGAGTGCCTGTTTGATTCAGTCCTAATATCTGGAACCTCCAGAATATATTGACCGTTCATTGGCTCTGCACTTGCCACCTGCTCAGTTCTCTCCAGTGGTGCTGGTCTAGTTGCCAGTATTAGGGCTAACTGGATGCTGCAGTTGGCTCCTTGGACATCAAACATGGATGATGCACAAAGGTGATGATAAACAGATGTCACATGGATGGCACACTGATGTCATGGTGATGATGCCCTACCATCAGGATGCCACTCCATGCCAGTTTTTGCTTTGCAAGGACAGCCTTGGCATTTGACCCTTGATGCACTGTTGTTGGTGCATTATTGGCATGGTATTGCTAGGATGCCTTAGATATGATTGACATCATGCTGGCATCCGTATGACATAGTGTCTGAATAGGAATGGGCCATAAATTATCTTGAACTCAGAAGAAATTTAATTCGAAAGGCCTTGCTTGGAACCTCTAAGCTCTTCCTACAGTGCAATCCTATGCATGTTTGCATCTAAGTAAGTTCTGATCTGCTCATTGAGGCTTATTGCCTTGTAAATGGGTCTAGTGAATGGCTTTAGTGAATACATTTAGACTGAGGGCACAATCTTAACCTGGAGTTAGGCTGGCACAGTTAGGCCAGCAAAGTTTGGAGTCAGAGACGCCAGAACACAAATGTGCGCCATTGTCCCTGACTCATATAATGGTCCAAACATGCTTTACGGTGTCCCCTGTGCCGGCCAAACTTCAGGTTAGGATTGCACTCTGAATCAATATACTCTGTTCATCCTTTATTTCACAATTATTTGGTAAATTGGCAACCTTCCCCAAGAATGATCTTATCATTGGAAGAGATTTAAGTGAAATTCTAGATCTCAGCTTGGATCATAATACTCCCACTCATAAATTGCAGTCAGAACAAGCTTTCAAGCATATCAGGCTCCCATGGAATTAGTTAACGTTTGCCAGCTTTTGAACACCATGGCTACACACTCCTCTCCACTGTGCCCCAAAATTGTTTTAAATTGGCATACTTCTTGACATCCACTCCCTTGGTGCCCAGAGCTGAAGAATGTTTTAGGGATGCCAAAAACATCTCTGATCATGCTTCCACAATATTGATACTGACAAAAGAATCAGAACCGCATCATCAATCCACAAAAATATTTCCATTCTTTTGAATTTTACTTTCAAGATCCAGATGAGATCTGAATTGATTTAATTTTTTCCCTGAATTACTGTGCCAATTTGTCGTTCCAAAGTGTTCTTATGTGATGCTTTTGAAGCCTTTTTGCATAGACTGTATAACAACTTATTTGGTGTATGAAAACAAATCTAGAGACAAGCACTCTTAATTTGAAGCCTGAGTTCAATGGCACTTACTCTCCAGGACACATGCCTAGGATTTCAGCCTTAATTCTCTCTTAGAAACTCAATATAAAAAGCTGTTCTAAACAGTGCAAAAGGGGTAGTTTCTTTAATTAGTAATTTCAGCAAGTGATCAGGAAATGTCACTACTGATGATGACTGTAGCTTGGAGAGCAGTACAATTAAAACATTTACAGAAAAGAATAGAGCCTTTGATGCTAGCAACCTCTTTTGAGCCAGACTGTATGAGGACAGCAGGCAGCAGATTAGGGAGTACTATTAAAAGATAGAACATTATCAGTTGTTTAGTTTATTATTATACATTTGCCATCTTGTGGAGCACCATTTGGATTTTCTGCTTCAAGCATCAAAGTGTTGCTTGGGCCACCTCTGGTTAGAATAAAAAACATGTATAGGATTTGTGGAATATCTCTGTGACATCGGAAGATGAGAGCAGGTAAGTTCTGGGTTTTAGGTAGGCTGGGTTTTAGTTAGAAAACTGGGGGCGCAATCCTAACCAACTTGTCAGTACCGGGGTAAGGCAATGCAGCTCCAAGGAAAGGGAACAAACATTCCCTTACCTTGAGGAGGCCGCCGTGACTACTGTTCCACTGCAGGATGAAGCACATGCCCCACTGGCACCGCTATGTCAGTGCTGGAAAGTAGGTTAGGATTGCCCTCTGGGTTAGTTCAGGCTGGGTTTTATTTAGAAAACTGGACAAATACACAAGCAATGTTCCTGGATTGGTCCAGTTTATGGAGAGACTGGGTGTCCCTTTGTTTTTGACAGCAGCCTGATGTGGAAGAGGTAAGCATCTTCCAATACTGGGTGACATTTAGCCCTTCTCATTTGGCTTTAAGACTGCCACGAACACTGGGTGAATCTGTGAACATCTGTGAAGTGAGAAGCAGCTGAAATAACTTAAGCCTGAACTGTTACTGTGTGTCTTGAAGATGGCACTTCAAAAGCCAAACTAGCTGTGACATTAATGGCCCAATCCTATCTCCCTCTCTCCGCCACTGTTCCAGCAGTTACAAGTGTGCTTTCCAGCTGTTGCAAATGGAGCACCAGCAGAACACCAGCAGCAAGCCCAGAACAGCCCTGCATGCAGCAGCAGCTTTGAGGAGGCCTGCCAATGGAGAATTGTGCAGGGGGAGATGGGGAAGGGATGGAACAGGACTCCTGTTGCTGCATTGTTCCCTGCACTGATCAGCATAGGCAGATTTTTGCTGAGTGGCGCGGAGGCTAGAAGAGAGTGGTAGGAGGGTGGTTTGGAGGAGGAGAGGCTTGTTTTGGGGTGAGTGAGGGCAGAATGGGGGGACTGGGCTCAAGAGGGAGTGGGATCAGTGGAGACCTCCCAACCTAGGCAGCCCTACATTGGCTTCCAGAATTTGCACCAGCTAAATAGCTGGCACAGATCCAAGAAACCCCATAAGGATGACTAGGGCTTTACTAGGGGTCAGAGGAAAAATATCCCTTTAACCTGAGTTGAACTCCTGCTGCCTCCTAACCTGTGTAGGATACAGTGCAGGCTACGCAGCCTATGCCAGCACAGATTAGGATTGGGTTTCCCATGTCATGTCCAGTTGTACGCTTAAGTTACTGCTTGCTCTGTCATCATGGGTAATGAAGACATTGAATGGCACCATATTTAGAGAACCAGCTCCTGCAGAACTGCATTTTGTCAAACTGTAGAGCAGTGATTTTCTATGCCGTGCGACTATGCCATGGCACACTGGGATGCTCTGAATGGTCTTCCAAGTGTGCTGTGGGAGTTTGGGGGAGGGTCATATATTAATAGGGCCATTGGGGGATATGATTTGCCCCACTCCACCAGCAGCATGGTGTGCCTTGTCGATTGTAAAAAAAACTGATGGTGTGCCTTGACAATTTTAGCACCTTCTCAGTGCACCATGAGATGAAACAGGTTGAAAATTGCTGCTGTAAAGATTAGATTAGTGGTTCCCAAACTGCTAGACATGGCTCCCCAGGGAACAATGGAAACCAGCCAGGGGAGCCAGAGAATCCTCATGAAAAACTTGCCACCCTATACAGTGTGTAGGATTGTAGCTCTTGGGGGGGGGGGGCTGCAGCCAATTGCCCTGTAGGTCAAAGGAGCCACCAGTCAAAAATGTTCAAGAATCACTGGACTAGATCAAATGTTTTATTGGAAATCTATGGGATATAATTCATAGCTTAGCTAATATGATTGTTAAGAGTGCAAACCAATACATGTTTACTCAGAAGTAAGATCCACTGAATTCAGTGGGGCTTACTCCCAAGTAAGTGTGTACTGAATTGCAGCCTTCAGAGCACATAACCCAGTTGTAGCGCGGCCAGCACTTGCTCTTCAGGGACCACCAATATTTTTCATGAGTTTGCTGGTATGGAGCCATTCTGACTTACATTAATCTTCCCTTTAATTTCATTTATATCCAGAGTCACATTATGGAAAAACGTAGTGCATTTTAAGGTACAGTTTAGAGGGGATGCCACATTAATGACGCATACAGCTGCAGCTGGGGAATTGGTAAATAAAAAACAAGATGCTGAGACCATAAAATGGAGACCCCAGCTGTACTTAAAAATAATGTATGATAAAGGTAGAGCTTTTCTTTTCTCAAAAGCTGCCAAGGTAATTGCATTTTTTTTCAGCCAGAATTTCTTAACAGAACAGGGAGGCGGAGAACATTTATGTTTTACTGGCAGAGCTGTCACGATCTGAGCTTTGGAGCACATTTCACCAGCAAAGGAGTGAAAGCAAACTGAAGTGCTTTCAAGCACAAAAGGTGTGGAAAGCTGCATAAAAATATTCTCCGGGGGGAATAAAAGAGATCTTGAGGAAAAATAAGCCAGGCTTAGCTGGGGAAAGAAGTCACGCAGAGCCTGCCTGTCATGGCTTGAGTATCCTAATTATAGTGAGAGAAATATTGAGATGCACGCAGCATCTTTGGGAATTTAAGGTGTCCTATTTTAAAACTCTTTAGTAAGGAGCTGCCCTTACTATTTGGCTTTATAGTGGTGGGTCTCTATGCCACAGTAAAACAAAACAAAAAGGAGCTGAGGAAGTGGGGGAGCAACCCGAAATTCTAAAGGATCAGGGCTGCTGTCGAGTTTTCCCTCACATCTGTTCCCAAGAGGGCGATCGGATTAAATTACAGCAAATTCAGCCTGAATGAAGCTTCCCCCGCTTCTTTCCTGACCCCTCCCAGCAGAACAGAGGGGAAGGGAGCCTCAAGCAACAGAACCAGGAGAACGAGACAGCCAGGCACGGTACAAGAGGGAGGGGAAAAGTGATCGACAGATCCAATGAGGAGAAGGCAGCCAACTGGCTTCCACGGAGACTGGAGACAATTGATCTGCGGGAGCTGGCTCGGGCTCCCTCTTCAACGTGATGCGGAGCTCCAGCAGTGCTGCTCGCCTTAGCTGGCTGCAGAGGCTCACTGTGGCCGCCGGCTAGCTACCCGCGGCGTGGGAATCGCCCCGATCTCGGCCGAGTGCGCCCAGGAAGCTTTTTTCGGCCCCCGTTTTGCTGCTCCTTGCCTGCCTGCCTGGCATTCTTCCCCCGAGAAGACAAGTGCCTGGGCAGGCGGCCGCCGTCGGATCCCACGTGGACTTGCGGGTGCTAGTCACATTTGCACGCGGCTGCTACCGCCGCCGCCTGAAGATCGGGAAGCAGCCAGAGCTACGAGCAGCGGCTTCGGCTGGCAGAGGCGGCTGCTGAGTGCGGGTCGCTGGGCTGCCCGAGAGAGGAAGGGGCGGACGGTGCGGCGGGCTCTGCAGCAGCGCGACGATGCCGGCGGCGGCTGGCGACGGACTCCTGAGCGAGCCCCCGGCGGCCAGCTTCGGCGACGGCGGCGACGAGCCCACGACGCCTCCCCTGAGCCCGGAGGGGACCTTCCTGGCCGCCTGGGTCAACGCCACCGCCTCCCGCGAGCGCCTCCGCGAGTTCCAGCACACCAAGCGCGTCGGCAACTACCTGATCGGCAGAAAGTTGGGCGAGGGCTCCTTCGCGAAAGTGCGGGAAGGGCTGCACGTCGTGACCGGGGAAAAGGTACCGCTCCAGTCCTCCTCCCCTCTCTTCCCGCTCCCCGGCCGGCCTCCGCCCACTTTTCCCGCCGAGCCCCAGGCAACCGCTCTCGGAGAGTCCCCTCTCTGGCTGTGCTGTGCCTGGAGCCGCCTCGGCCGCTTTGTCTTGCCCCGAGCGAGTCCAGCTTATCGGTCCCACTCCGGAGCCTTTGCCCGCCAACCACCTCTGCCCAGTCCCGTCAGCAGTTGGCCCAACAGGGGCCGCTGTTCGCTGCTTTCTCGCTTGCCAGGAGCTCCCCCCGCCACTGCAACCCTTTTCCTACCCTTTGTAAGAGGCGAGTTCTCGCGCGGGCTCTCTAAAGCGGCGGGCGGAACGCGCAGCCAGAAAACAAATTGTGTGTGTGTGTTTGAAGTACACTCACACATTTAAGTACACACACACACACGTGTTTAAGTACACATTCTTCTACTGGTAGGACGAGGGGGAAACCTGGTTGGTTTTTGTATTATAAAGTGGCCGTCGGAAATATCAAAGCCTTCGATTGCTGTATTTAGCACACTAGGAAGTCCAGTGCACTGTAGGGGAGGTCTTGTGTGCTCAAGAAGTGCCTGTGCCCACGCGGCCATATTTCCCATTCCAATCGCAGTAGCTCTAGCTACGTCAGCTGGTGAAATAGATACATTTTTCTCAGCATCGTCTATTGGGAAAATGCAATGTCCCTGCAATAGAAACTCTCTATGGCGAGAGCCTGTATTTGGCCTCTACATTATAAAAGGGTAACACCTATACATTTCTTGAACTCTGAATGGAAAGCTGCTTGGTATGAGCAATATATAGTATCTGTGCCAACAGCTAATAAAACAGTGGTTCCCAAACTGTGAGTCGGGACCCACCAGTAAGTTGCAAACCTATTTCAGGTGGATTGAAAAGCATCTAGGGCAGACATATTGAAAATATGGGGATGCTGGAAAGGGGGAGGGCTGTGTGGTTGTTTTGCTTGTGTCAAGGTTGTAAATAGGCTTTTTTTTCCCTTTCTGATTCACTTTGCTATTGGAAAATGACTGAGAAATAAACCAAGTAATTGCTGTAATCTCAGGAAAGCCGCAGGTTCTGGCATTACAATAATGGCGCTTCCAGCTATGACATCACTTCTGGTGGGTCCCAGACAGATTGTTATTCTAAAAAGTGGGTCCTGGTGTGAAAAAGCTTGAGAACCACTGTAATAAAAGATAACTGCTTTATTGCTATGAATCTGCTTTTTAAAATGGCAAAATAGTCTCATATATAATAATTGACAAATCATTGGTTTGCTGCCTGAGAGCTGCAAACCAATTCTCTGTAAGACATTTGTTCTCCTGTTTTATTTTGAAAATATGCAACTTCATTCACTGCTGTAATGAATGGCAATGCTCCAACAACTAATTCTGAGATATCAAAGTCAGCAGGGCCACTACAGGGCAACTGTAAGAATAAGCGATGCGGTTGTACATTTGCGAACTCGCCTGTCAACTGGGTATGTTTCCTAACCCTTGAACAGCTGTTCTAGATTATTGGGTAATTTTGGTGTGTAACCGAACCCCTCATTGTGTCATATTTGCTTAAGATGCTTATCTCTCTGTAATTAACTCACTATCTCTCTGAAATGACCAAGACCACAGTCCTATGAGTTCAATGTTTACTTCCCAGTAAACATGTATAGGATTATCAAGCATTCATTAAGACAGATCATTGACTTAAATAAGCTTACATGAGTCCATCTCTGCACAGAATTTGGTTGCAAGGCTGCAAGCCTGTCGCATGCTTACCTGAGATGTGCAGCCGGATTCCTCACCTCACATGAAGTGCCAGCAATATGTTCAATACAAGGTATTTTCTGGTGTGTTGTTGATGCTATGTTCTAAAATGCTGGGCCATGCCCTCAAAGTTATCATTCCTTGTTATCAGGAGACTTGTGAAAGTAGGGGTAAAAACAGAACATTGATGAAAGCAATCTCCTGGGAACAGAAAAGTGGTGGAGTTGTTTGAAGCTTAAAGGCTATTTACTATGGTATAAAAATGTTTAACAATTGCAACATTTGTAATGTAATCCTATGTATGTTCAGAAGTAAGTAACAGTGTGTTCAGTGGAACTTACTCCCAGGTAAGTGTATAATATTGCTGCTATGATCAATTTGGTTAAACAGGGGTCTCCAAACTTTTTGGCTCGAAGGCTACATCATATATAAGGGCATATCCCCCCTCAGCAGGTTGCTGTGCACCTGCCCTACCACCTGCCATAAAATCTTCCAGAGGTCCAGATTGGGCCAGGGTGTGGAGACTCCTATATTAAAAAAGGTGGTTGGTTTTATATTCTTAATTAAAACAGAGCCCCTAAGCAGCCGATGGGGAAAGTTATTTTGAGTAAAAGTTCCTATTAAACTTCCATATGGCAAGTGTCCTCTTAGAAGAGGCATTGCTTCCTAAGTATGAAAGAGAAGGAAGAATGCCTCTTCCCATCCTTGTTGGTACAAATGTATGTATAATCTAAAAACAAAGTTCTTAGTATTTTACTCCATGCCCAGATTGATTAGTCAGTTCGGCAGCATAGCTGGAAGGTGTGCTGCCCTAGGGCACGCTTCCAGGGTGCCCCCTTCACCCCTCCAAACCTTGGAGGAAAGAAAAAACTGGAGGCGCCCTAATGAGAAGTTTCTTGAAGCTTCCGGACGGTCCAATATGGCCACCGGAAGTCAAGAGAACTCGGAGGAGAAAGTGCGCGCGGCGCGTGTGTGAAACTCCGAGGTGTGGTGAAAGCCATTTTAATCATGCCTTCGTGTTCTGCATATGGGTGCACAAATCGCTGGACGAAAAATGGGATCACTTTCCACAGGTCCGTAAAATCATTGTGATTCGTAGCTGCAGAAAAAAATATTACTTCACAAATAATAATTATATTGTGAAGTAGATATGAAATATTATTACTTCATAAAGTATGCAGCCCTTCACAAACTGAAGTAGATTTGAGGAAAAAATATAAAAATATGAGGGGGGAAAAGGAACTTAATCCACACACAACCTTCAGCCGTTATTTTTCGGATACAAAACGTTTAGTTTGGTTTGAATTTTACACCAAATGTTACGTGCATTGTAGTCAATAAGACTACGGTATAAAAAAGCTGTGCAATCCGTGTTTCCATAGGCAGCAATGGGAAATTCGTTCGGTATGTTCAGTAATATAATTACGCGAAATTAAACCTTGGAATCGCATATCAACTCATAATATGGTTACCACTGATGTTCCTCTACGATCCCACGTTGTTATTTTGGTAAGTTTTTACTTCTGGAGTAAATAAATAAGTCCTAAACATCATGCGAAATCCCATTGAAAATCATTGGAATGAGCAATGTTTTGCACATGGCAAGATGGCGGCTAATCCCGCCCCCCGGCTTCAGAAATCGATAACAGAAGTCTATGGGAGGGCGGGGGGTTGTTCCAAACACTACCAGAGCTGTGCTCCAGTCATATCTGGATGGTATTCTGCGGGCTGGGGGAGTTGCATGCGGCCTCCCTGACCTTCAGAATGTCTCCAGAAGGCTGAAAATCACCACTTCTGGGTATTGGCTGAAAACTGGATGTGGTGATTTTCAGCATTCCGAAGGAGTTCTGAGGGCTGGGTAGTCTGCATGCGACTTCCCTGGCCCACAGAACACCCTCCAGGTGTGGCTGGAGCTTGGTTGAGTTTGGTTGGGGTGCAATTGGCAGCTATGGGGAAGGCAGGACCCTGGTGGGCCTCTTTATAGACTACATTCCAATCCACCTCTTCATCACTCCTATTCTCAACCTGCTCTGCTAATAATGCCTCCTGACTTGGAGTGAATAGGACTAACTATTGGAATGGTAAATGGTCAGGGTAAAGTGTACAATGTTCCCTCTAAGCAGGTGGCAATAGTAACACCTCTTTATACTCACATGCCATTAAGACCATAGCTAGTCTTCAGAAATGTAGACAGATGACACCATGGTTAATACCATTCATGCACAGAGGAACAAGAACCAAGGGCACAATCTTAACCTGGAGTTAGGTCATCACAGTTGGGCCAGCAAAGTTTGGCTGGCACAAGGGACACTGTACAGTGTGTTTGGACCACTCTTGGAGTCAGGAAGGATGGTGCATGTCTGTGTGCTGGCCTCTCTGACTCTGAGAGTGGTCCAAACACACTTTTCAGTGTCTCTTCTGCCAGCCAAACTTTGCTGGCCTAACTGTGCCAGCCTAACTCCAAGTAAGGATTGTGCCCTAAATGTGCTTCTTCCTGGGATGTTGTTTTGGTTCTACTTTGAGCCTGTCATGTTTACTCAAAATACGTTCAAGAAAGTATGCATAGGGTTGCAGCTGTAGATCATTAACAGTCATCATTACACTTTGTATTTAAAAAAATTAAATGAAGGTTCAGATTTGGTTTACGTTTATATATGGCTTAATGTTTAATAACATAGCCTAAGATATTATATAAAAGAAAAAGGAGGGAAGAGAAAAATGGACAAGTTTAAATACAAACCCTTTTCATACTACTGCATAAGAAGTTGTGACCAGCTAGAATGGTCAATGCAGGATACAGGCCAAGGAGGCCAAACAGCAGGCATTCTCTGCTCAGCCAGTGAAGAGGGTCTCGCTGCACCATTAGATGCAGCTCAGGTAAATGGCTGTTGAGGGAGAGAGATCTGGAAGGGGAGGAGCTTCAGCCAAATGACAGATGAACCAATATATTTAGGAGAATACTGTATATTTCTGATGGGAAAGGCCTCATCAGTAGACCATTGAATCTGGTAATGGACTATCTGCTTTCATTTTCACATACTATGGGTTTCTTTTAAAATATAATTTAGGGCCAGTTCCGGGTAGATGTATTGTTGTGCCAAAATCTGTACATTCTGCAGAATCTGCCTCTCTTTTTGTGAATACCCCAAAAGAGTAGACTTGGTATCAGGTGGGGGGGCGACTTTTTGACAGCTCATGTATCTTGAATACAGAGATGCAGTGATGGGGAAGTTGAATGTTGAATTAATGCCATCCTTCAGCAGTTCAAGGCACAAGAGCCCTGTTAGAAGCAGCAGTGGCAACCCTACTTAAGAGGCAGTAACCAATAGCTACCTAATTGGGTTTTTCATATGTCAATATACAATGCTCAAAACAATAAAGGGAACACTTAAACAACACAATGTCACTCCA
>JAJKFI010000029.1:4795394-4888064 GCA_029204185.1 Lerista edwardsae | reverse complement strand
CTCGGATGTGTTGTGTAAGTGTTCCCTTTATTGTTTTGAGCAGCGTACAATGTGGTAAAGAGCTTTTGATAGCATGGATCTCAACAGTCCTAAAGGAGTTAGCTTTTTTCTGTTTCATAAACATGACATTTGAGGATTAATGTATTCTAATTTTGCATTGGTGTAGTCTGTTAATCTGCAAATCAAACAACCACACAAAAGTGACTGTCACTCATAGACGTTACTGTTCCGTATAATTTGTAGATTTTAACATGGGTCCCCACAAATATATAGGACACTTCATCCACCTTCAGGCAATCTTAGTTAGCAATGGAAGAACAGTTCTTTATAGATTCAGCATATACCTTGTAAAAAACATAACACAACAACATTAATCTAGGCCAGCTTGTCAGTTCTGGTTATATATATGTTGTCTTGCGTTAGTGTTTAAGACAACTTTATGACATCCCCTTTTATATTGTCAGGCGTGCTAGTACTTCCTTAGTCAAGATGAATATAGTTAAGCTTGAGGAGGCGATTAGACATATATTAGTTCGTCTCCTAATAAAACAGATGTAGGCCTTTCATTTTTCAATACAGTCATAAACTTCCATTAAGCTTGATACGCTATTTATTTTCCTTTCCATGGGAAAGGAGAGGCAGCAATTCCATAAGTTTTTATAGCCTTAATTGCAGTATTGGTTTAAAGCAGTGGCTCCCAAACTGTGCACAATGTTGAACTCACCAGGGTGCAGCGGGATGTCCCTGACAACCTCTTCTTACTGGTTCTCCCCAGGCGTCACCATCTTGAACAGTGTGAGATTTCAGGTGATTCAAGATAGTAGTGTCCAAGAGAGCCAGTAAACAGAGACTGCCTCAACAGGGCACCATGACGGTGATACGTTTAGTAACCACTGGGTTAAAAGATATGTAGATCTATGCTGAGCAACAAAGTTCTCCCTGGTATACACTGTGTTTTCAAGTGAAAGTGTAGAGATTTAGTGGCTTTGGGAGTTAGATTCCTTTCATACTGAGAAGGGGAGCAATTCACATTTGTTGTAAAGTAAAGGTTGGAGAGGTCTTTTGTCCTGCTCCTCCTGCTCTGGAATGTATGTGTGTGAGTCTCATGCTTCAGTCTTATTTGAGCTGAACTGAGTTGAAGGTTTAGCACAGTATATCAGTATCCCCATGTGGTGCTGTTGGTGGCCATAGTGACTGCAAATAACACCTACTATCCTGAGGCTTGTCGTAAGTATTAGATAGAGGAAGACAAATGCTAAATAAACCACTATTGCAGGAATAGAACACTTGTTTCAGTGCTGGTGAGAGTCAACAATTCGGCTTCTTCTACCTAATCAGTCCATAACTGGGATGTTGTTTAAAAGGACGTCTCTCCCCAACTTGAGTTAATATAATATAAAACATCTATAATTCCCAACTAGCCTGAACCCACTGAGTTGCAGAGCATTCAGTTATGCTATAGAATAGTACCTCACTATAGAGTTAAGTAGTAACTCCACCCTGATAACGTGCTTCCTTCTTAGCTCTTTGTATATGAAATCAGCTGTTTTGAATTACAGTACCTGGTAGTCTGTAAGAAACAGCTGCTAATGATTAAAAACTTATCAAGTTGTGCCATGAAGATAGAATGACTAATATTAGAAGTAGTCTTTTTATAGAAACCCCTATTTTAAGGCTATATTTCTAAAGCAAACAGATGCGACACTGTGTATTTTAGAACCTTGGAAATGCAGGGGTGGCTTGTGTGGGCTGAACAAGCACTCCACAGAGAAGCTGGAAATTCCTGTTAACCTTTGACAGGCTCATGTTGAATGAATCAAGCATTTTTCTAAAAACAGCTGTGTAGTAGATCCTGCTAAATCTGTTGGTAACAGATCATTTTGCATACATTTTTTTAAAAATAGCATTTTGTTTTGAACTTTGTCTTGCTTCACCTTTTCAACCTGTTGTGAATGATGCTACTTTACAGAGGTATTGGCTGCAAGCCCTGTGAGGAATCTATAGGTTGTTTATGCTTTCAGTGGCACTTTCATCCCAAAGGGAATGAATAAGGTAAATATGTTCATATCATAGTAAGAAACTGTGGTATCTCAACGAAGCTTCCTTTCAGTCCTCTTTTTCCCTGTAGTTGCAGCATTCACTGAATAATGCAGTGCATAAACTGAAATGTGGTAATCAGTTCTTTGTCTTGCCTATAAAGGAATCATAAGAAGCTCTGATGTGAACAATGTACTTGATCTTTCTCAGAAGTTAGTTGAGAACAGAATGTTAATATAGATCAAAAGCCCATTGGAAAGAGTCCTTTTAAAAAGGGGTTTTAGGGGGCCCTTTAAGAAATGGGTGGTTGTGATAACGCAAGAGTTTGATTCTGTTTTCCCTTGGCTATTAGCCATGATAGCTAATTGAAGTGTCCAACAGAGGTAGTATACCCCTAAGTACTAATTGCTGAGGGGAGCAACAACAGAAGAGGCTACTTTGTTCTTTCTTTGCTTGTGGACTTCTGGTTGGCCCCTGAGGAAACAGAATGCTGGACTTGGTGACTCTTTGGTTTCATCCAGCAGGATTCTTATGTTCTTGTGATGTCAGAAGCTGTTTGCCATGCCAGTATATTATCTAGAGCAGGGTTGTCAAACCTGTTTTGTACAGTGGTCACACAACAGTCTGAATAGCATTTGTGATGGCTGTTGCAGGCTGGAACTGATGTCATAAAGTAGGAAGTGATGCCATAAAGCAGGTCATGACCAGGAATAAGCACTTTTTCTCACTTATGAACTCAGCTGCAAATGACAGACAATGAAGAGAAAATATGCAAATTTGATCATATTTTCAAGACATGGGAGAGCCCAATTATCATGTGGGCTGTCCTTTCAGCAGTGATACCTCAGTATAGCTCAGCAGCTAAGAGTAGCTCATGTTGGGGCTGGGAGAGCCTGAGGGCTGAATAAAGAGCTTCCAGAGGCTGTATCCAGCTTTCAGGCCTTATGTTTGACACTTCTGATTTCAAATGTACCATTTAAACAAACATGTGTTTTACTACCAGCACCTTCGGGCAGCCCAGTCCTAACCTGCACTGGTGCTCCCACCTTGCATGACCTGTGTTGTATCCACACAGGCCATGCTGGGAGCTGCTGGGAGGCAACTGGAGGTAAGTACCTCCAGAAGAGTATGGAGATATACTCCCAGGCCAGTCCTATGCGGTTACTAGGATATAGAGCTGACAGAAGTCTGAGCAACCCGGTGTAATACCACCTGGCCTAGAAGGGAGGATAGGATATGGTGGAGTAGGCCTAATCTAAGCTGTTCCACCCTCCTCCAGCCAAAAACCACCCCTTTCCACCTCCAAAATTCCTGCCTTCCACCCTCTCCAAGCCCTTGGACTTCTTGGTGCAAAATGTACCTCCACCAACAGTCAGGGGCCTGGATCCAGCACAGGTGGGCCAGCACAGGCCATCTTTCCAATGCTTCCTCCTCATGAGTCATCACACAGCACTTTAAGATGCAGTGGTTTGCACTGGTATAGCGACTGTTGCATCGGTGCAAAGGGTTGCACTTTTAATTGCTTAAGATGGAACCATATGCAAAAGGGAGGCAGGTAAAACTTTTGGATGGAAAAACAGTGGATTAAAAAAAAACACGTAGGAACTAATGTTCTAGAGCAAGATAAATGGCATAGTTGCTGTTCTGTTACTTTTCCATATTGTAAGCATGTAAATGCAACCTATACTACAGCACAATCCTAGTGCGCCCCTTGCATCGACGCGACGTCACTGCATTGTCACAAGGGAGGGAGCGCCGGCGCACAGGCGCCAAGCAGCACCCCCGTGTCAGCGCTCCAACTCTGAAGCCGATGCTACTCGCAGTGTTGGCTTCAGAGCGCCTACGGAGAACCTCCCTTGTGCCAACTGAAGATGGTCAGCGCAAGGGATTCTCTGTCCCGTTTTGGGACAGGGATTGGGGGGAGGGGGGAAGCGGGACCTGGGCAGGCTTGGGAGGTGGCCATATGGTCTGCCCGGATTCGGTCTGCGCGTTCTTCTTGGATCTGCGCCCACTCTTCAGCGGGTGCAGATCCGAGGGGCACATAGGAAAGGCTGGAGCCTCCTCTACGGTAAGGGAGCGCATGCTCCCTTGTTGTGGGGAGGCTCCAGCCCGTCCTAAGCAGTGCTGGATTTGGCGCTGGCTGGCCGGCCTCGCTAATCCAGCGCTGTTTAGGCTTGGGCCCCTAGATAGATAAAATGGTAGACGTAGATACATAAAATGGTATTTCAAAACACAGCATAATTATGGAAGGAGTTGGGGATTATTGCTTTATTACCACAGCATGACATAACACATGCATTGGCATTCTAAAGGGCTTTAATGTTAAGTCAGGATAAGCACCATGTTGCTGATGTGAAATCACCTGTACATTATTTCTTACGTAATTGGCGATTCCAGTTCTTATCTTTGCACAACGATAAATCACCAGACTGCTCTCAATTGAACTGCCCCCACCCATCCTCCATGTTTAAACTAAACTGCTGTTTGCACGTCAAAGTCTGTTGACTGAAACTCCAGCCTAAAGCCCAGGATTCTCATGTTAATGTTTCTCAGTTGGAATTTCCAAATTGTTCTGCAGTGACTAAGTTGATGAGTATGTGAGAGCTCCTTATCCTCTCAAGATAATCTGCTTTCAAATTCACAGGCACAAAGGTGTCCCAGGCAGTCCTCCCCCCCCCTCCATTTTAGTTACAGCTACCAAATGATGGAAAAACTTTAGTCTTTAAGTTGAAATTGACACCAGGTAAGAGTTCTTATATGAAAAAATCACACCTTGTTCCTTGTATGTGTTTGTAGCATTTTTTATGATACGTAAGACATCATAAATAAGATGTGGTGGAGCTGCAGGTTAAACTGCTGAACTGCTGACTGGAAGTTTGGCAGTTTAAGACCACGCGACAGAGTGAGCTCCTGTTGCTTGCCCTAGCTCCTGCCAACCTAGTAGTTCGAAAGCATATAAAAATGCGAGTAGATGAATAGGTACCACTTCGGTCTGTTGCCTTGGCTGGCCATGACCACTGAAACTTGTTCTTGGACAAATGCCAGCTTTTTGGCTTAGAAACGGAGATGAGCACCGCCCCCTACAGTCAGTCACGATTAGACCATTCGGTCGTGGGGAAACCTTTACCTTTAAGGCTGTAGGCCTGTTCTTGGAGGCATGTTTTATAGGTAAATGATTTGTTAATTAAAATGAGCCATTTTTAAAAATTTCATTTCTGGCAGAAGCCCTTTTAAAGTCAGTAGAGTTACCTCTGGAGAGAATATTTGACATATTCACGGGTCGATCATGAAATGTAGCTAATAAAATAAAATATATAAAATACAGCAAGTCCTCACTTAAAGTTGTTGATGGGTTCTTTGAAACTGCAACTTTAAACTAATAATGAAAGCAATGTTGCCATACTGAAAGCAATGTTGCCATAATGAAAGCAATGTTGTCAAGAGCTCTCTGACTGCTTTCAGGCATTCTGCCATGTGACAAGGCCAAGGAAGTGGGTCGCAGGCCCGACACAATTCAGTTCAGAAGAGCAAAGGTGTGTGTATGTTTGTATTATAGAAGGGCACTCAAGGAAGAGAGCCCTTTTTGTGTGCTTTTCTGTCTTTTGCGCTTAGGTCTCTTTCTCCCTTTTGTCCGTCTGCCCCCCCCCCCGGAAAATGGCCCTTGGATATCTTCTTTGCACAATATCTCCTCTGCCACATACACCTGGAAAAGGCAAAGGCAGAGGCATGTCTGAGGAATAGATCTTGTTTGCTCTTCACTAAATTAAAAAAAAATCCTGTTTCTGTTTAGTGAAATTAACTGGACCATAATGTTGCTACTTTTTTCTTATAAGGAAAGCTTCTGGCCTGCTGTGTTAGTTCATTAATCCTCTTTGCCAACAGATCTACTTGGGAGTGTGTACTTCAGCCTGCAGGCTGAGGCATTTTTACACAAATAATTATTGAGCATCTGTATTACAACTGTGCAAAGAGCCACATAGGAGCTTGCCAGGACAAAGAGAGGGAAGGAGTGAAAGCTCAAATGCTGGCATGGACACAACTGAAGCATTCTGCCACTCAAGTCAGAATTGAACTAGTTGTTGTTGTTGTTGTTGTTCAGTCGCTAAGTCGTGTCCGACTCTTCGCGACCCCATGGACCACAGCACGCCAGGCCTCCCTGTCCTCCACTAACTTCCGGAGTTCGCCCAATTTCATGTTCATCACTTTGGTGACACTGTCTAACCATCTCATCCTCTGCCACTCCCTTCTCCTTTTGCCTTCAGTCTTTCCCAGCATGAGGGTCTTTTCTAAAGAGTCCTCTCTTCTCATGAGGTGGCCAAAGTATTGGAGCTTCAGCTTCATGATTTGTCCTTCCATGGAGCAATCAGGCTTGACTTCCTGTAGGATTGACCGATTGGATCTCCTTGCAGTCCAGGGGATTCTCAAGAGTCTTCTCCAACACCATAATTCAAAAGCATCTATTCTTCGGCGCTCTTCCTTTCTTATGGTCCAGCTCTCACAGCCATACATTGCTGCTGGGAACACCATCGCTTTGACTATGCGAACCTTTGTTGGCATACCAAAACTGGAATCCCCTGCCTGTCAAGGGAGCAGCACTACTATAATAGTATGGTTTACTTTTGTTGTCAGAGAACAAGTATAATGAAAAATGAGTTCTTTGGAATATCTAATTTACAGTATGGGAACATTTTAAATGTATCATGTCTTACAGATCAATGAATGTGCTGGTGATCATTTTAGAAGATCCATTAACAGGAGCTTTCATGTTGGGCTGACTGTTAAAACAACATTATTATTTGGCATCAGTTCTCTACCTCTGTTTTGCCACATGTAATCTGAGACACCTAATCCATCTCACTGTGACAGAAGACATTTTCAGCAACTTATTAACCAGAAACATCTTAGTAGGATATGGTTCATTTGTGACTTAGGCATTAATTATTTTTGACTGAATTTGAGCTCTTCATGTTCTATATTGTTTCTTTAAATTTAACAAATCAGATTTAATTCAGGAAAACCTCTGTATTATAGAATTTGCAACCACAGTTTCTTCCACCATCAGATACCCATAGCAACCTGCTTTGGCCAACAAACAGAAAAACAGGTTATGCTTTTCATAAAAGGGTTTCCATCTGTCATAGCAATCATTTACCAGACTCCTCATTCAGTTCAGTATCTGTCCATTGAGATTCATTTTCTTTGTCAACTGTATTATGCTTAACTTGAGTGTCTGGTTATAAATGTCACAGAAAGCATGCAGGTTTCACAATTTATGTAATGCCAGAACCCTTCTTTGAAAAATCCCATGTGACTTAGCAAGTAAATTAACATTATTCCTTCATTAACTTTCTTTTTGCTATTCTTTTGCTAACAGCAATCAGATAAGTCAGTGGTTCCCAAACATTTTAGCACCAGTACCCACTTTTTAGAATGACATATGTCTGGAACCCACTGGAAGTGATGTCATGGCCAGAAGTGCAGTCATTGTGACTCCAGAGTCCGCTGTTTTCCTGAGAATGCAGCAATAAGTTGGGTTATTGATCAACCATTTTCCAATAGCAAAGTGAATCAGAAAAAAAAAGCCAAAGAAAAAAGAAAAAACTTTGACACAAGCAAAACAACCACATAGCCCTCCCCCTTTCCACCATCCCATCTTCCCATATTTTCAACATGGCTGTTCTAGATGCTTTGCAATCCACCTGACATTGGCTCACGACCTACTGGTGATATTCTGTATCAAAAACACTACTAACAACACTACTAACATAGTAGTATAGAAATAGAAAGTATAGAAAGTAGTAGAAATATTCTGTATCAAAAACACTACTAACAACAAGTTAATAATAATACTATAGTTAATAATAATAATATAGTTAATGTTATTGTTATTGTTATTGTTAACAACAACAACAATAACAATAACAAAGAGGTCAGCCAGAAAGTAGCTACTTAAGCATTGGCTCTGGCCAAACAAAACAACATCTTGTGAACATTTGTATCCTTGACTTTTATTTGAACCAATTATTTTTTGGTGATCTGAATTCAAGGTTTTGATTTTCTATATGCTGTTTCTCCTGTTGCCTGGGCATTTTAATTATATATAAATTGACATAAACCTGTTATGGCTCATGGCTGGAACAAATATTCTTTCTTGGTGAAATGTAGCTTCACATTAAGTCTGTATTCCATCTCCTTACATTTTAATAAGCCAGCAAGAATTCATTTTTGAAGTGATCATCAAACTTGGAAGAGGAAAAAGATCATGGGAGACTAACCCTTGCTGCTGGAAGGTTATCTATATGGCCTGTGTGCTACTTAAACATGTAGAAAAGATAATGCACTCTTGCAGTGGGGAAGATATAATAATGCTTATATTAGTCTTCCCTGCCCCAAGGCTCCCCAAATGCATGTTATGCTGTTGGAAGTAGCCTTCTTGACAATTGCCACTTTGCATTTTAGTGACTGCACAAGCATTTCTGCATTTGTGTGCTACAGTGGAAAAATACATACAATTCAATTCTGTAACTGTACAGAGGTTAGTCTTACCGTGGTCAGTGGATACAGATAATGGTGCACTGCCTTAGCTGTTAAAGATGTAAAACAATAAATTCACCTTTAAAAAGGTTCACAGAATCACCTGGAAATGGATGGGGTTATGTTGCACATCACAGATGCTAATCTAGAATAGATATAGCACTCAGAGTTGTAATGAGTAGCTAGGGAGAAACAGAATTTTCCTAGCAACAGTTTACTGTATTTTGAGTGCTTGGAAAATGTGGGTGGTTGTTGTTGTTTTGGGTCCCTGGCATATGTAAAGCCTTGAGGTACACAACAAGATACAAGTATTGCACAAAAAGCCCTTGGTTAAAGTCACCAGATATAAAGGACAAACAGTGTGTCTATGCTGCTTGTAAATTTTGTAAAGGCATTTGACTGGTCACTGTTGGAGGTGAACTAAATTGTGTCCGTTGTGTGATCCAACAAGTAATTTCTTATGTTCCCAACCCACTTTCACAACTCACTAATTTGGTTACGGGACTAAGTAAAGTATCTGAGTTGGTAAAATTACTTCCATTTTAGTGGAGCCGCTGATGAAATGTAAAGTAAGGCTCATGTTTAACTACCTCTTGTAATACAAGGAATGTTATCTTGGTGCTATAAAAAAAATCCATTGAATCTTATGTCTCTTGGGAACCAAGTAGTTACAGCTGTGTGTACATAGTTCACAGTCTGGCAACTTGCACCAAAGGATTTTCCTTTTTATTTAAGCAGTGAAAGTGCTGATGGATTTCAAGTCTTGGGTTTGATTGAAAAATCCCTTTCTTAAACTACAGACTTTGGTTTTCAAAGCTTTGGAAGCTGATTCAAAATCTGTTTTGTCTCCCTTTGGTATTTTTAATTCTAAAAATTAAACAGTAAAGGTGGGTGTAATTCTTACAAACAGTAAGAATGAATGTGACACCATCTAAATCCTTGAGAAGCCCCTTCCTTAAATGATTTAATCTGAAGATTGCTGTTTTAATTACAAACCTTCACTCACTTATTGTTAATTGTAGTAGGACAGATGGGTTGGGAAGTGCTGCCTTAGGACCTTGTCAAGCAATCAGTGAATGTTTTCCTGGCAACCTTTGTATGACAGTGTGAAATTCCTCACTTAGAGAGAGCAACATGATATCTAATGCACATGTAGTGGAGGGTGGGTGTTGACTATGGTGACTTATTTTTTTTTTAAACAACCTTTAAAACAAAACAATAATGGCAGATAATAGATGCTTGCTTAGAACTGGAAAAGGAAAATGCACAGCCTTCTAAGTAGTACCACTGCAGCTAGAATATTACGGTAGGGAACCCTTCAGCCAGTAAAATATACAATTGGTCATAAAATGAAACAAGCATTTGAGGTGAGGAGTTGTGACCTGACATTGTTAATATCAAAGCAATAGCCAAGAGTTGCCCATTGCAGCGTCGCACCCACCCACCACAGCAGCCACAATAGAGCTGAGGAATAATTGCAGCTTCCCTGCAGATGCGGTATTGGGCAAATGCTTTGTATGCAACAGGATTGCAGGATTTCAATGATGTGATAGGACTTAGAATCTGTGGAGTGGAACGAGATGAACTGGAGAAGGAAACTATGTGTAAAATGTTGGAATTTAATCTTGAAATGCTCCTGTTATCTATGTTGCACATGTGCCTCAGCTGTTAAAAGATCAGAACCTGATATATGGTTAGGAGAGCATTTGAGGAATCTGACCTCACTATCTGATAGTCCTTCACTACCTAACCACAGCTTCCAGGGATTTCCTGTTCTATAACCATGAGTGCTTTGCTTATGTTGCATGTGAAACTTGCCTTAAAAAGCATTTTTACTAAAAGTGTTCCTTCACCTATATACTTGTTTTATCTTTTTAAAAATTTAAAAAGAAAAAAAATTGATCTGCTCCACAGAACTATATATGGCGTACAACTCCCATAAACTCAATGGGTAAATTATTCATATTATGCAATGCTCATATTCTGTGGGTGGATTATGATCTTAGCTAGATTATTGAAGTATGTTATCACTGGAGAGCTACTTAAAGGAGGATATACAGCCTGATAAACCTGGAAAAACAATAATGTAAGATTATTTATAGGGTTCCTTCAAACTTGTAGAAGCTAAGGAATGAAAACACGGGGAAAAAAAAACACTGTTGTTCCACTCCTTAAATTCTGCAAATACTTTTTCCATCTCCCATTATTTCTTTTATTTAGCATTAGCTGTGGGGTCTGGTGATTTATCATTATTAGCAATAGCTGCTAGAAGTCACTTTTTGAAAAACAGATATATCATCACTTTGGGTGGTTCAAAACTGTTGGGGAGGAAAGAAACTTACCATTAAATTATGTTCCTGTCACTACAACTTTGAAGGTCTGTGGAATTACTGAAGATCCTAGTCTTCTGTTTTCAGTCAGATAAGGAGGTAACATATCTTTATATGTTGGGGTATCCTCCTGCTATTAGCTTGTGATTTCTTGGACAGTGTACCATGTTTCACAGAAATGTGTGTTGGAAAATATGGTGTACATGTTGATACACACTTGTGCAAAAATACATCCTTGGTTTACAAAATTCCTTATGACTTGCATAAGATGAAAGTCCCTATCCCTCTCTTCCACAAATCAAGCAGAGCTTTCCCCCATTTGCGGGTTTCTAGAGACCCAATCCTATCCGACTTTTCAGCGCTGATGCAGCTGTGCCAACAAGGTGTGTTCTGCATCCTGCAGTGGAAGGGCAGTCATTGAGGCCTTCTCAAGTTAAGGGAACATTTGTTCTCTTATCTCAGGGCTGCATTGGTACTGGAAAGCTGGGTAGAATAGGGCCCTTATTTCCTTCGTGTATGTGGAGCATTGACTTCTATTGTCCAGCTAAGTGGTGGGCACATTGCAATGTTTTGGAGTGACTAGTGGACATGTCCTTTCTCACGGGGGAGGGGGAGGGCTAATTGAACAGTAAACAAACGTACAGACATAGGTTTTTGTGGTTGTTTGTCCACCTTGCCATGACCCAGGGCGCAATCCTAACCTGGAGTTAGGCCAGCACAAGGGCCACCCTTAAGTGCATTTGGACCACTCTCGAGTCAGGGAGGATGGCGCACGTCTGTGTGCTGGCCCCTCTGGCTCCGGGAGTAGTCAAAACATACTATATGGTGTCCCTTCGGCCAGCCAAACTTTGCTGGCCTAACTGTGCTGACCCCACTCTGGCTTAGGATTGCACCCACAGACATTACAATATGTGTGCATATTATAGCGTGTGCAATATGCTTACATGTTCCCTGGTGCACCATGAGTAGTGTAAGTGTAAGTGTACACTGGGCTGATTCCAGGGAAGCTGGGTAAAGAACCAATAAGCCTTGGGTAGGAAGTTTCAGGAAGTTCCTGCCCAAGGCTTCTTGGTACTTTTCCAAATTGCTGCCTCCCCAGTATTGATACAGACAGTCTCCATAACTACTACTGAAGGGAGGCCGCGGATCTGATGGGCAACCAGACAACTTACAGACCTATATGTTGGGTCCTACCATTTCAATTCCTTGAGAAACCCAGCACCATCTGGGTGGCAACCCATGGACAAGGTTGCCTGTATCCCTGATCCTCCCAGCTTCAGGGCGACACGTTACCATATTTACCCCAACCTGGAATGGTGTTGGAACAGTTCCTGCTAGCACTGCAGGGTGGTGCTGCGCACACATTAACAATGGCAAGCTAACATTCGGTAACCATTCCAAATTGGATTTCCCACATGGATTTCCCACATGGAAAAATAATGTGTTACTGGCAAATTTTACTGTGCTGCTTTGTAAAAGGAGTTGCTAGTTACATTTGTATTCCTTTTGAGCAAAGTGTGTTTTAACTAGAAGACTGTAACTTTTCAGGGATTGTTATAAAGAGGAATTGACATGCATGCTGTAGAAGACCAGGCCTTGTATAAACCTTTTGGCTCATTATAAAACAGTACTGCTTTCAGTAATTTTGTATGTCATTGGAATTCAGCTTTACAGTGAACTTGCCTTTTCTTGTTAAAAGGCTTTTTTTTCTTCAACGTAATTGTGGGAGCCAGTGTTTTGTTTCCTACCAGCAGGATATTCGGCACATGCCATGAATTGAATTATTTATTGAATATAAAACCAGAGTTGGGAATAAAGGTTACAACGAGGTTTCCAGCACCATGGAGTGTTTGGAAAGAATAGGATTAAAGAAAAATAGTCAATAAGACAGAATCTTCTCTGCCAGGGTTTTATTTCCCCACCATCAGCCATTTAAACCTTGATATTAGAATAGTGATGCAAAGTTGTTTAGCACTGAGCATTTATAATATACTAGCACAGCACATTTCTTTAGCAACCAAGTGGTACTTTTAGGTCTATCTAAAAAGCAGTGTGGTTCAGAAGAAGGATGCAGTGTGGTTCAGCAATGTGGTTCAGAAGAAGAAGGCAACTAAGAAGGATGGAACTATATAAAGAAAAATCATGATTACACATATGAAAGTTGTTTCTGTGCAATAGCAGTAGAGATGTTGAAACAGAACTTTGTCCAAGTGCCATTTTTAGATTTTGAAAGGGGAGAAACCACATAAAATAAACTAGCCAGACCTGTGCAACAACAAACCCAGAGCTAGCTTTGCTTTCTCTCTGCAGTTAAGAACCTTCCACCTCAAATGCTCAGTGGGCCTTCACCTGCCCACAAGCTGAAACTCTCTCTGTGCTTCAGATTCCCTCCTTTTACAACCTCTTTCTCTCTCCAGTTGGGTCTCTGCCAGCTTTTCCAGGTCAGACTCCCAGCAGGGGCCACTGGGAAATGTAGTCCCTCAATTGAACAGTTCTAGTATACTTTACCTGCTGGCTGATTTTCTGTTCAAAATTCCCTCCATCTGCATTTCCTCCAACAGGACTAGAAATGATGGCTAATTATGCACCTGGAACCCCATTCAGGGATACAGAAATAAGCTTTGGGGGGGCCATATTGAATGCGAAAAGTGCTAGGAAGAACGGGTTAAACTCCCTCCCACTAGGCTTCTGCTCATAGTCTCTCCATTAAAGAAGAAAAACTGTCAGGTTTTTTTCCCATGTGCATCTGCGTGTAAAGTGTATTATGCTTCTTGTTGCTATTGAGCAGTAAGCCATTTTTGTCAATGAAGAGGGGGTGACTTATTTGATATGGGGAGGCTGATTCATAAATCACTTCCAACAACGGATTTGTGTTTCATCCTGTGTCTTTTAATCACGGGAAACACCAACGTATTCTTCCTTATTTCCTCTTGCAAGTGATATTTCCCACTAGGTATTCTGCCAAAAGGAAACCATCTTTCAATATGCATGAATTAATTTGTCTTCAGCAGACTAATCCTTGTGGATGGCTTGTTTAAACAAGTTATGCTCATCTGTGTTATTGTTCAGACTTCATCAGCAAATCCCTTTCAAGGCCACTGGGTTGAGACAGGGTGGGTTCAGATGCCTGTTAACCATATGGGAGCAACTTAAAGCCTCTCAGTGTGGTTAAAACTGCTACAAGTTAAGCTAAGTGGCTACCATGTGCTTAGGATTTACGCCTTGTATTTCCCTGTTGTTTTAAACAAAATTGCTTTCAGCACAATAATACAATGCTTCTAGGTATTTATGAGAAAGTACCCACATGCTATATTATTCCATTGTGCAGCTGCCTTATGAAGATTGATTGGCCTTGTTTTGTCATTGAGTGAAGCATATTAGTGCTCAGTTCCACAGGCCTTTTCAGATGACCAAACCCTTCCTATGTGCCATCCCAGGGCAACTCTTTTATGCTGGACCCCAAGAGAAAAACCACTCATTGGCAGACCAGGAAACATAGTAACAAGCTGTCACAGAGCTCCACATCAACCAACATCTCCTGATTTTCTACTTTTTTCTGGAGGCCGAGTTGGAAGGCTACTTTCTTGTTAAAATTAATGTTTATTGTCATTTTAACCATATTGTTGGAAAGGGTAGTTGCAATTAGGGTGATGTTCTTGGCAGTTTGCTATTAAATGTACAATTAACATGTTTTGCAAGAAGTCTCATAAATTGACAATGCCTAACCCTATCCTCAAGATACATCAATGTATTTTTATGTCTGGCGGTATATCTCTATGTACAGCAGTATCACAACAGCCCATTGGCATAGAAATCTAACTTCTGCCAGATACCCCATTGTCATTGTAGAATCTGGAGAAATAGGAATTAGAAATGTCAGAATTATTCACATAATTGTTTGCTATTAATCACACAAGTGTGGTTACCATGATAAACATGGCTTGGAAATCTGCTTTATGTAAACATCTACTGTATACAGTATATAAAGAAAGAAAGAATTAAAATCAGAAACATCAGACAATTGAACTGAAAAAGGTATTTACTGGATATTGAATTATCCTACCAAGGTAACAGATCCAAAATATGTTTGATCATATCAAGTATTCAAGCAGACAGTTAATTTTTTTTTTTTTTTGTAAATTACAAAGCCTAACATCAAATATACTGGTTAACGATCAAGTGGCTTTTTTAAAGGGCTCTCTGTAGACATGCATAGGATTGCAATGAAAGACATCGAATTCCTTCCTACACATGCTGCTGTAATCCAGGTCTTCCCAATCCTGAACTTGTGCCTCTGGTTTTTGTTTTGTTTTTGTAATTTTTAAAAATGCTCTTTGTGCAGAATTTTATGTTTGTTTCTGTTAAACGTCATCTTGTTAGTATGAGCCCATTAATCATGGTGTCATGGTAATTTTGAATCACGATTTGGTCTTCCAGGGTGTTCGTTATCCCCCCCCCCCCAGGGCCAGCTTCATGTCATCTACAAATTTAATAAACATTCACTTTACCCTCTTATCCAGGTATTTAAAAATGTTGCTGGTGGAACTAAAGGTAGAGCTCTGTGATACTCTACTCTGTGACTCTCTGCTAGGTACTCTGGAGCCATTTAATAGCACTCACTGGACATAGTTGTTCAGTGGATTTGTAGCCCACCTAATAGTGCATCTAGCCCATATGCTACAATTTTATCCACAAGGCTATCATGGGAGACCTTGTCAATGCTTTACTTTGCTTTAGGTACACTCTGTTCTCATGATCTGGAGTTAGCATGCTGTTATTAGGACACATTTTTACCCCCTGTATTGTCACATTGTGAAAAATGAAAATACCTTCATTAAGAAAAAACAGTGGTTAAAATGTAAAGTTAGAAAAGACCCTCATACTGGGAAAGATTGAAGGCAAAAGGAGAAGGGGGCGGCAGAGGATGAAATGATTAGATAGTGTCACTGAAGCAATGGACATGAAATTGGCCGAACTCCGGAAACTGGTGTAGGACAGAGAGGCCTGGTGTGCTGTGGTCCATGGGGTCACAAAGAGTCGGACATGACAGCAACTGAACAACAACACCAAAACGTAAAAACACAATTCCAGTGGCATGCTTTTGTTTCTCATCAGTGGCATCTCATTTTTGTTTCAGGTGGCAGTGAAAGTTATTGACAAGAAAAGAGCCAAAAAGGACACCTATGTCACCAAGAACCTGAGACGAGAGGGACAGATCCAGCAAATGATTCGACATCCTAATATTGCTCAGCTGCTGGATATCTTGGAAACTGAAAACAGTTACTATCTTGTCATGGAGTTATGCCCTGGAGGCAACTTAATGCACAAGATCTATGAGAAAAAGAGACTAGAGGAGCATGAAGCACGCAAATACATTTGGCAGCTTATTCTGGCCGTTGAGCACCTGCATCGTGCCGGTGTGGTTCACAGGTACAGTAGAAGTAATACAGTAAATGTTTCCCATATGTCTTACACAAATGTACTAAAAAGCTTATTCAGCTGTGCAAGAATTCTTTTCTCACAGGCTAGACCAGTGGCCCTCAAATGTTTTGCACTGGGACCCACTTTTTAGAATGGCACTCATGTCGGGACCCACTGGAAATGACATCATCAAGCAGGAAGTGCCATAATTGTGATGTAATCAAATGACACTCTTGGAATGTAAACTGGCATTCTTGGACTGCAGCTACTGCACAAACATGAAACATCCCTGACAGAAAGCAAGATTAGGTTAGGTCAAAATATTACATTAAAAAAACCTCACTTGAAAATTCAAACCGTTAACACTCACAAAAGGATTGTAGCAAGAGTAAGGTCTGCAGCCTCCAAGATGGCTGCTGCCAGCTATCCATGACCCACCAAGTGAGTCCTAACCCATAGTTTGAGAAACACTGGGCTAGATTATGAGAAAATGTGTTAGAGGACTTAGACCTTAGTTTGTCTTTCTCAGGGCTGATTTACTGCCTTATCCTTTCTGGCGCCCCATCCTTCTTTGGGCGCTGCAACACCACTGGAGGTCTCCGTGGGGTAAGGAAGTGTATGCACCCTTACCCCGGGCAGACTGCAGCCAGTGGCAATGGGTCTCCTCAGCTCTGCAGAAGCCCTTGTTGGGTTGCTCAGCTAGAGAGGAAGGATATGGCAACAGAGGCTGCCACCGTCTCTGCCCCACTCCTGGGTCTGATCCTCCCCCTGATCTAACAGTTCTCACTGACAAATGGGAGCAGTCAGATAAGAGGTGAGGCGAAGCAAGAGTCTGTTTAGTACCTACTTTTTAGGCACTAACTACTTGTTGTCTTTTAGACAAAAAGTTCAGGCTGATGAATAAGCTCAGGCCCAGGGAATAATACAAGGCCAGCAGAGACAGTCTTGGCTCTCCAAGTCACCTGATTTTATTGACTATAGTTTCCCTTCTGGCCACTTCCGAGAGAATGTTATGTCTTAGCAAAGTTCAGTCAGCCATTCCCTCTCCCTGCAAGCTGTATCAGCAGTAGAGAGAGTAAGGTGCCTGAGCTTTTCTACTACAGCTGCATACAGTTTTGAGATGCTTGTTGCCTTACAAGGATGACTGATAATGTGCCAGAAAGCTACAGGCTTTGGTGCCCAAATCTTTGGAGATGCAAATACCCCAAATCTTTGGAGATGCACAGCAAACATTGGCCCCCCCCCTCATGACAGATATGATTGCTGCCTAATATGTGAATTGGTACCAAATTTAATACGAATATTTGTGTTTGTAGTCACTTGCATACATATGCAGTGTTAATTAGCCACAGTCCAATCTTACCTAATTCCCCAACACAATGATGCAGTGTCACTAACAGGGATTGGGCCCAGGAGATGGATGGGTTTAGCAGTGGTACCTAATCCTAACCTAATTCCTGGGCCCAATCCACCTATATCGCTGGTGCAAGTCCGAGTTGACCTATATCAGCTGCTAGGGCTTACCCTGGGACAATTGGGGAAAATGTCCACTTACCCAACGAGATCTCCAGCAGCTGAAATTCCCTCCCCAATGCAGCATAGCCCACCCCAGTGCTTCTGCATTGCTACCTGGGGATTTAATTAGAATTGGGCTGCCTATCACTGATAAATCCTGATATGATTTTGTTTTAATTATTGGCTATAAGCCTCACCCTCAAGGGCTTTCTAGCAGAAAAGTAGCATATAAATCTAAATATATAAATAAAAGTTCCCTCCTTTTCCAGGACCACTTTTCCATACCGGGGTTGCATGCCATAATATTTAATCAGATGGCAGATTGTTTCTGTATTGTGCTCACCCATTGATTAACCTTTTAAAATCATAATGGACTCTTTAAAAAGGATTTTGAATCCATGTTTCAGAATAGCACTGTTTATTCCTGCAATGTGCAGTTGACAGTGTAGTTATTTTTAAATCCATTCTAAAAATAACAGCATACGAGCCTCATCTGTGATCTGTAGGTGTTCACATTCCTTTCATGATGAACAAAACATGACTGCTAGAGATCTAATGTGGGTTCAAATTTCTGTCTACTGTACTTTCACAGCCTGTTCTCCTGATTATTGAACTGCTTTGACCTAGCTGGGCACACACTGCATATAAACTGCTGGTATAAATTAAAATAAACTTGTTAAGGCGAAGTTGTATATTCAGCCAGTATAGTCACAAATTTTTGTTCTGTGCAGTGAAAGAGATAAATAATTTGAGGGAAAGAGAAGGGGTATTAGGTGTGGAATTTGGTCAGTCAACATGAGTGATGTGAATGGCGATTACTGAACAGTTCTACAATATCGAATTTGGTATGATGAGAAAGGTAGAATATTGTAAACTTAAAGAGAAGGAAGGTGTTCTCCAAGGTGTTGATTTCCAGCTAAGGGGAAACTTTTTATGTATTGACTTGCTTTCATTTTCAGTTCCTGGCCTGAAAGTGAAACCCCGCCCCCTTAAGCCTTGCGAGCGAAATTGGACTATGAACCATCATTGATGGCTTCCTAGCAATCTATCCATCAGTATCCCACAGTCCACCTGGATGATGTCAGCTCTGCATTTTGGAACTGTTCCTGTAGGACTGTAGAGAGAACATGTGATTCAAGCTTCCCTAAAAAGTTTCCAGGAGAAGGGAATGCTCGTTTTTTTAGGGCAGGGCATATTAGACCAACCCACTTCTTCCCTTTCCCAAACACTAAAACGCAAACACTCCAGGCCAAACAACACTTTACACATGGTTTTATGTTTCAGTTAGATTTGTCTTTAACTGGGAAACTGCCTCAGCAGTGGAATTGTGTAAATTTAACCATTTCCTTTCTGTCACTTGTCCACTCTGAATCAATCCTCCCCAGTTGCTTTTTCACCCGTAAGGGAAAATGTGGGGTTCCTCACAGGCACTGAAAGAAACATGCAATTGTATGTAACTGCATGTGACCCTAAGATTTGGTTTAAGTTTGATTTGGTATCTGTGCTTGCAGGATAGCCTCTATGATCCCCATTTGCATCCTGATCTGGTTGATGCTCAAAGAACCTGCCGGAGCAGTGTCTAAAGCAGGGGTCACCAACCTTTGCTGTGTGGGCTGGATGCAGCCCGCCAGCTAAAGCCATCCAGTCCACCAGCCAAAGTCTGGCCCATGCAGAGCTTGACTGGGAGGCTTTGCCTCAGACCCAGTTGCCACATGTTGGACAAGGACTGGCGGAGCTGCTTTCCTCAGTTGGCAGGATCCTTGTGCTGCTGTGCTCTGCCATTTCCGTCCAGCATGTGGCAAACTGAGTAGGAGGCCAAGCCTCCCAAGTCAAGCTCTGCGCGGGCCTGGTGCTCAAGCAGCCCAGAGGTTTGGTGGTGATATCACCGCTGAACATCTGGCCACTTTAAAGAGTAAGGTTGCTAACCCCTGGTCTTAAGAAATGTAAGCCAAGGCGGGGGGGGGGGAAGTCTCACTACGTGTACCAGTGCACTGGTTCCTTGGATTCCAGTCCGCACGGACAAGCATTTTGTTAGGGTTCATCAAAGCAACATTTTATTATCCACAAGCTGTTTGCTTCCCTAGTACCTTTCATTATCAGATTGTTTTTAAAGCACTTTTAAAGCACTTAGTGGGCATGTATTCTTTTTTCTTCTGTTATAGGTTGATGGTTCCCTGCTTATATTTCATAGTCAGGGTCCAATCATATCCAACTTTCCAGAACCATTTGTTCCCTTACCTCAGGGCTCCATTGTGGCTGCATCAGTGCTGGATTGGGCCCTCTCTCTATTCTTTTTGTCTTGGGTCTATTTAGGAAATCTTAACTGCAGTGGAATTCCTTCGGGGGGGGACACTAAGTTTTGCAGGAGCCTGAGCTCCTGTGTAATGCTGTCCCTTCCCCTTGCCTCCAGAGCATTTTGCAGCTCAGAGAGCAAAGCCTCCGAGGCAGCGCTCCACATCATGAATGGCTCTGGAGGCGAGGGGGAGGGATCACGTTACACCGGATCTCAGGCTCCTGCAAAACTTAGCATTTTGTCCCCTCTGTAGGAACGCTGCTGCTTGACTGGCCTTCTTTCCTTGACCTAAAGCATAGTACTTCCTCAAGGTAAGGGAATGATTGTTCCTTTAGATATGGACTGCATTGCTGCTCCATCCGAGTTGGGAAGTTGGGTAGGATTGGGCCGTAAGTGAAGTCTGCAATGGCAGGACCCTATTTTAAGAATACTAGAATATTTTTATGGCCAGAATGTTTGCCTAGCACACATGGCAGCTCTGTCTGAGAGGCAGATCGCTATCATTTTGAAAAGACCTGCAAACTTTGGCATGTGGCCGGTTGGTTGTTAAAACTGCAGAAGCAACAAGCTCAAATCTGAATTAAATAGCAGTCATTATCTCTTGCTCTGACAGAAGAAAACAGTCCCAAATAGCAGTAGATGGTGAAGCATTCTCTTTTTAGAAGGTATTTACACAGACCTTCATGCTGTCAAAAACAGGATGAATATTAAACCTCCTAGGGAGTAAGGACAACAAAGACAAAGAAGTGAAAGCCTTGTTGCTTGCAATAGCATCCCACAGGAAATGCTCTACAACGCTTTTAAAGTAATTTTAAACCAAATGTAATCATATTCAGTGCAATTACTGTCAGAATGTCAAAGAAAGGAATTTAATAATGTACCAGAGCAAAGACAGCTTCCAGTGTATCTGTTTTTCCCCGTTTCTTTAATTGTGGAACTAGATACATATCACCATCTTGGACTTCGTTATTAAGGGCGCACTTTGCATATGTTCCTGCTTCAACATGATTCTGGCTGCCCAGGAAAGGCTGTTTGGAAACACCATGTGGCAGGGGGTGGTGAATGAAACGGGTCATTATTTTATCCCTGCCTTATAGATGGGGAGCTGTGGCTGCAAGGGGTTTGTTCAAGGTGACCCAATGATTTCATTATGACAGAACATCCCTGGGCAGAAAGACTTTTTATTCCAGGAAAAATACTGTGTGAATAGATCTTTGGTTAGATGAGATTATTGTAAGGCACTTTGTATTTTCCAGGGGCTATGAGAATATTAAAACAATGAAAAAACTTATACAAAATAATAACTTGAAAAACAAATGCAACATTCTCTGATGTCATTATTAGACATATTAGTTTCTTTGTCTCTATTGCTTGCTTGATTGCAGCATTCATTTATCCTGCTAACCAGGTTTGAGTAGTTAATATTGCTGGTGCAATATTTATGTCAGAAGTCTTCAGTCCTGAGAACTGCTTCCTTTTGGAATGCAAAGCTAGCTTTTCTTCTGCAGGATTGCCTTAGGAATCCACTTCAACTTTACAAGGTCATAAATAGCCTAAGGTATACTTTGAAGTTCAAAAAAAGAGAGCTTTTTTGGGTTTGTTTTTGCCTACAAAATAGTGCTATATGGATTTTAACCCTGTGGTGCCTGTATTTTTTCCCAAGCAGATTATTAGACCCAGTAAATGTTAATTCATATACATAATCATTAATACTGTTTTGGCTGTATAAAATTATAGGCGTGTCCTATAATGAGTTTCGTCATACAGACGTATCCCGGTATCCACTGATTCGCTATCCATGGTTTCAGTTATCTACAGATACCATGGATACGGGGACGCCTATCAAAAAAGATAAAAAGGTAAAGGTTTCCCCACGACCGAGTGGTCTAGTCGTGACCGACTGTAGGGGGTGGTGCTCATCTCTGTTTCAAAGCCTGTAGAGCCGGCGTTTTGTCGGAGGACAAGCTTCCGTGGTCATGTGGCCGGCATGACTCTACGCTGTAGCGCACGGAACGCTGTTACCTTCCCACCGAAGTGGTCCCCATTTATCTACTTGCATTTAGGTGCTTTGGAACTGCTAGGTTGGCAGGAGCTGGGACAAGCAACGGGAGTTCACTCGGTTGCGCAGTCTTGAACTCCCAACCTTCTGGTAGGAAAGCCCAGCAGCAGCGGTTTAACCCGCTGCGCCACCACGTCCCTCTGTTTTAAGAAGATAGGGGAACGTGAAACAAATCTTTTTTTTTTTTTTAACCTTGTTACAGTAAGGCCACTGATGTTCCCATATGTTTAAAAAGTTGTCCACAGTGTCCATGTTTTCAGGTATCCATGTGGGGATCCGGAATAGAACTCCAGTGGATACTGGGGCATGCCTGTGTCTGTTGTTGATTAAAAGATCTTTTTAAAATGGGAATTGTTTATTGGTTTCAATAGCAGCTGGTTAGCCAGCATAGGACACCACCGCTTATCACTACGTGGTAGTAAGAGTTTACTGCTGGCACCAGCACCAGGAGGACCTAGTGTAGAGCTGGCCAGCGGTAAGTCTCGCTGCTGCCACTGGTTAGCTCCTTTGGAGCAGGGGGGAGGGTGTGGGGAGGGCAGAACTGGACAAGAGGAGGAGTGGAGTGGGGTTGGGACTGGTGCGGGCCTGACATGGAGGCATTCAAGTCTGTGCAGGCAAAACAACTGGTGCAAACCTGAGGAGGCCCATTGCCAGGCCAGTGCTCTTACCAGAGGAAGAAGTTGAACATCCCCTTCTCTCAAGGTGCCTCCTGTGGCTGTTGCGGTGCCCATAGGATGTTTTGATACCTAGGTAGCTGGTATCAAACAGGTAGCTGTTTTGATACCACTGCTTCTACACTGTCCTGGTGCCTTTGGATTGGGCTGTTAGCCCCCTGGGAATAAAGGAAACCAATAAATATTTTTTTCAAGATACTACCAACATTCTCTGAAAATAGCCTTTGGTTGCTTTCAGTAAAAATGACTATCCTAACAGTTTTTACTGTTAAAAAAATAAATAAAATTATGTCTGTATGAGAAGTTTGAAGGATTTGGACTTATCTAATCTGTACATAAGCTATATTACAGTCCATTTATACTGGGCATATTTATACTGTTGGTGTTATTGGACAATGGGTCAATTTACAATTACTGAGATGGTAACCATATACTGGAAAAAATGGTAATCACTGACAAAATTCTGAAAAAAATATAAAAAGCACGACTGTTTCATTTCTCATGAAATATGTCTTTTTATGTTTCAGAGATTTGAAGATAGAAAATCTCTTGCTGGATGAAGAAAACAATATTAAGCTTATTGGTATGACATTTTCATAGCAATTCTAATATTTCTTTTCTGTGAGAATTTAAGGGCCATTCCATAACACAGTGTGTGACAATATATAATGGTGCTTCTTAGAGGAAGGTGGCAAGGGTAGCAAAGACCTAAGCGAATAGAAAACATTTCAGTGAACACAGATAGGTAGCACCTACTCCTGAATGTATTACTTTGAAAAGGTCACCTTGACTTCAGTAAGTCTTGCTTCCCTGTAAATTGGGGGTAATAAAAGTCATTTTCAGAAATGAGACTGATAATATCCATATAATTTGTGACTATTTCAGTATGTGATGTGAGAAATATAAATGTTTTTAATGCAAAAGCTCCCCCACTTACGAACATTCAACTTAAGAACTTTCACGATAAAAACATGCTGGCATTCACACTCATTCCCAAATATTCCTCATCTTATTCCAGACAGTCTAGTAAGCTCTGAAAGCCCATTTTTCAAGGTAAGACCACACAGTATAGATGATTGTACTATATTGTGAATACATTTTTTCCATATTTCACATCATGTTCACTACCGATAATAGTGATGTTGAACTTAAGAATAAAGTAACAGCAGAGACCCTTGGAATATACTCATGTAATAAGTCAATCTCATGGATAAGTCAAGGGCATGGTTTAAATAAAAATGCTATACCATGGATAAGCAAATGGTAAAACTTGTGGGGGAAGAGATGAAATCCTTTGAAAATGA
Source organism: Lerista edwardsae (assembly GCA_029204185.1). NCBI lineage: Eukaryota > Metazoa > Chordata > Lepidosauria > Squamata > Scincidae > Lerista > Lerista edwardsae. The sequence goes on along the minus strand of JAJKFI010000029.1, from coordinate 4,863,897 downwards.
CTTACCAATAATTGTTCTGAGGTAGCAACAGACAGCAACCAAAAAATGGAGCCATTTCACTTTCTTCTGAGGCAGCACAAAAATGGAACTTTTCTCCAAACAAGAGAGATGAAGGTGTTTATCGGAGTTGTATGCTTTGTGAGGAATACAACACAGCACTTCCATAGCAGCAGCCCTCATAACGACTACAATTCCCATATGCACTTTCACTTTGTTTGGAGAAGAAGGAAAATGGCTACCGGTTTTTCATTTGCTGTCTGTTGGTGCCTGAGAACAATTACTGAAAAGTAAAATTTCTCCTTCTTTCCTCCCCTCCTGCCTTTTGCTTCTTAGTCCAGCTCCCTCAAGCTGCTGTTAGAAGCTTTATTAACCATATTGACCCATGTATAAGACCCATGCTTTCAAGGTCAATTTTGAGACATAATTTTTTAGATTTATAAATGAGTATATAAATAGGGGAGCTTCTGTAATAATCAGTTACCATTTTAATTGGAATAGTCTCTAAAAATATGACTTCAATCAAAATCCTGATCTTTGTTGCTTTTTCTTATTACTAGGAGGGCAGGCAATAGTAGTAGACTAGGCAACTACCATTATCCTTTGGATTTTCCTTGCAAGTAAAGTCAAGGACTTCAGCCTCCAGTGGCTTCTGCCTCTGCTGTAGTCAGTTGGGGCGCAATCCTAACCAACTTTCCAGCACTGGAGTAAAGTCAAAACAGCTCTGAAGTAAGGGAACAAATATGCCCTTACTTTGAGGAGACCTCCATGACTGCCCCCACAATTGCAGGGTGCAGCACATGCCCCATTGGCACTGCTATGCCAGTGCTGGAAAGTTGGTTAGGATTGCACCTTTCAGGTTCTTCAACCACACAGCAAGAGTCAAACTACTGTTCTCCATGCAATCAATGTACTCATTTGCAGAATCAGAGTTGCTGAGAAGTCTTTTATTAAAATTGTCAGCAACTCATTGATTGTAGAGCTGCCTATCAACAACATTCTGAGCAGGGTCCATCCACATTCTGCAGACATTGTAGATTACTCATCTTCTTTCACTATCTATTTATAACTCCCATTAATGCTGGTTTTGGATATTGAAAGAAAAATATTTCCCTAATAAGAGAACATCTGCTTGTGTGTTTAATTTTATGCCTACACTTTTTTCTAGCAGCAGTGTGTCTGGATGCAAAATAGAAGCCAGATGACTACTGCTCGAAGAGAGAGGCTTTATCACCTTCAGAGGTGACAAAAAATGTTGCCTAACACTAGGGCTGAAACCCAGTGAATGAGGCACTGTTAACTACACAAACCTTTGTATGAGAGTGCTTCTGAATAATTAACAGTGCAATCCTATGTATGCCTACTCAGACGTCTGTCTATTCAACCCAGTGATACATAATTCTATGGAAGTGTGTATAGGATTGCAACCTAATGGAGACCTGAGGTGTCAAATTCATTTCCTGCACAGTAGGCCAAATAGCATTTATAATGCCTTCTAGGAGCCAACAGTGACATCATTAAGCAGGAAATGAGGTCATCAAGTAGGAACTGACATAATTAAACAGGTGGTGATCAGAGGTAAACACCTCTTTCTCACTTAAGAACTCATTACCTGCAAATAAAAATGACAGGAAAATATTCAAATCTTGATAATATTTTCAAGATATGGGAGAGCCCAATTATCACATGGGCAAATCAGCAGTGTTGCTTCTGCAAAGCGACACCTTGGTAGAAGCTGCACTGCTGAAAGAGCAGCCCACAAGGACTCAGCCCAGTGCCTCAGCATCTTTTTTCTCTATTACCGTCATGGTCTGCCCAGGGCCTCTGAGAGTGGGGCGCAAGAGGTACAGTATATCGTAAATGTAAAAAAAAGAGAGCACAGATGCCAATGGCGGGCAGCCATTGGTACCCCACACCCTGCTGAGGTCCTTTTGGGAAGAACCCCAAAAGAAACTTTGTACCCTTGATAAAATTCATCTTAGAGTCCCTGAGTCTGCCTCTTCCCCCATATAGTTCCTCACGTTCTAAGACCTCCTTCCATTTCTCCCTCCCAGCACCTTGGCAGAAATGGTGCTGGGTGAGCCCACTTATCACATGAACCATGCTTCAGTGACACCTCTGCAGAAGCGGTGCTGCTGAAAGGGTAGCCTGCATGATAATTAGCCTCTCCCAGTGCTGCCCTTTCAGCAGTGCTGCTTCTGCCATGCGTCACTTTACAGCTTAGCAGCTGAGAGCAGCTGAAGATGGTGCTGGGAGAGCCCAGTTATCATGGGGGCTGGATAGAGAGCTTCCACAGGCCATATTGGGGCCTGCAGGTCTTATGTTTGAACCCCCTGATTATAGATCATTTAAGGGATTCTTACTTTGATAATAATTACTTTGACCTTTATTCATTTTCTTTTTGTTTAATGGAATGACCTTGGAAAAACAGGAGTATGTAATTCCACATTATTCTATATTGGGCACAAAATATTAAATAATTATTTTGCATCTGTAATCAAGATGCAAAATGTTGTTGTTCAGTTGCTAAGTTGTGTCCGACTCTTCACGACCCCATGGACCACAGCACGCCAGGCCTTTCTGTCTTCCACTAGCTTCCTGAGTTTGCCCAACTTCATGTTCATTGCTTCAGTGACACTATCTAACCAGCAAAATATTAGATGCATTTAAACAGTGATGTCATGCAGGGGGAACGCGGGGGAACTCAGTTCCACAAGTTAAAATTAGGGCTGACTCTGCCCACTTCACTCTCTCGCCTCCCCCCTCCCAATTCCTCTGCAAAGAGCTTTTCTTCTTGGTTGGCCGGCACTCAGAGGGTTAAAGGGAGCGACTCCGGATTCCTAGGGGGGCGATGTAGCCCCAGAAAAGTGTGTATATAGGAATGCTAACTGGGCAAGAGGCACTTTTTCAAGTGGTGTTCCTCTCATATTTAGCAGGGGGAGAGTAATTGTCCCTGTTCACCCCGTGCAGTCTTTCTAGTGGCTGTTGCTGGTGGTCTGCCTTTTTTTTAGATTGTGAGTCGTTTGGGACAGGGAACTATTTAATTTTATTATTATTACTATTTGCCTGTAAACCGCTTTGTGAACTTCGTGTTGAAAAGCGGTATATAAGTACCTGTTGACTGACTGACTGATTGAAGGCAGCCTAGGTAGTTCAATTTGTGTTAGGTAAGTAAGGCTGCAATCCTATACTAATTTTATTGTAACTCCTACTGAACACAATGGGACATGTCTGAGTAGACATGCATTGGATTGTGTTGTAATTCAATTTTGTTTTTCACCAGGATTGAATTGACTCAGAGCTTGTGATCTATTTTTTGCAATAGTGTTTACTTGTTGACTCCTGCCAACCTAGCAGTTTGAAAGCACCTAAAAATGCAAGTAGATAAAAAGGGACCACTTCAGTGGGAAAGTAACGGCGTTCCGTGCACCCCATGACCACGGAAGCTTGTCCTGGACAAACACCAGCTCTACAGGCTTAGAAATGGAGATGAGCACCGCCCCCTACAGTCGGTCACGACTAGACCATTCAGTCATGGGGAAACCTTTACCTTTTTTATTTGTTGACACCTATAACAAACTTCTAAACAATGTGTATCACCCTGGCACATCCAGTGATCACAAAGTAATAACAGTGAGTGCAGCATGTGATTCCTTGACCACCAATTAAGTTTTATAACATACCTGAGATCAGATGTGACTTCTAAGGAAATTCAAGCCTTGTCTTGTTGCTCTTGTTTTCTTCTGTCTTGTGCCCATTTGGGCTACAAAAGACTCAACCAGGGAGATATCTCCATATATAACACCACCACATTTGTGTTAGTAGTACACAGTAGTGGTTTGGTTCCTCAGTTACTTACTGTCTCTTGCAGGATTAATCAGCAATCTCTTTGTTTTGGACCATCATTTGATGTGAAATTTCATGCAGAATGCAGTGAAACAAAATTGGTGTATAATATCTTCATTCTATCAAAAGTTATGGCAACATCAAACAGACAAACCAGAAAACGAAAATACAGTTGTGACATCACTTCTGGGGCATCATTTTGCCCTCAGCACTGGGCTACACTTTCGTTAGCTACGCCACTGCTCCATTGCATCCTGTGGGGAAATTTTGACTGCCAAAAGTCTCTCTGGGTAAGGTGGCATTTGTCCCCTTGCTTCGGTGTAAACCTCAGCAGTCGCAACAGCTTGACCCTGACCTATGCCAGCAATATCGCTGGTGCAAGTCCACATTGACCCTTATCGACAGATCAGGCCTGGGAAGTGGGATCTGCCTGTGTGCAGGGCCCAGAAATTGCCTGTCTGCCTCCCAGCAACCCAGAGTCCTTGCCAGTTCTGTTGCAATGGGAGACAACAGAGACTTGGCCACAAACCAAAGGCCCTGTCCGGCACGGATTGGACAAGACCAGTGATGTCATTCAGGGGGAACGGACCAGAGCGGGCATTCCGGATCCTAACGGGCTCCGTGGCTGGTTCTGGGTTCCCAACAAGTGCCAATCAAAAGTGAGTTCCTGTTCCTAAATCATTTGAATGTCACCACTGCCTTTAAATGTAGATGAGATACATTTAATGACAAGGAGGACCAGATGTTAGTAAAGTTGTGCTGACAGCATCCAATGGGTTTACAAGAATTTGTGTAACTTTCTGGTTATTGGGTGTTCAATTATCCAACACGACAGAAAGCTGCCATCTAAATTCAGATGGCCAAATGTTATATGCACAAGTAAAACTAAGATTTTAAAGAAGTTTCCGAACTGATGTATTTATTCAATACATTTATGCTTTACCTTTCCCCCACGACATGAGTGCCCAAGGTGGCTAACAAAAATATAAAAAAAAATTGTTGTCATAAAATAATACAATAAAAATTAGATGCTAAAACAAGTCCTCCAAAGATATTAAAATCCTCCCAACATATATAAAAGGAGTCAACAACCCCAAAGCAGAAGCTCAGGTTATTGTAGAAGCATCAAAGTATTCACATCGAAGTGTAAACCATAAAGCAGCATAGCTATACATAATAAAGCAGCAGAAAAGTAGCTATATAGCATTAGTACAAAGCAACAGGAAAAGGTAGCAGTGAATCAGTGGTGAAAAACAATAACCATCCAATCAAAATATACTGCCGCCCAAACTATAACACAAGCCCCAACTGAAATAAAGTGTTTACCTCCTGCTGTAACACCTCAAGGGAGAAAACATCCTTAAATTATAACAGAACAAGTTCCACAAATGCATGCCACCCCAAAAAGGGCTCTGTTTTGCACCTATTTTACATTTGTTTCAGTTGCAGAAGGAAAGTCTTTTTATAATGGGTGATGTTGGAAGATTTTTAGAGCTTTCTTGAACTATCTAGATTTGAAATTATCTTTCTTCCTGATCCACATAATTATGACAGTCTTAAATGAAACAATTGCTTTCAGATAGGTGTCTCAAACAAGACAATACCTTTTGTGAACAAATTGCATATTTTAAAATGAGAATGACAGCTCTTTAAAAATAATGCGTATACTGTACCATCACTTAGGCATAGTTCAAATTTCAATGGGAAGCTTTGAAGACTGTCAATAAAAGGTGTTGGCTTCTCTGCGCTGGTATATTCAGGTACATTACACTGAATTCAGGAGAAATTCTGCCTGCGAGAGGTGGTGTGGGAGATCATCCGATCATCCAGATCGGGCATTGACCCCTGAACCCTTAGCACAGCTATAGTGCCCCATATACCATCGAGGGGGGGAAGGAGCAGGTGGGTAGCATCACAAGGGGGCCTTGTGTCAATCTTTGCTCCAGGGCCTGCTGCCTGCATAATATTTGCATCTGGAAATCCTTTTGAAAGTGCAATTTTGTGTATGAAAAGCCCTGTTGTGTTACATTTCTTAATTTTGAAGCTGATATCCACATGACAGTGGATGTGCTGCAATCCTAACCACACTTACCTAGGAGTAAGCCCCATTAAATTTATGGGATTTACTTCTTTGTAGACATACATAAGATTAGGCTGTTCCTGGCATTGGATAGCCATTCATAACTTACTACATTTGAGTGTCTTTCCTTTGCTCCATTGAGTCCATTAATTCATTAATTGTACCATAGGAATTCAGATCACACATTTTTTTTTTGTGCCACCGCGTGCCTATTCCCTTAGCTACACCATTGGCTGCAAGTGGTTTGGCAGCTCCCAAAGGGGCAAATAGCCCTGGCTGGGCCCCCAGCATGGATCCCACAAAACCTTTCCTGCAGTGCCATCCTGTGGGTCAGGATGCATTTTAAAGCAAAAACCACTTAACATAGGACCTTTCAAGTGGAGACTTCAAATCATACTGAAGGCAGTAAGGCATAGATAAGGAGAGATTTTTGTCATTCCATTGCAGTGTTAACAGTCCCTTTGTTTTATTTTTACAGACTTTGGTTTGAGCAACTGTGCAAGTATCTTAGGTTACTCTGATCCATTCAGTACACAATGTGGCAGTCCAGCCTACGCAGCACCAGAGCTTCTTGCAAGAAAAAAATACGGTCCCAAAATAGATGTTTGGTCCATGTGAGTTGAAAAAGCTACACGTTTCCTTTTTGTTGTTGTTTTGTTAGCAGTAGAATGGTTCTAATTGGAGCTTCTAGAGAAGAATCTGTTTGAAAATGGATTACAGGTCTGATTATTATCACAATTTTGACAATATTATCCCCTACCACCAAAGCATCCTTGCCCGCTGCATCCTATGGTAGCACGGTGGGGGGGCAATCCAGCAGCCTGCAGGAGGTGAGTGAAAACATTTTGCACTTACTTCCCTCCTGGTCGGCTGCCCAATCTCCAGTAGGTCTCTTCAGACACATGGCACTTATTTTGGTGGCATATGTCTAAGTAGAATAAGGGGGCATGGAGGTTTTGAAAAGAGGGGATACAATCCAGTATGCACTGTTACCACCAGATCCACCCCCTCCCGCTGCCTCCCCACACAGAACCGCCCCCAGTGTTCCCATTCCCTCTGCAGCCTGACCCCTCTGCAGACTTACCAGCTCCAGAGTGGCTGGAGCCACACAGCGGGCGACGCTTGCTGTTTCTGGCAGCAGCCCTTCTGTGCACTGTACTGCATAACGTTTTTACGATGCTGTATGTTGGGCTGCGGAACATGCGTTCTGGCAGCGCAGCCTGATGATAGAAGTGGGCTGTTAGTATTGGCATCACTGTGCAATGTGTGAAGAACCTTCCAAGCACAGAGTAATACCGTCCTTTCTCTGAAGTGATCACAGTCTATTTGTGTATAGTTTGCTTTGGCCTCCAGGCTTCCTGAAGTGCAGGCTACAGCCATCTGTAAGGCAGGGGGCAAAGGTGACCAGGACTCTGTTTGCAGAGCACTATGATGAAAGCAAGCAAAGTAGTGGCTGAACAAACTTGGAAGATAATGTGCTTTTATAGGAACGGCATGCTGGTTTTTTTGTGTCTGTATAGTGGAAGTCTGAAGAATTCAGCATGGCATGATCTAATGAAGATGAATTACTGCAGCTTGCCTTGTGCTAATAGAATGTATTCCATTGATCTCAGTGCAGTTACAGTAAAGTTTTAACCTTCAGGATCTTTTTTTTTTCTCTAAGTAGTTACTTTGAGAGCTTTATTTCTGATCCCAGTTGACATAATGTCTGTTCTGTGAGACCGTCCAAAATGGAAGCTTTCATACATCTCTTTAATTGGTCACCACTGTATAAGGTCATCTACCTGCAGCAAGCTGGATGTGCAGAAAGAAGAAGCTTGTGGTGTGTCAGGAATTCAGACAAAGAGAATGCCACTGTTCTTCTGTATGTCTCTTCAACCTCCTCAAGGAATAACATCCTGCTCCAATTTTAGTTTAAGGAAAGATTTGGTTTAACTTGCAGCCTGCTCTTCTACAAGATTGGCTATAGTGTAGGATAAATAAGAGGTCAGTGGTTCTTGATGTGGGCTGTATGCCCCCCCCAAGGCCATTCCATATTTCTTAGGGGACCACATGGAAAAAATGGAACACGGAGGGCCACAATAAGTCTCCAGGGAGGCCACCAAAACTGCCAGTTGTGTGAAAAATTGTCAAAAGGATCACATTGAATAAAGTGCCAATTAGCAGAATAATGTTTGCTTCCAAGCCTTATGCTGCTACTATATATTCTACTGCTTTAAGAATTATCTTTTTTATGTAGAAATAGTGGCAATTATTAGAATAAACAGTGCTGATGGTAAAGTCCTCCCCCACCCCGCAACTAACAGTGGCTATGAGGGGATCCATAGAGGTAAATGAGGCTCAAAATTGAAAAACCCTGCTTTAGGTTATACTAGGATAGTCCTGGGGGCTTTGTGCCTGTCAGCCCTGCACCATGATTTGGGCAGGCCACTATATCCTATTTTCAGTGATTGCACAAATCCGTTAAATTGCCCTTTGCAGGAAATTGAGGAAATGTGATGTAGTAGATGTGGTGGTGCAATGACGGTGCAAAGTCATGCTGAGCCTGTCCAGAATAGCTGAAGTGTATCTCTAGTAACTATTGGGAATCCAACAGTATTTCTGCTGATCTGGGCAAAGATAGAAATTCACTCACTGTAACTTGTTAAGCATGATACTATTGCCTAAAAGCGAAGGATGCAATTGCAAGGGACCATTGCTTGGGAGCAGAGCCAAGGCCTGCCTAGTGATGAGTTTCACTAAAGCAGTTGCTTTGAGTGGCAGGTTAGCGGGGGTACTAAACCGACAAGTTTTAGAGCTCATTTAGTGCTAAACTGATGAGGGTGCTCTGTATCCTATGTCTGTCCACCATCCCTTCTGACTCGTCTCTCGCTGAACAACTTCAGTTGGTTCTCCAGTCTTCTTCTGGTTTTGGAGAGCAAGCAGGAAGAGAATCGGGGTAGCCCCAAATCAGTTTGGGCCACGTAGCATCCTCAGCTCTGCACCTGCTAAACAGCAGGCGCAGATTCGAGGAGCCCATTGGGGCAGCTGGCGCCTACTCCAGGATAAGGACGCAAACATGCCCTTGTCCCGTGGAGGCTCCAACCTGCCTCCAAGCTGAATTGGATACAGCGCAGGCCTGCCTTCCTACCTTTCCAGCGCAGTTTAGGATTGCGCCCACAGTCACGGCTTCATATGTTCATATATGTTGCATGCCATGAAATCCATGACGACTAGCTGTTAATCCCCACATGTTGTGTGCATGTTTTGTCCCAGCTCTTATAGAAATGTTTTGTTTGTCTGAAATTGTTTTTTCTATCATTCTTCTTTTTCAGTGGTGTAAATATGTATGCAATGCTGACTGGGACGCTGCCATTTACTGTGGAACCATTCAGCTTGAGAGCTTTGTACCAGAAAATGGTGGACAAAGAAATGAATCCGTTCCCTACTCAACTCTCCACAGGTAAATAACAGAGATCCTTAAGTGCATCTCCATTTTTAGTCCCTACAACTCTCTCAGTTAATTTTGTTCACCAGAATTTAGGTGCACAATTTATTGTTCTTGGGGCAATCTCAAGAGGATTTGCTGAATGAATGTGCTATGGTCCATAATAACTTGCTTATTAGTTCCTGATGTACAATTGAGAGGTCTTCAGAAGACTTAAGGGTTGCAATATTTTACACAGCTGAGCTGGCACGCTTACAGCCAAGATGTTTTAAAATTCACTTAACCCAGTTCACTGTAGAAGGTGATTATTACCAGAAAGTCACCTTTCCTTTTTGTGTGCTTGACTGAGCCCTGATTTCCACCCCCAGCTTTCACACAGTTTGTAGAAGTCATAAATCATATTGTTGCTATGTATTGTGAAATGCTTTCCACTTGCATATTTTGAAACGTTGATTTGTACCTTTTTTTGGCTGAAGAGGTTTAGTTTTGGAGCTTATAATTGTTTTTTCGTGCTCAGCATTGTCTGCGTGAGATGCATTTTCTGGAAAAAGAGGCATGCACTAGAACTTTATGAGTGACCTGGGATTCAGCAGCTCATAGCCTATATTGGATGCAGAGTGTTCAGTGCTTCTTTGCTTGCTACCTCCCAGAAGTTGTCATTTATTCATATGTTCAGCACTGTTCCAGTGTGCAGTGACAATCCTGGAGGGGTCAGTGCTGGGGGGCACACTTCCAGGGATACCGACCCCCCCTGCAGGAGCCACTGGCCCTCATGCAGCTACGCTTGAGGGTCGCTTCTCCAAGGCCCTGCCTCTGAGAGCAACCCAGGGCATTCTTGGAGGGGCAAGCTGGTGCTATGTTCTCGCAGCGTTGGGTCGCTCTCAAAGGCGCCCCCTGCGGAGGCCGCCTCTGAGAGCAACCTGGGGCGGGTGCACAATGCCAATTTGTCCCTCTGAAATGGGGCAGGTTGGCGTTGCACATCCATGTCGGTCACAACGCCGGCTCGCCCCTTCTCGGAAAAGGGGTGACCGGCATTGCAACTCCCTCCAAATCAGTGGCAGGGGTGGGTGACATCACTCTCCCCCCCTCAAGCCCAGTGCTCGGGGCATTTGACCACCACCCCTCCTCAAGGCCACTGCCAGTGTGCAGTTACATTATATGCTATGTAGTCCATTGATTGTTATGTACCACCCTGCAATTTGGCCACCCCTGACTGAAGCAATCATTGGCAAAATTCTTGTTGCCTTTTAAGAAACCAGACTTTTGCATGCTTTGCTTATGGAATATGTGGCCATATAAAAGGGTCAATCTCTCCTATTCTATGCTTGGTTTCAGTAGGACATTTGCAGAGATTGCAGATGTGTATGAAATGACGCGTAGGAGCTGTCTGTGGTGTCTTCTTGTTTAGCTAGGCATTAGCTTTTGGGAGCTATGTAGTTATAAAACTGTACCTTAATGGATCATTTATTATGTTCCCTGACTGCAGCAGTTTAGAGCTAACTTAACTTAGTTTGCTTTGTGCCTATGTGAAGCTTTTGAAACTCTGGGAATTCCATCAGCCACATTCTTCAAATGCTTGTATGCAAGAGTAACCTTCAGTGGCGCAAGAAAGTAAAGATAAAAGTTTCACCTTTGCTTCAGTAGGGATTGGGTATTTTGTTTGTTTTCTTTTGGTATTTTCATGAAGTGTATCATTGGGGTTAAAGGGGTTAGTTAATATGAGGTTTACACCACTAAGTGTAGAAAATTGAGCCCAGTCTTATGAAAATAAAGGTTTTCTGGCGATGTTAGGAGTTACAAATGTCTTTGTAGGAATCCAGGTTCCTTCATTGCTATGCTACTTCTGCACATTTAACATTTTGGCCGTACAGGGCTATAGCAATATTATTCTTTTTCCAGAGATGGGAAAATTAATAGTGCAGACCTAATGATTCTCGATGCAGCATGTCTTGATTTAAAGCAACATTCAGTGGCTGCACATTCAGTGACTTGGCAAATAGTGATTTAATATGATTTTTCTTCTTGTCTCTTAGGCTTTGTTTCAGTAAACAGGAATTCTGCTACATGCTTCATAAACTACTGCAGTAGATAGGTCTCTACATCAGGAATGGAAAATCTTTTGCTTGCTTGCTTGTTTCCCTGGGAAAGGTGGCACATTGCCAAATTTATATCGGCTGATAGCCTATGGTGCAGCCTATGTGTGCACATACTGTACTCTCTCACACATGCTCTCACACATAAATATACATGCAAGTTCTCTTTCATTGCTATCAGATTGGCTTTGATAAAGCCCAGGAAGAACAGGTCCAAGCAAGAAGTTGCTATTTAGAATAAAATAGAGAAGTATGTTTGTGCTTTCCATGGTGTGCTGACTGTGCCTGGGAACCTGCTTTGATCCAAGTATCTGTACTGACCAGAGATGGCCACAAGGAGAAGGGCAGAGGCCAGACTAACAGTAGCCACATGGAGAAAGTTGCTAAAGGGGAATTTTAGGTGTTGGGGTGATAATGGGACCATTGGCATCTTCACTTAAATCCAGACCAAAGAGCTGACAAGGTTGGAGATCAAAGCTGACATTTGAAGTCCAGCAGGCAGCGTGCTCTGCCAATTGACTAGGCGTAATAACCAAGGGGTTCTTATTCAACATCCTGTTTCCCACAGTGGCCAACCAGATGCCTCTGGGTAGTTCACAGGCAGGGCATGGAAGCAATTCCTCCACTGGCATATAGACAAAAGTCTAGGCTCTTGGTAGGTTTGACCAAGCCAGAGGCTTCAGTCTGCCAGGTAATCACGGGGATTGATGTTGCATACCTCTGTTGCCTTCTGTGACTGTATAATTCTCTAATGCAGCATTTCTCAATGCTTGTCCCCCACCATACCACTTTGCATGGTCCACTTATTGAAAGTACCACCAGAAGTAACTGAAGATGATGTCATTGCCAGTTACGTTCAGATCTGGAGGCCAGAAGCAACACAGCAAAACACCGGTAAAAGGCTCAGGGCTGATGGGAGAGCTTTTTCGAATATATGAAAAGTGCACTCTGGAGCTCTGCCTGCCAAACCGAGTCTCCTACATCTGCTTGTTGTATTATGTTGCTGGTCTTTTTGTGAGGAGGTGAGTGTCTGGGGCTCCCATGCATACCACCAGATACCACCTCAAGTATCAGTGATGATATGTTCCCCCACTGGTTGAGAAACGCTGCTTTAAGGCTTGAAAACATGTAGTCTATGGTTGCAGATAAGGCAACTGGAGTCCTAACATTTATTTAGAAATTTCCCAGAATTCATAATTATGTAATTTTACATACTCATTTGCCTTTAGAAAGTAGTTCTGTTATAGGCAAAATTTTGCAACTTTCAATAGACATGGAATTCAGAAATGAATGAGTAATAACATGTTCAGTAAGTATGGGCTTCTTTCTTGAAGAAGGCTTTCCACAAAGCCTTTTAGGAATATAGCCATTCTGTTATTGATTTTAAATGGGCTGAATTCCAAATTGCTGGAACTTGGCTGTAACCTCGAACTAATTTATAGTTGGGTTGTTTTTTTTTAATGATTGCTGAGCTTCAGATGTATTCCATCTGCAACAGGAAAATGAAGTAAAGGTTTGTGGAACACCTCTAATGGATATTAATATCAAGCATTGGAGTTTAATTCCTACCCATTCTGTTTTCAGGTCTTTCTGCTTCAATGTCAGAAACTGCTTATAATGCAGAATTTATTCAAAATGCATGTGCCACAAATTCATTACAATTTACCTTGTTGTCACTGTACTTCCATGAACAAGACTGAAAATAAAGGTGCGTGCGTGCGTGTGTGTGGTCTACTGAGCAACAGCCATGAAGCATGAAAGAGGTGCAGGCATTTAATAGGAAGGAGCAATTTATAGCTAATACTGTAAAATATTTTGTATCTTATAACAAAGTTCATAATAATGAAAGAGACTTTAATTAGATCAAAATTATACTTCAGTTGCCTTCGGACATCAACTCATTTCATGCATAGAGTGGCATATAGCAATTATGTTAGACCCTCCTGGAACAATTGCATAGAGCAGTGGTTCCAAGAGTCCTGTTCAGGCTTTGTGTAGGCGGGGTGGGGGGTGGGGGTGGGCAGCAGAATGATCTCCACAATTGTGGTGCTGCTGGGCAGAGAAGGGATTTTTCAATTTACCAGGGGGGTTGCTATGTCTCTCCGGAGAATCTAGGGAGTCCGCAACCCCCTCTGCAGCTTTCCCCTAGACTTGAGGCTTGAAAAGTAGTAAAAAGTTTTTTAAAAACTGTACTTCCTGTTTCTGGATGATACAGAAGTGCTTGTTAAAAAAAACGTTTTCTGGGCTATTCCCCTTAAAGGGGAAATCACCCTTTTCCTGTTCCACTGGTCACAACCCACCAGATTAGGACACGCGCACGCGCACGCGCACACACACACACACACACACACACACACACACACTTCCCACAGCCCTTGTTAAACACTTCATCTGGATATACAGGTACTATCACCCACAGATAAATGGTGCCTTCTTTTCTGGGTTCTGCACATCTGTCCCCAGTGCTATCTGCCACTTTTTCTGCAATTCTCCTTGTCTTCCATGCGGATTTTTGGGAGATCAGTGTGGGCTTTGGGCTGAGATCACATGACTTGGAATGAGTAAATGCTTCAGGGAATTTTGTATTTTAAATATCTGCCCTCTGGCAGCTGCTCCTTACGCCAGTCATACTGTCTACACCTGCTCATTACATGGATTGTTCTCAGCATGAGAAAAATTTCCACACACTGCCTACTGCCAACAGGAATGTCTGGTGACATAAAATTCCCCTCATGCGTTTGATCCACTTGGTGAACTGCCTTACACATTATGGCCACTAATCGGAGTAATCACTATGCAGTCACTACCTCTGCATGGTGGAGCCTGCTCAGAACAGCCTGTGCACCAATGCCTTTAAGGTCAGATGTTCTCTGAACAACAAACATTATGCCATTGTTAGTAGAAGAAGCTACACTGCCTCTGATAGTTGCAACAAAAATGATTTCCGAGTGCATCAGATCAGAAGTATTTGTGGCCTTTAAAGCAATTTTGGAGTTTAGAAATGAAGTAATATTTAATTATTATAAGACTGTAGTAATAGTTACTGTTTAAATCCCTTAAGCACTAGCCATTTGTACAGTAATTAGGCTAAAAACAAACCCTTCTCTAAGGATGCAATCTTAACCTGGGAGTTAACCAGTTAATCTTAACCAGATGTATGCCAGCCTCCCTGACTCTGAGAGTGGTCCAAATGTGCTTTAAAGTGCGTTTGTAACACTCCTGGGCTGGCACAAGACACTTATGCCTGCCTAACTTCAGGTTAGGATTGCACCCTAAGAAGGTTAAGACCATTAGGAAAGAAGATTAGAGGTAAAAGGTTTGGAAGAAGACATGCACTTTTAGGATGCTGTTTAAATAAAGAAGTGCCGCTACTGGGAGATAGTGAGTTCCAGCCAAAAAGTGCATCAAGAGATAAATGACAAGTCTGAGAGAAGAATATTCAAGAGGAGAGCATCAGCGAAGATAATGAAAAAGCAACTTAGCAGAGAGATGATAGATAAGGAGACGAAGAATGAAGAAATTTGTGGAATTCAGTGGATCCAGTACAGAAATGAAAGCCAGAGAAATATTGTAACAAAGGAGAAATACTGACAGATTGAGATACAGAAGAAAACAACAATCAGTCAGCAGAATGTAGGAGAGAGGATGAAACTGAAAAAAAGCAAACAAACATCAAGAGTCAAGTCATGAAATAATGAGAGATTGAACACATGCATTGGTAGCAGAGGAGATAAAAAAGAATAACTCTTGCAATATTTAAAACTTGGAGATAAAGTTTTTGCAGTAGCTTGATCAAAAGAAAAGGGGAGAAGGCCAAAGAGTTTACTGTTTTATACTGGGAGAAGATAGAAGAATTATCTAAAAAGAGGACGACACAAACAGCAGGAAGATAGACCAGCACCTCATATATATATGCTTATATAGGGGTATAGTGGGACGGCATCCAGTCATAATTAGCAGCAAGACAAGCTGAGATATTAGAAATAAAAGCCTGAGATACTGTAGATCGGAGGAAAAGCAGAGTTGCTTTTCATTGGCACAGAAGCCATAATGATTGTAATAAGAATGAATAATAAAGATGGGGACGGAACACAGATTACTGAGAACCTCAAGTTGAAACTGGAGAAGAAGAATTGCTAGTTAACAGTTGTGGGAAAGAGAATACTCAAATAGATAAGTATTAAACTAAGGAAGTGCTTGTACACCCAAACCCAAAGAATGTGCAGAGGAGAGAAAGGGAGAATGACCAATTGCATCAGATACTGAAGGCCAGATAAGTAAAAAAAGAAAATGACAGTAAGAACATGAGAAGGGCCTGCTTCTATTGGACCAAGGGTCCATCTAGTACAGCTAAGCATCCTGTTTTCCACATTGGCTAGTCAGGTGCCTCCAAGAAGACAACTGGAGCAGTGTTTCCCAACCAGTGGTACTTGTGGTGGTATCCGGTGGTACCCCAGACCTCCCCTGTCTGACAGCGAAGCACGCAACACAATGTGACAAGCAGTAATCGGAGGATCTGCTTGGAGAGCCTCTTACTGGTGTTCGTTGTGTTGTGTCTGCCCTCCCAACCCAGAAGTAACTGGTGATAGGATCATTGCCAAGTAGTTCCAATATTACACAAAGTGGTATGGCCTGGGACAAGCCCTAAGGTGCTGAACTAGAGAGCATAAAGGCAATATCTTCTCTTACTGTGATTTAGCAAATAAGAATTATTAAGCATAAGACTAAGATTCAGTAGAGTGACAAGAATGGCAGTCTGATTTACACTTATCTACATTGGTACAGTGAGTGAGAACAAAACATTCAGAAAGGGTAAAAGAGTAATAGGATGATAGAGAAGGAAAGAGGGCCAAGAGAAGCTTTCTTCAGAATGGGAGAGACAGTAGGAGACATTTAGCAAGAAGAGTAAATACCAGAAAAGAATGAGACATTAAACATACAGAACAAGAATGGAAGAAAAATAGAAGCAAGAGATTTTAATAAAGCGGATGGACGAGGTTCAATCGCACAGGTTTGAGAGAGAAATGAAATGAGAGCATTAAAAAGAAACAGGAATAAATGAAGAGCATGATGTTGAATACAAGTACTGACCAGGAAAGACACTTCTATCAGGAACTAGTGTCATTGCAAGGAAAACAATTGTACCTTAAACTTGTGACACCAAATTTTGTGAAAAATGATTGGTTGGTGGTGAACCAGATCAGTGTTACCTTATTTTTGGAGCTCTTGGATCAGTAAGAGCTGACACAATGCAGTGGGATGCGTCAGGGCTTAAATGAGCTGATCTCCTTCTCCCAAGCTGACTCCGAAACTGATTTGTAGCACCCTGGATGTTTTTCAAATCTCTTCTTGGAGTCAGTCTGATTTTCATTAGACATTGTGGTTTGGGTTTGGGATACAGTGGGTAAATTACCCATTTCATCCTGTTGCAAAAGCTTGGAGCAATTGAAGTGGCTCTTGCTAAGAGCACATGTGCTGAGGAAGTCTTTCAGGAGTCTAGTTTGCTTCTACCTGTTTAAATTATGATCCATGCTGTGTGTCCTCCGCTTGCAAGAACATTGTGCACATGGGCATGACCAGTATCAGAGTTGAGTAATGCATCATTCCTCCTCATCACAATATCACAATTTCTGATGCTTCTATCTTAAAAACAAGGAAAATGCATGTGAAGCTATAATAGTGCTTTGGTAGTCCCTAGGCTTAATAACCTAAGCAGGCTTAATAGAAGGTCCATTATTGCTGAGGGTGCAATCCTAACCTGGATTTAAGCCAGTACGGTTAGGCCAGCAAAGTTTGGCTAGCACAAGGGACACTGTAAATTATGTTTGAATTACTCTGAGTCAGAAAAGCCGGCACACAGAGGTGCACCAACCTCCCTATATGGTAGCCCTTGTGCTGGAAGCTTCTGAAAGCTGCCTTTTCTCTGAACTTGTAGAATTTAGATAAGTTTACATTGGGGTGTTTCAAACCTGAAATTGGTCTGAGTTGGGGCCACGCTGCCATTTGCATTTGGAGGACTGCAGCCTATGGTGACAGATCGTTTCCATTTCGCACCTATCACTACATGTATATGAGTGTGCATTTTGTCTGATGTGATGTCCACATCACATACTTGTGCGTGTGTGTGTGTGTTTGCATTTGTCCTTTTAAAATAGAGCTGTTTCTCACTATATGTGATTTTGCTGCAGCATGTGATTTTGCTACAGCAAATTTTGCAGATTTGTGTATCCAAGGGGAGCTGGATTGCCACCTCCCGCCGTCTCAGTATTTGTGGGATATTTTTGGCTATCTGCGGTCTCCGAACCACAGCCATCCTGAAGCAATCTGTGGCATCAGAGAGCCAGCAGAGACCCTCAGCAAGGCAGCACAGACCTTTAAAATGGCGATGAGAAAGTTCAGGATGCCAGCTTATAGCTATCCACTGGCATTCTGAAGCTTTCCACAGCTATTTTAAAACATTCTGCGCTAGTTCACGCACCTTGGAGGTCTCTGCTGCCTTCTGAAGGTCTCAGCTGCCTTGCTGAGGGTTTCCACTGCTGCAAGTAATCTAGTAAACCTCCCGCTAGCCCCATTGATCCCATAAAATCAATTATTTCCACTGGGGTTTCCAAGAACCCTTGCAAATATCATGAACTGGCTATACATCTGAGTAGCAGTCGGGAATGGATCAGGTCCTTCTCTTTTAAAGGAACAAGCATCCCCAAATACATAGATGTGCATTTCTCCTCTAATGTAACATGTTTGTCTTGTGCACTCCTTCCCAACCTCTACAATGGGCAGGTATTGAGAATTATTATGATGGTATTGCTGAGCATTTGTATAGCACCTTTTGAGTGTGGAAAGCACTTCATGGATTGCATCCTAAAGTTTTGCAGAGTGCTGCAGCAGCATTAGAAGCTTCTTCCATTCTTGGAAGAAGTAGGGCCCACATTATCCATTAGTTAGTGATTTTGCTACCAAGAGATTTGCTTATCCATGGGGACGAGGATTGCAACCTACCTCTAATCCACAGAATTAGATCCTCTAATCTACCATAATTTCAAAGTCCTCAGATGCTGAACACCACCACCTCTGGAGGGGGCCACCTCAACCCTCCGAACCCAACTGGAACTCAGCTCCAGTCAGGTCCAGAGGGTTTTCTGAGGCCTGCAAAGGCTACAGGTAGTTGCGTGCAGCCTCTGCAAGCTTCAGAATCACCATTTAGACCAAAAAACACACCCCACAACTTCCAGTTTCCTGGTGAGGGCACCAGGAAGTGACCTTTTTATGCCTTATAAAGCGTTCTGAGGCCCAAGGAAGCTCTTCGGGAAACAGGAAATTGCTGGGATTTTTTTGCCTAAATGGCAATTCTGAGGCTTGCAGAAGCCACTTGTAGTCAGTCATGTTCTGTAGGCCTCAGAAAATCCTCCGGACCCAACTGGAACTGAGCTCCAATCAGGTTTGGAAGGTGCTGGTAGGCTCCAATCTGCAGGATTCAATACACATGGATTGCGGTATCCGTGGAGGTTCCAGGAACCCCATGGATATCAAGGGCCCACTGTGTTTCACTCATGCAAGGGGTCTTGCATGAACAGAAGATAACTTTGTGTGAGCAGAATGCTTCTCTGGGAATGGTAGGAGCTTACAATGATGGAGCAGTGGGCAGCATAGGATATAAACCCCAATATATTATATTGATGTAAACTTTACAAAAAGTAATGATGATTGTTCCCGTATTGAAGGTGACAAGCTGAGTGATTTGCCATCTAGTGAAATAATGCAGAGGCAAACCAGGAAGGTTCTGATTAGACTGAAATCCTATACGTACCTTCCTGGGAGTAAGTCACACTAGGACGTGTTCTGAATAGATTGCACTGTTGGTCACTATATTATACAAGTTCTCATGTGCATCTGTGTTATCCTCAGAGTTTTACAGGAATATCATAGTAAACATCTTCTGCCTTGAACCTCACGCCTGAATCCTTTGGTGAGGGGGTCTTTCCCTTTAACTACTAAAAGGATCACATGGGCAGGAGGGATTGAGAATGAATTGTGAGAGAAAGGAATAAAAATCAGAGAGTCCAGTGTTCTAGTGCAAAATACTTGCAAATTATTTGCACAAATTATCTGTACTTGGACATCTCTATTTAAATAATAGTTTCTTTCAATGGGTTTAGTTAGAATCCAGGCCTTGTTCAGCAAAGATATGATGCTTTCAGGTTGTTTCTTGCAGATGTCATGCCGTAAAACTATCATACTAACATAGACAGCATCTAAACTTGATTTATTGGACAAAACTGTTTCTCTTCCTGGCCCCCTGATTTTCTATGGAATATGAGCACATATTTCCTTTTCCTGATTCATGTGGAAAGTGCTTGACAACCGGGGGAGGGAGAGGGGAGCACAAAGCCATGGCTTCTCTTAGAGTTGTAGTAGTGTGATGTCATCATTAGGAGCACTTAGGCAATGCCTTGAAAACATTTTTTTCGAAGTACCTGAGCCAAGAAGAAGCATTAAGCTAATCAAGAAGCAGTTGCCTATAGCCTGTGAGACGAGAAGTCACTGACAAGTGTTGTGACCCTCAGTGAGAGAGAGGAGCTCCAGTGAGAAGGCAGAATGGAATGCTTAGAATGTCAGTCAACAAAAGCGATAACTTGAGATCCCTGCTTGGTGGGATTTGTGGCTGTCCGTGGAAGCTCAAGGGCATATGCTGTGCAGTTAGATGACTACACCGTGGAAGGGAGATATCTGGAAACTGAAAATTCCATATATTGAACAATATTGTCAAGACTATTATTGGGTTTAGGATAGCCTGCCTATGTAAACCACCTTTAGCAATATCTACTGAGAAATCTAATGGTGAGAAAGTTGGTATATAAAAACATAAATTTAAAAAAAGTGTAGTTTTAGTGGCGCATAGCTACGGAGAGGGTCATGATGAGCTCCTTTAGTGAAGCACTACACCACTTTCGACGTCACTATTTGACCTGAGTACGACCAAGGGAAATACCTGTGCCCTTTTGTGGGAGGATTGGGTGTTGTGAACTGGAGGGAATAGCCTTTTAAAGTCAAATGTATCTTCTGTTTTGGTAAGGGAAGATCACAGACTGTTCAGACTGTTGCATCAGCTGCTTTTCAGTGGTTCTCCTTACATGTGAGGTGCAGAAATACATAAAACCTGACACTTTTATTTAGATTAGTGTTCTTTACAGCAGAAGGGAAGTATGCTGTAGTCACGTTTTCCGAGCACTTGCTCTGGAACTCATCCAAGAATTATTTTGGCACCTTCTCCGAATGTTTCCTCCAGTCAGCAGTGAATGGGCCAGATGGGCCGCTCAGGCAGCAGCACGTGGTGGCTTTTCTGGTGCAAGTGACATGCACTGCAAAAGTGAGATTTATAATGCTGCGTGGGAAGATCCGTTAATTTATTGTGGCTCGCACTTTTAACGAGTTATGTTTCTATGGTCAGAGAGCAGAATTAACCCCTCTGGGTTTAGAGATAATAGTCCGGTATTATGTGCTGCAAATGAGTCTTTTCTGTTGTTCAGATACCGATTGTTTTTTTCTCTTTGAAAAGGGAAACTCCCCTGATGTTCTATATTGGTGTCTGTATTTTAAATACTTAGTAATATAGTAAGAATAATGCAACTATTATGATGTAGTAGTAGTAATAGTAGTAGTATTAGCAGTCATTGTCGTTGTCATCGTAGTAGTACCAGTAACTACTAGTGATTAGAATGCTGGACTTCTGATTAGGAAGGCCAGTTTGGGGCCAGCAGTCCTTCTGAGGACAGGTGCAGGGGTAGGATAACTGTTACCACACCAGATTGGGTACAAATCTCTTGAAACAGTGGCATTCCTACGGGGGGGGGGGAATGATAAGTGTTGCTCCTGTGTGACATGGCCCCTCTCTGATTTGCTGCTCAGAGAACCAACTCAGAGGCTGTGCTCTCCAAGCCACAAATGACTCTGGAGGTGAGGGGGAGGGGCTACATTACACAGGAGCTGAGGCATATAATGGTGGAATGCTGTTTTTCTGCTTTTCAAACCATTTGCTACAGGAGCTTCCGTTCTGCAGGGCTCCCACAGCAGCTACTTCACTCACATCAATGGGGTGCATGTGTGCAAAGAAACACAGCCATAGAACTATTTATTCCTTTCATGAGAATGGCACAACCAGTATTGCAAGGTTTCCAAACTTTGATTTGATGCATACTGGTGCATACACAAAGTGTCTCTCTGATGTATGATCAAGAAAATATTTTTGGGTTAATATTTGATACATATTTGAGAAGACTGTTTGCCCATAATTGCTCAGCTTTCAAATCGAGTTGCAAAGCATATGACACTTTTTTTCCCCCTCGATGTCTTTGCAGCAGCTGTAAACTTCCTACGATCTCTGCTAGAGCCAGATCCTGCAAAGAGGCCGAACATCCAACAAGCTTTAGCAAATCGCTGGCTTAACGAGAATGGCAAAACACTGAATAATGTCACTTATCCAAACAGGTAATGTACAAAACACAGAATACACTGGATAAATCAGTTCTGTTGCCATGATTAAAGTTCCAGTGAATTAATCAGAATAGCCCAAAATCTGAGCATCAAATGAAAAAGGGTTTCTTGAGCAGAGGGTGTTTTCCCCTTCTGTCTGCAAGAAAAGATAACACTATTTCACTGTGATCCTTTAAATTCACCACAGATGCTAGTGAGAGGCAAACTCCCCTCAACTCAATGCCAAATTGGTTTTGTGTTTACAAGTTTTCTCAAAGAATTCTTAGAAAAGGCTCATTTCTTTTCTGACACTTTTCTCTCAGCTCATAATAATGGTGAATGTGTTGTGATGGTGCTGCACATGTATGCCTTATGATATCACCACCTAAGAACTGAATTTGTTTCATTATCACAATTACAATCGGATTATGGGCCCAATCCTACTCAACGTTTCCTGCCCTGATGCAGCTGCAATGCAGCCCCAAGGCAAGGGAACAAACGTTCCTTTAACTTGAGGAGGCCTCCACAGGAAGCAGTGCATATCCCATTGGCACAGCTGTATCAGGGCTGGGAAGTTGTATTGGATTAGGCCCTATGTCCTGTTTTTACTGTTATTGGAGTTACATTAGAAATGGGGAGTGGGCTGACAGCTGATCAAATAGTAACTTGTGTAAGACAACCTAGTACGTATGTGACTCCCTAAGACAATGGTTCTCAAACTTTTTATCACCGGGACCAATCTTTTAGAATTACAATCTGTCTGGGACCTAGCGAAAGTGATGTCATGGCCAGAAGTGCTGTCATTTGTGACTGCTGCTTTCCTGGGAATGCAGCAATAAGTTGGTTTATTTCTCAGTCATTTTCCAATAGCAAAGTGAATCAGAAAGGAAAAAAGCCTATTTACAACCTTGACACAGTCAAAATAACCATATACCCCCCTTTCCTGCGTAGCTGTCCTAGGTGCTTCATGACCCACCTGAAATTGGCTCATGACCCACTGGTGGGACCTGATCCACAGTTTGGGAACCACTGTCCTAGGAGATTTGAAGCATCTTGGTCATGCTCTTACCCACTGTGTTACACCAATGCACAGTTCTTGTTCTCTGAAATTTCCTCAGCAGCATAGAACAAGGACAGATTATCTAGTAGTTAGTGTACAGGAGCTGCCCTCAGGGATGCTGGGATAAGTTCCTGGATCAAGCTTGGGTCTGTGATGAAACCTTAGGCAAGTCACGTTGCTTTCTCTGTGCCTTTGTCCCAGCCCTGCTATGCGGGGGATGATATTTTCCAACCTCAGAAAGGGTTTTGTGAGGATAAAAACCTTCAATAATTGTAAGGTGCTAGTTACTATGGTAATGAGGGTTGTGTAACACACGGATAGATATTAATACAGCAGAGGAGAATGGTACCTTTCTAAGCCTCTAGTTGAAATTTTTAAATGATGGTTATAAACATTATTGTGATTACAGGGAAATTTGTGGTTGGCAGCATCTAGCCAACAAAAGTGGTGAGTAAATTAACCACAGGAGAAAAATGACTGCTTTGGTAGGTGTGGCAGAGGATAAAGTAAATCATTGTCAAAGCATTACTGTTCTCCTACCTATTATCTGGGGCAGTTCAAATTCCTTGCACAAAAAAAGGCCATATCCAACATAGAAAAAAAATGTAATAGCATATGTTGATCATCTTATCGATTGCTAGAACATACACCAAACCCTCCAAATTTGTAACGATAAAATGTGATAATCTACACTTGATTTTCAGTCTTTTCCCACATACAATTGCTGTTCATATACAGTAGGAACACATGAAGCTGCCATTTACTGCGTCAGACCATGTGCAGTGGTGGGATTCAAATAAATTAACAACTGGTTCTATGACGTCATAGCCGGAGCAAAAAAAAAAAAACCAAAGCCAGCCGAGGTTAGCGAGTGGGCGGGGCCCGGCCATTTAACAACCGGTTCTATGGAACCTGGGCGAACCCCCTGAATCCCACCACTGACCATGTGTCTTCGAGTTGTCTCCACTGACTGGCGGCAGCTCTCCAGCTCTTCAGGCAAGAGCCTTTCCCACCCCTATACACCAGGATGGTGTCATGTTTTTAAGAGCTGGACTTAGACCTGGAAGATCCAGGTTCAAATCCCCACTCAGCCACGAAGCTTCCTGGCTGACCTTGAGCCAGTCATCTCTCTCAGCCTCACCTACCTCACAAAAGGAGAGGAAGAACCACATACACTGCCCTGAGCTCCATTATAGGCCTTTGAAAGTCAATTCATTTGTCTAATTCCCTTTAAAGCCCTGTGGCCATTGCCACATCTTGTGGCAGTAAATTTCATACATTAATTATGCCCCCTGTGTAAAGAAGAACTTTCTTTTGTCTTTAAAAACAGTCATTCTTAAACATGTTGGCATCTCTTTTGAACAGTGTAATTCACCTGTTACATGAATGCTTTGGTTTTGCATGTCTTCACTCTATTTAAGAAGGAAAACAGACCAGAAATAGGAAAGAAAGCTATCCCTTCTGTGCATGATTGAGACATACAAAATAATGCACGGAAGGGATAGAGTCGATAGAGGGATGTTCTTTTCCCTCTCTCAGAACACCAGAAGCAGGGGGCATCCGCTAAAACTGAGGGTTGGGAGAGTTACAACAGATAAAAGGAGGTACGTTTTTACCCAGCGGGTAGTTAATCTGTGAACTCCTTGCCACAGGAGGTGGTGATAGCATCAGGTCTAGATGCCTTTAAGAGGGGATTGGACAGATTTCTGGAAGAAAAGTCCATCGTGGGCTATAGGCAATGATGGATTGTGCAACCCCCTTACATTGGTGGTGGGCTACTTCAGAGTACTGGGTGCAAGGGAGTGGCAACAGGATCCAAGCATCTTGTTGTCTCATGCCTCCCTGGGGCACCTGGTGGGGCCGCTGTGAGATACAGGAAGCTGGACTAGATGGGCCTTTGGCCTGATCCAGCAGGGCTCTTCTTATGTCCTTACGTTCTTAAAGCTAAAATAACATTTCTTTCATATTGTTGTCAGCATGTGGACACGCTGGGAGAAAGCAGGTGATAACAGGCAGCTGGGAGGAGGAAGGTGGAGCCAGGGCCAGCCTTCAAAGCTGAGCCTCAGGCTGGAGGCAGAAAGGGAGTGCTGGAAGGAAGGTTGATAGGAGGAGGAGGATAGAAGCCCAGCTTGGAAGGCTGGGCAGGAAGGAGGAAGACGATGAACAGAAGAGACTAAGTCAATGGTTCCCCAACCTTTTCGACTGGCAACTCCCTTGACCTACTGGACCATTGGCCACAGCTCCCCATTGGGGTTACAAGTCTATACATTGTATAGGGCAGTGGGTTTTTGCAAGGATTGCATAACTCCCCTGGCTAGTTTCCATGATCCAACTTTTAGGTTGTGCTTGCATATCTGTACTCCAGTATGGAAGCTGTCATAGGAAGCTGAGTTTCACACAGAGCGTGAGATTTCAACATAAATTTTTAGTCTTATCGCTGGGTAGTTTGGAAGCATTCTAAAAATCAGAAACAAGAGAGAAAGAGGAGGGAATTGTTTGCAGACAAAACAGCCCTGAAAGATCTCAGGCTAGACAAGCTGACATAAATGGAACGGATGGCAGTGAAGCACACTGAAGCCTGGAGATAAAGCAAAAAAGAACTATGGTGAAGCTCAAATACATTGATTTGAACAGACTTTGAATGAGGAAGAATATCCTGAATTGGGGCACAACCTGTTAGTATACCCCCCCCCCAATAAAAGAAAAAGCCTTGTGCATGGATTAGCATGCATGTGTGCCGCACTGATGTTGCTCCTTTGAGTTGGGGCAGCTGGGAGCAAGGAAGCAGTTGGAAACACAACAATCTGGAGCCTGCCCCCCTTACTTTCAGCTTTAGCATCACTGTCTCTCTCCATATGGTTCTATTTGAAATAAAGAGAACTGTCACTATATGAAGTCCTTCTGATACTGAGTGCAATCCTAACCTGGAGTTAGGCTGGCACAGTTAGGCCAGCAAAGTTTGGCCAGTATAAGGGACACCCAGAGTCAGAGAGACCAGTACACTGACATGTGCCATCCTCCCTGACTCTGAGAGTCGTCCAAACACACTTTATGGTGGTCCTTGTGCCAGACAAACTTTGCTGGTTTAACTTGCCGGCCTAAATCCAGGTTAGGATTGCACTCTAGAATTTTTGCACCCTTGAGGCATTTGTCAAACCCAGGAAGTTAAAAATACTGCATAATTTGCTGCCTTATACTGCATCAGACGACTGGCAAGTTCAGTACTGTATAATCAGAATGGATGCAGTTCTGCAGAGTTTCAGACCAGGGTCTTTCCCAGCCCTGCCTAGAGATGTCAGGGATTGAACTTGGGACCTTCTGCATGCATAATACACACTCTTCAACAGAGCTGCATGTTCAACAGAGCAAACCATACAACTCTCAAATTAAGCTAATTGGCAGCGCAATACTACACTGTCCTTGCGTTGACGCTACGTCATAGTGTCGATACAACTGTGTGAGCGCTGATGTGGGACTGCCGATCAGCACCCTCTGCATCAGCGCTTGAGCAATGGGACTGGCGCTGCAGGCAGCGCAGTCCTGTTGTGCCCACGCAGAGCCTCTCTCGCGTCGGCCAAAGCCGGCGAGCAGTTGGCAGCAGGAGGGAGATTGTGGGTGGGGGGAGGTTGGGATGTGGTCGGGCTTGGGAATCGGCCATAAGGCCAAATCCCAAGCCCAATTGGAATTCCACACGGCCCCAGTTCGGGCTGCACAGTCCCCTTGGATCTGTGCCTGCCGTTTAGCAGGCGCTGATCCGAATAGCACATTGGGGAGGCTGGAGCCTCCTCTACAGTAAGGGCACAAACTTGCCCTTGCCTTGGGGAAGCTCTAGCCTCCTCGATCCAGCCTTGGATTTGGCACTGGCTGGATGGCCTTGTCAATCCAACACTGGGTAGGATTGCGCTTTGAGACAATCAAAACATTCCAAGACAGGTTCCCAGGAAGATGTCACATTCTACTTCCACATCACTTAATATATGGTACTTAAGCATATGTCCGTGTCTTTATTGGCCTTACTGGTATTCTAAAGCAGAAAAATACGTAGGGGGAAGAGAGCATTACAGAAATATTTCTCTCCAAAATAGTTCCTGATGGCTTTTTATAAGCTTGCTATATTTTTCTCAGGACAAATAACTACTGACATTGTACTAGAATGCCTCAAGAAATAATTGTGTTTTTACTATCCAGACACTTCCAGACATCCGTACGAGAAGAGTTGCAATGTCCATAGACATTTTAGGAATTGTCATTACAGTCCAAAAATGGCAGTAGTGAGGATACGCTCGTTGAGATTTACATGCTTGAGATAATCCAGTCAAAATCAAGCAGTTTTTAAGTCTCATTAATTTAAATTAGAAAATTAATAGATGCTTAGTTCCCTCCCATTGAATTACTTAATTGTCTCAAATTAAAACTATGAAAGCTGTTATCAGGCCCACAAATTTTGAAAACAACCTAATATGTCTCATGCACAAAAGAACCTTGTGTAAAAGCTATTGGGTGTACGTTATACTGTACTGAACTCTTTTGACAGTAGTAGGGTCTCAGATAAGGGTATTATTAATCGACTTGAAAATCTCTTTTTGAGTACTGATGGTAAAATTATAGTGTTTTCAACTTGTTTCACAAGTTGTTTTCAACTATGTTCTCAACATAGTTCACAAAGGTTACAGCCTAGGAGGGAAGTTGTTTCCTCACAAAAATGCACCCCACCCCAAAGAGAAATAGGTTCATGTGTGCCTGTGGACCACATACTGTGTGTATATTATTGTAACAACATGTAGAATTGAGATATCAGCATTATTCTGTGTACCAATAACTTCTGACTTTCTCTTTTGTTCTTAATGAAGTCGTTGAAAAGTAATCAGTTTGGTTGCATCTGTCTGTTAATGTTTCAGGTTTGCTTTTTTTGTGGTAAGCATGGCAATGTTTACCTGGCAAAAGCAAAAATAACTGGTTCCCATTTTTCTTTTATGTAGAATTCACTTGGAAGATATCAGCCAAAGTGTGCTGCTCTACATGACTGAAAAGCTTGGCTATAAGAACAGCGATGTGATCAATACTGTCCTCTCGAACAGGGCATGCCACACTCTTGCCATCTATGTCCTCCTTAATAAGAAGCTAGAGCGCTATTTGGCAGGCAGAGTAAGTATGGATTGAATAATAATTTCCCAAGTAATACAGACGGTGGAATTGGATCTGTGTACAACTGGTGTTCTGTTCCCTCATGTTCTAGTATGACAGAACCCAAGATTGGACTGTGGCTAGCTTAGATCTTTTGGCTCAACAATTGTGGAAAAAACAGGCCGCAATTTGGGGCACCATATATCTTTTCTTGTGTTTGAAGTCCAAATAAAAGCTCAATTTAAATCCTAATAACAGAAATGTCACCCCAAAAGTAAGGATTAATTCACAAAATGTTGACCTATCAGGAACTGGATTATTGTGCTTGTAGCATAATAGTGGTCCTCTTACAGCACAGTCCTGTACATGTTTACTCAGAAGTAAATCCCACTGTGTGCAGAATCTGCTGGCATAAGGGTTGACTGCTCACCGCTTGCAGGCGTGGCCAGTTTCTACACTCCAGCGTATCACCTCTTGTGATAGCCAGAAAGTGCTGTATATCATCAGAACACTTGTTCTGCTGGCATACGGCACCAATAGGATTGGACCGTTAATCTGTCCTTTTTTGCCACAGATGATGGGTAGCTCTTTTTGATATCCATAGCTAGAAGGGAAATGAATAATCTTCTTGTAACCTTCTCCCCTAGGTTGTTTTTGTGTGTTCAGAATTACACTGGCCTAATACACCTAGAAAACTGGCTTCTATTGATTGATGTTTAAGATGTCTTGTTCAGTGTTTGTATTTCTATTTAGCTGCACCTTATTAGTTTCTGTTTTACATGAAGGAAATTCCTTTAGTTGCAACAGGCATTACACACTTCCTCAGGATATAATTTCAGGGGGAAAATTTTTAATACGTTCTCCAGTTGGCTATCTGTTTACAGTTATTTCTGAGGTAAAATTATTATGAAAGTTATATTGCGCTAAATTGGGAAGTAATGCCAATATATAGAAGCACCAAATTTGATCTTTTCAGTAACAACTTTTAATTAATTTGCTTTCTACTTCTTCCACTTATAATCTCACTTTTAAAAAATCTTTCCAGAAGACAGATATTTCTGATAATGTGTACGTGAACCAACCATGCCGGATAGAAAAATACAGATCAAATAAGGATTCCTATGAGGTAAGCCTCTAGTTCTTTAATTTTTTAGAACTAGGCAGAATTTGGGCATTTCCACTGTTTTATTAAAACTGACAAGAGTTTGATTCTACAAAGTATACAAAAATAAATCCATGCCCAAAGGATGAGTGAAGTATGGTTGTGCAAGAGAAACTTATCCAATGCCTCACTCCAAAACATGGCAAGACACCATGGTTGATCATCTCTGCCTATCCCCACCACCACCAAATCCTTCCTGATTTCAAATGATGACTGTACCTGTCACTGGAGAGAACAATATCCCCAACCTGTGTATATTAGCAATACATTAAGACAGGAGCTCTCAGACTTTAGGTTACTACAACCCCCCCCAAAATAATATATACTTTTATGACAACCCCTTCCTTGGGGAGGGGCGGAGCAGGCCCAGAGGAGAGATGGGGCTGGCGGTTGCCTCCACCGCGGTATCCTATCCTCCATGTAGGCTGATATGGAGGTGCGTGAGGCTGCAACCTTATACTCACTTTCCTGGGAGTAAGTCCCATTGAACACAATGGCACTTTGTTCTGAGTAGACAAGCATAGGATTGTGCTGTCAGTCTGTGCCAGCAAAATAGCTGGCACAGATTTGAGGAGGCCCATTGCCAGGCCCATAACCCAGGGGAAGGGAACAAACGTAACAGATGGGCAATGGATTCATGTGAATTCAAAGATTAGTGTCAGCCTCCGCCACCAACTCTGCAATTTAACCAGTATTATTACCTGCAAAAAGGATGGATTTTTAAAGATTTCTGATATAGATTTGATATTACTGTGAGGGTTAAGGAACTTTGTGGGAAATTATGCTATAACCTTCTTCATGTGTGTTTGCTGTTGCCATAGAAAAGGTATGCTATGGGCCAGATGGACATATGAGAACAACATGCTTCACACTTCCCTAATAAAGGATTAATGCTTTAATATATTTTGCTCATGCAAAGATTGAATCTCTGTGCTTGAAAACATTCTGATGGCATTCGCTCTCATGTTCTGCTTTCTTACCAAACTTGACCATCAAATGCATCCATGTACCTGTAGGCAACAGATGTTTTAAGGATCCTTATTCACAGTCAGATTCCTCCATTTTATATGGACATGTGACAGATGCACACTGCTCAATGTTCTTTAGTCACTGCAGTCAGACAAAGCATCCCTTTTAGTCTAGCTTGCAGCTGGGACATCCACTTGCAAAGAGCTATTCTGAATGTAAGAGATACATGAAAGCACATCAGTGTGTTACCATGGAGATACAGGCAGACCTCTCATTGGGTCCTGCAGCATCTTGCTGAAAATTCTTCAACATCATTTTAACAATCCGGGGAAAAAACTGCAAAGGGAAGTTCTGTCTTGTAGATGATGTTAGATTGCCTTACAAGATTTGACCACAAGATTTGCATTGATGGGCCGTTTGTAGTTTGGTTTCTGTTACTTATTTGTCTTATAGGAATAACAGTGACTAATATCACAGGCTTGTCATGAGGATGGATTGAATAAAGATTGTAAAGCATGCTATATACATTAAGTAGTGCTGTATTAAAAAGTGCTAAGTAAAATATTCTGTATATTCAGTACTTGTTTTTGCCGCTCTCATAGAACTGCTATGACAGACCTTTTTATGCTCTAATTATGGGATACCAGATTCTGGACTCGATGAGCCTCTACTCTAGCAGGGTTCTTCGTATGTGTTCTTATATTTGATTAGGCCCCACATTCATTCCTACAGTGTCCATTTTGTAGAAGTAAAAAGGTTTTGCCAGTCATAAAAACCAGTTACGATTCTTTTGTCCCACATTTGCTGCAGTAGCTTGCTATTTCTCCTTCCCAAGACTTCTGAGGGGGAAAAAATTTTTTAGTCATACTCGGAAAGCAATGTTACACTAGCTTAGATGGTTTTAAAGGGTTTAAACAAATTCATGTAGGACAGCACTATCAACTCCTTTTTTCCAGGATAGCTGGAAACCTGCCTCGTGGTAGCTAGACAGATGGGCACAGGGATCAGCACCTAGCAACTGGCACCCACTTCCATTCTGTCTCATTCTGCAACTGAGTTTAAAGTAGAACAGGAATTCTTGCTGCTTCCACAAGGCTATGGGAAACCAGGCGGAAAATGGCTACTGGGGGGGGGGGCTTCCTCCCAGGAGAATGGAGAGCTCCACAATCCCGGACATTGGTAAAGACTAGTGGTCTAGGAAGACAGGCAACCCACTCCCAAATGAACTGAGGACAAGCAACAAGTTAAAATAGTAAAAATAGAAATATTGCTTTAAAAAATTTTTTTTAAATAAAACGAAACACTACAACAAAGGAGAGTGAGCAGCTGTTCCCAAATTGTGTACTGCATCACCCCAGGCTGCCGTAACAACCTCACAAGGCCACTGTGGGATTTTTCCAGAAATTCTGACTGTGTGCAGGTCCTATAGTGACTGAACTGTACCAGTGCTGCAGAAGAATTACTGTGATACTATAGGGACCCATGATCATGGTAAATTTGGAAGTCCTGAGGTAGAGAGAACCAGGTTTTACCTCATGGACTCATGGTATCACCTAAGCCCCTTGAATGTGGCGTTCTTGGAAATCAGACAGGTTTCATAGTCCAAGGAGCTGATTCAAAGCCAAGTTCTTGGTTTGTCAGTCAGTTGGGAAAGATGAAGAAGGAAAACAATAATAGAACAAACATAGTTCGGCATCCAAGGGACGCAGCAGCCTCATTAGGATGCTGAAGTATTACAGGAGGTGATTGATTGGAAAGTACAAATAGATGCAATAGTGCAACTGGCCTAGAACCTAAAAAAAACCACAATTCAAGAGTGAGGGACCATGAAGGCTAAGACGCAGTGGGCGGTAGTGAAATAACATTTCATGTACAGAATCAGACCAACCAGTAAATTCTGTAGCTAGTATCTTCTCGTTATTTTTATTTATTTATTTATTTATTTATAACACCCAATTTATAAATAAGTGATAAAATGTAATATAACTTGTTTCAGAGTATATGCAAATTTCAAAATGAGAGATGGATGTGAAGCTAAAAATCCCAGTCAGCCACTGGATTCTGATACATGGATCTGCTGACATCATCTCTAGCTTGGCCTAGGTTTAAAATAAACCTAGTAAACCTCTTTAAGGGCGCAATCCTAACCTGGAGTTAGGCTGGCACAGTTAGTCCAGCAAAGTTTGGCTGGCACTAGGGACATCGTAAAATATGGTTTGGATCACTCTTGGAGTCAGAGACGCCAGAACACAGATGTGTGCCATCCTCCCTGACTCTGAGAGTGGTCCAAACACGCTTTACGGTGGCCCTTGTGCCGGCCAAACTTGGCTGGCCTAACTGTGCCAGCCTAACTGCACAAGGTTAGAATTGCGCTCTACATCAATTTGACTTTTAAAAAAAACATATGTATGATGTACTTCATTCACTTTTCAAAATCTGGATGCTGTCTGAAAGCAGATTTGTTTATTGCAATATTTAATGCTTCCTGAAACAGTTTCTGACAAAACTGTTTTTCCCCTTTCTGTAATTTAACTTGCAGGACAAAAAGGTCAAAGAACAAGAAACAAAAGAAGAACCTCTTCACCCGCTTCTGAAAAAATCTGAGAAAAATCCTCCTTCCTACAAAGAGCCTTCCTCCTTCCTAATGACGCAGATACAGACTCCAAAAGCTCTGCTGAGTGATCGCAGAGCTAGCCAGGGTGCTGTTCCAGAGAAAGGTACTTGAAGAGTCTTCTGTACAATGGTTTCTATGATCTGTGCTTGCTTTGGAAGTTGCAGATCAAAGATGTAACGCACTGCCCTGGTGACATCACAATGTCACATGACATCATTATGTTACTA
Source organism: Lerista edwardsae (assembly GCA_029204185.1). Lineage (NCBI taxonomy): Eukaryota > Metazoa > Chordata > Lepidosauria > Squamata > Scincidae > Lerista > Lerista edwardsae. The sequence continues at coordinate 4,830,828 of JAJKFI010000029.1, read as the reverse complement.
CTGGGTTTTCCCTGAAAGAGGGGGGGCTTGCTGCTGTTGGTTCATGCCCCCTGTTCCTTCTCTTGTGGAGGCTCCCCTTTGAAGAAGGTAGAATGAGAGCATGAAGCTACCAGCACCTCCTCTGTTACTATGGTGGACCCTGAGGGGCAGTTAAATACCCCCTGCTTGGTGCTCCTCAAGCTCCACCCTAGTTACACCCCTGAATCAGAGAAAACTACACAAGTTAAGACACAACACCGCTTTAAACTAAACATTCACTCTTCCTAGGGAATCCTAATTTTGTGCAGGGGGTTATGACACATGCCCATTTAATATCAGTTTCATTGTCATGGCTTCCACAAAGACTCTTGGGTATTCTGGAGTGCTGAGAAAATCATTTTTCCTCCATGTATCATATAAATTCAGGTCTGATTTATGCACTCATCTTCTTTTTCAACCATTTGATTTTATTATGCATTCTGGTTAGCCCTTCCCAAACATGTAGAGATTGGCTGTTAATCTGAGAAGTCCTGATGAGAAGTGTGAGTGGTCACATCCTGTTCCATCTCCTGATGTGCCATTCCACTTTGCATAATTGCATGGGGACATGGTTCTTCTAAATCAGTCCCACAAAGATTTAAATACCACATTAAAATAGCATTTCAGTTATGCATTGGAGTGATTCAGGCAAAACCCTCTTCCCAACTAGAATTATGTGGCAGTGGGATGGGCTCTTGTGGAAGAGCAAATGGGAATATTTTCCAAATGGGCATAGTATGAATTACATGTGCATGTCTACTCAGAAGTAAGTCCCATTGTGTTCAATGGAGCTTACTCCCAGAGAAGTATGCTTAGGATTTCAGCCCTAATGTATTATATACATACAAATATTGAAAACCAGGATTAAGCACTGCTTTCCACAGTGTGCATTGAATCATGAATGCGTATTGGCTGCTGCATAAGGAATTGATTATCTTGCGCACTAGAAAACTAGGTTTTAACAGAAGTTTCTTTCTGGGCAGGGGGAAGTTTCGGGGTGAGGAAGGGGAGGACAAGGAGAGGGTGGATCCCAGCAGGTGCCAGCATCCTAACACCTCTTTTCCAATCCACCCCACCCTTTTTCTCTAATGTATGCCAGCTATGTGCTGTATTGGCACCAAGCGTGGGGAACAAAATTGGGCAGTCGCTTGATTAAATGGTTAAATTCTGGACTTGCCTGCAGAGGGCTGAAAACAATTGTCTTGATTGTTTTGTTTCTTCTTTGTATTGTTTTGCAGATACTCCTAATGGTTTGAGCCCTTTCCATGAATCAGCAACAGCCAAGACGGGCTGTGTCACCTCCTATTCCTTAGAATACCTTGAAATCCAGCAACCAGTTCCAAGGACCCCAAGACTCTCGAAGAGACAAGATTCCCCTCAACAAGAGCCTTCAAGCCCAGGGAGCCAGAATTTGGATTCTCCTTTAATTCTGAACATTGTACATTCTTTTGAAACCGGAGACAGAGAGGATCAAATAGACCAAATTTCCCCCACTCATCAGTATCGAATGCTAAGCTCACCAGTAAATTTTGGTCGGAGAAGCTCCAGTGAAAGGACATTGTCCCCGCTCTTCCAGCCTGGAGGTACTTCTCCCAGTCCTACTAAAAGTCCAGTTCATCCCACCCAACTGTCCTTCACATACGATGAAAAGACCAGTTCTTTTCGAGAAGAAGCTGTCTCTCCCACCCAGCTAAATAACCACTCAAATCCTTTGGGGAGCCCTAACTGTGTGAAAAGCAGAGGCCGGTTCCCCATGATGGGTATTGGACAGATGATGAGGAAAAGGAATCAGTCCGTAGGATCGCCCACTGAGAAGACCCTGGAAGCAAGAATGCCGCAGTTGCAGCAAATGAGCCCTACACAAATTTCATTCAATATAATGGACCCTATCAATGGCCAGTGTTGAAGTGACAATTATGAAGGGCTACATTTGTGTAGTCCTGGTTTCTGAGACTTGCATTTTCCATATAAGTAGTGAAACTTGCAATCATAATGTTCTCTCTGTATAGTATTGGATATTATGATATCCAATAAGGGAATCACAAGGCCACATATTTTACTGGCCTTTGGTTAGTGCAATTGAGGAAAGGACAACTACTACAAGTGGCGTGAAGATTTATTTCGTTTTAACCACCTACATAATTTTCTCAAGTAGGTACTTTTTTGCTGTATCCTAGTATTTTACATACGTTTTTGTCAGCAAAAAACTATTCCACCAAGAAGCATGATTGCACCATAAAAGTAAGATTTCTTGAAATAGCAGCCCTTTGGTTACTGAAACCATTGTGATGGACTTTTCAGGCAATAGTTATCATCACTGTTTCTCTGGCACAGACATTGATCATGCAATTCAAAGACAGGACAAATAACAAAGGACCAAGAGGTTTTTTCATGTTTCTTAAGCAGGCTGCTCTCCTAATCTATACATAGGACAAATAAGAAACAGACCTGTAAGAATTTGGAATAAAAGCACAAAAGCTAGATGTTGCAGAGCAGGACACTGATAGTATTTACTGTCTAATAATTTCTCAGTACCTAAAATCAGCCTATATGTTTCCTAAACAAAATGTTCTGTTGATAATGCTATTGTAAAGAAACAACATGACCATCTCAAAACTAGCTTGGATATAAGGAAATCTGCATTCTTACTCTTCTCATCATAAGACTAGCCATTGGCACTTGAAACAATAGTCCATGTTTCTAAATGCTCTGCTTAAAAATCCTGGTCATCTCTTCTTTGTATAGTTGTGCCATCTCTGTGAAACTGTCTTTGAAAAAGCGGTATAATCTGTTTTAGCAAAACAGCATTGGACATACTTGAAAGCGTTACTGAGGAACTCTGTACTGCATTAAGAGGAGTTTTCAAGAACACATCTGCTAGCTCCAGTTCCATTTGCACATGGCCCGAACAGTAATGCAGTTGGTATGAAAAATTCAGTAGTGCTACAAACTGTGAATACTAACTTTCATAAAATACAAACATGTTCTGTACTCTTCAGCTCTTTTTATTTCATAGTAAAGGAAGCATCTGAATCAGAAAACAGGCATTTTTATGCAAATCATTTGCTGTGAATTTACAGGGTATTAACCAAAGATTAATCTATGGTTTATCTGTGCCCTGCTAGCACATCAGTTATGTGAAATAATTATTGATCATTGTTATCATTAGCCTGGCACAGTGGCAGTTTTCAATCAATGATATGCATCCTTCCCTTTAGCATACTTAATAAATATATGTTAATGCCTTCTTAAAGACTTCAGAAGCAGCATTGATAATAAATGGATTTTTGTATCGTTGAGTAATTGTTGTTGAAATTATCCTTTTCAAGTCATTTGATGCATTTATTAGAAAAGGCCAAGATGAAATGAGATTTTTTTTTCCACGCCCACTGAGATGTTTTGATACGAGAGAAAGAGGAAAAAACCGAGATAAAATTATCTGACTGCATCCATCTTTAAATCTTTTGGGTATTACTGGTACAATATGCACATATAGTAGCTCTTCCAAGATAAAAAGAATCTTTATGTAATGCCAAACTGGAAACAAATGCATGCATGCAAACAAAATGATTTGAAAGATGGTGATGCTTGCAACTTATACCATTACCACAGATCACCTTGCAATTTAAGACCAGTGTAATTGCATTTTCATGGCTACCGCAGCATAACTGTGAAATGGCATTATAATCAACTCTGCAGATCCCTTCACTTGGGATTATTGCCCAATCCTACTCCTTGCCATATTACAGCATGCAGCTGTACCAAACAGAGTGGCAGGAGGAGGTGATCAGACACTGTAGGCTGTCCAATCACCAATCCTTGGATCTATGCCAGCAATTTTGCTGGTGCAAATCCAAGGAGAACCAGAGGGCAGAAAAATGGAGGATAAGATCCCATGTGCACGGCTGCTGCTAGATCCACCCCTTCCTCTCTGACACGCCCCCATTCTTCTCCCAAAATGCCCTGATCTTCCCCACTGCTGCCACTAAGATACCAGCGCTTGCACAGCCTCTTGCCATTTACAGCAGCCGGCCTATAGCTTTCATGCTGCTGTAAAGGACATTGTGTTGATGGAACACTATTTCAAGCAGTTCAGTAAGATTGGGGCCTTAGGGCCCAATTCTATCCAACTTTCCATGGCTGCTGTCATGGTGCCAACAGGATGCACACTGCAGCCAGCAGTAGAGGGACAGCCATGGGGGCCTCCCCATGTAAACATTCTCTTATCTCAGGCCTGCATTGCATCTGCATCTGCTAGAATGTTGGATAGGATTGGGCCCCTAGTTACTTAAAAAAAAATAGAGAAGGGTAAACCTATGCCTAGATTGTACTACTTCCTGCCAGTGGGACTTGCATGATTAAATACTCCTCTCTGTTTAAAAAATTCCCCACACATAGAAAACTAGATGCTAGGAGAAAAGTTGCTCATGGCCTTCTCCCTGGCATACTATCAGTAGTTTTCTTTGTGCAAATACCTGGTTTTTTTGGTGTGGAAAAGAATTCCATTAAATAAACCCTCAGTTGTACATTGAGACACCTATTTGCCTTCCTATCTGCTGTTAGTGAGGCCTAAGAAAAAGCTAGGTTGGAACTGGCCATGTTTGAATCCTGTGCAGCTTGCTTGAATCAAGTGAACGTTCACATTGGCAGAGCTGAAAATATTTTAAATTCCTTGGTGCAAAAAAAAAAAAAAAATTGCTCCAAGTGTCAGAATCAACTTTTTAGGGTCCTGTCATATGCAGGAAAGTTGAACAGGATTAAGAAATGGAATAGGAAAAATTGAGACAGAGCCGTCACAGGTGGGGCAGGGTGACGTCGTGATTGCATAGCTGCATCCCTAGTGCCACTGCCCTGCACCGCCATGCCACACCCCCAGTATCCATTTAGGAGCGAACTGGACACAAGGGAGGGAAGGCAGACAACTACATGCAGCAGCGCCGGTACCCATCTACAAATGGTGGCCTGGATAGCCACCATGCGTTGCTCCACTCTGAATTGAGGGTCCAATCCTAACCAACTGATGGTCTGGCACTGATGCAACCATGCCAATTCTTCTTTCACCTTTGGTGGAGGGCCAGTCATGGAGGCTTCCTCAAGGTGAGGGAATGTTTGTTCCTTTACAACAGGACACCATTGTGGCTGCATCAGTTCTGGGAAATTGGATAGGGTTGGGTCATTAGATGCTTGAGAGTTTTCAAAACCTGATGAACTTGATGTAATCCTCTTAAGTTTTAGGCTGCACACCTTGATTTTAGAAGGCTATGATCCAAAGACACCATGCTGTGAATCTCTTAACATCCCTTGTCATAGCATAGTTTTCATTTATGCCTTCACTTCAACCACTCCATTCCTGGACAGGCTAAGCTGCAATTTCTACTTGACCCTGTTCAAAACACTGTTTGCAGTTCCACAAATTAAAAAAAAAATTACAAATGCTTATAACAGTTAAGTCTTGAAAATGAAAATAGATACATTCTGGTTCAATACAAGGGCTCGAACACCACTGGTGTTTGTGGAAGTCGTTAAAATATATTTGGTGATATTTAATCGAAGAACATGGTAAGATTGAAACGGTTGATAAGGGTACACTGTTCTGTGCATGCTTCAGAGTTCTGTAATGGGATGTCTTACAAATACAATCAACTCAGTTGAGTTGATTGTGCAATCAGTCAACTGAGTTGAACTATCAACTCAGGTTTATTTGGAACCCAATGAAACATTGGGGGGAAGCAAGAAAGAGCTGTAATTTGTTGTGAACACAATGGTAAATATATATGTAATATAATGAAAACTGCTTTGTTGCAAAATCTTTTGTTTTTACAAAATATTAAGATTGCTTTGGTAAGTATAATCATTACAGTATTAAATTTAACCTACCAGCTTCTTCCTATGGATGGGTTCACACATGCTGATGATAGTTCACGCAGGAATGGGTGGCGGAACCATACCTAGAAGGGGGCGGGCAAGATGTGATCCTGGGGCAACTCAACCAGGGCAAGGGCCCTCTATTGTGGCCCCATAATGATCATTAAAATGCAAGGCCCAGGGCAGTCGTCCCAGTTGTCCTGTGCAAGGGATGGCTCTGCTACAAGGGATCACTGTAGGACTTGTGGCCACAGCGACTACAATTTGCATTATGTGCTTCTGAAGATTATCTCTGCCCTCTTTCTCTAGTTTTTAACAAAATCTGAAACAAGATGACATGAACTCAAACACTGGTTCGCTTTAGTATAGCTGACTCTCCAGACTCTCTTTCTGCTTGGTATTAAGGACACCATATTATGCCTGCTTCTCGCCACACTGTGATTGCATAGAGGGAGGTCCTTGTGGCAAGTCATCTGTGTTCTCCATGTGGTTCAGGCAATTTCATTTATAGTCTTGCAAACCTCCTTCTGTGGACTTATGATGCTGTTGCTGAAACTGCCTGTACCCTATGGAGACATCCTTCTCAGAAACCGCTTGCCACATAGAGCTGCCATTAGGCCATTGTGATTCAAGCAGCCTCTCGGCATGGTGCCCATATTAATTGAGCCCGAGGGGGAGGAGCAGTGAAGGAAAAGCTCCCTGTGCTAATTATCCTCTGGATAATAGCTGGTGGAGAATAGCTCCAAGGAGAACAGCAGCTGCTGCAGCACCTGCAGGATGCATGCAGCAGTAGCCATTTTGGTACTGCTGCTCCTCCAGGAGCTGAGCAGCTCAGGATTGGGCTGTAAGTGATCTAAGTCATAGAATTCTAGGGACTGGGCTTTCTTACGTCCTAGTTATCTTGGTTCCCTGTCCCAATGTGGATCCAATCCTGTCCAACTTTCCAGTACTCCAAAGGAAGGGAACAAAAGTGTCCTTACCTTGACAAGGCCTCTGTGACTGCCCCCCTCCTGTGCAATGCAGCATACGCCCCACTGGCCCAGCTGTTCAGTGCTGGAAAGTTGGTTAGGATTGGGCACAGGGAATGCTTACTTCTCTCCTGAAGACTCTGTTCACTACTGCTCTTGCCACTGCTCTTATCAGAACATTGGATGAGCTAGTTCTGTACCATCAATTTTGCTAGAACATTGATATAATATGGGAAGAATATAACCCATAGCAACATTTCAACCTGTGCAATCCCTATGAACAAATTCTGCAGCAGTGCTATTGATTCCTTCCATTCTACTGAAAAACTACAGTACAATTCGGTGGGTGTGGCTCAATAGAATATCATCACTTTCCAATGAGAGAAACAAGTCCCTGGAACAAAGAATGAGTGGACAATTGCTTGTAGCAGCTTTACTTGTGTTTCATGCCTCCCAAAGGATGAGTTGGTTTTTCCTCCTGAAAAGAAGACAGGAAGGAAAGTCTCCTTTGCTCGCTGCCTTTCTCCATACTACCCAGTAAGAATAAGAATACGTTGGTGTTGGAGGGGAAGCTCCAATTAAATGTTTTGAATGTGCAGATCTAAGAAAATGCTCTTCCCCAGAGCCTGAGTCTATCATAGTTCCCAAAGAATGCCTTGACATACAAACTGTTAGATTTAGTCCTTCGGAGGCCATTAGGATTTAGTAGATACTTGGCTTATGCACATTTCCGACTGCTCAATCCTCTCCCCCACCATTACCAACTGATGGAGCTTGCATTGCAGCCAATGGGAATGGGGGCAGGGGGAGATCAGGCAGCCTGCCAGAGATAACTTACAATATTTTGTACTTACCGCTGCATAGGCCTCCTGGTGATGTATGGGTTTTCTCAGACCCATTCCAGCCATATGGGTGTGAGTCCAAGAAGAAAGAAGGTTGGGGAAGGTTGGAAAAGAGAAGATAGGATCCTGGTGCACACTGGTGCTATGAGAATCCACTTCTTGCCTCCCTTTCCCCACTCTGAAACTCCCCCTACTCTGCCATCCCCACCCATGATACACCTCTTACCTTGAGCACAAACTTTCCTTGGCAGTGGAGACTAGGAGCCTCTGCTGTGCACCACCCCTCTTGCCATTCGTGGTAGCAGCCTGGATGCTACTTAGCTACTTAACAGCCACTTAGCTTTTGCCGTGAAGAGCCTTGCAACGGGAGAACATGAATTCTGGCAACGCAAGGCCCAGACAGGATGGGGCCCTTACTCTATTAAATTTGCACGTGGTACCTGAAATGTGTTGCAGGGATTAAGCATTAAACCAAGAATACAGCAAATTGCTAATCTTCAAATTTATATTTTTATACTGAAAATTTTTATCAAATTTGCTTCTGATAAAAAAGGGGGGGAAATGGTGTCACATGTCCAAGAGTTTACTATTGTTTAGATTATATTCAGTTACAAACAATGAATCTCAAATGATATAATTGCTTGACATGTTCCCAAAAAATTTCCATGTTCACAAATGGAGCTTTTTCAAAGGTACAGAATACTGGTTTTGCACCAATTAAATACTACACAATACTTTCCAGGTTCAAGTTTGCTGTTTAGTTATTTTCATAGCCTGCAATTGCCTCCATTCCTAGGCATACTATCTTGGGAGTAAATATCATTACAGTCAATGGTATCTATTTCTGAATAAACATGCATAAAACTAGATTGTAAGCCCTCTGCATTACTTGAACAATGTATGGTGATTCCGAAAGGTCAGTTTTCGCTTCAGTTTTTCAAGCTCTGAATCTCTCTTTATCCAAGAAGTAGAATCAGAAAAATAGGATATATTTCATTCTCTTCTTTGCCAAAAAAAAGAGCTTCTTTTTTCTTTCACAAAGGAAGTAGGTACCATTAAAAGAATTTCTTCCATTTGTTGAATCTGCCACACCTGTCATGCTCAGAGATATCCATGAGTATGACTCATAAATAACAACTGAGCAGAGGTAATTTTCTGGAAGCATAAATGGGCTCCTGAACCAACTCTGAAGATTTTGAAAAGCCTCTCAAAGTGAAAAATAAATATTTAGAGTAAGATACTGTGTTGGACTCCATTGCTTTCTCATTTATACAGCAACATGCTGGCACAGCAGGCACTCTTGTCTTTTAAGTTATATTTATATAGAATTAGCTTCCTATGGTTAGGATGGAACCGAAATACAGTGATATAAAAATCTGAAGTATACGTTCTGCCATGTGCACAAGTGCTGTGCTACCACTGTGGAGGTTGGTGTAGAGGGAAGAAGGAATTGCACATCCAAGGCATCACCCACAGAATAGGCTCTTTAGTTATCATTGCTCATCAACTACCTGAAGGCAGGGAAAAGGACCCGGAAAAGGACTTTAGAGTAAGCTACTTCAGTTGGACTCCATTGCTTACTCATTTACATAGTGACAGTGATCTTATTTACATAGCAACCTGTCATTTACAGGTATAACATGATGTAAACAACAAGGTTTTCCCATCTTCTCCTTTTCCCAGTGGTGTTCCTAGAGGGGACGCCAAATGCTAAGTTTTGCAGGAGCCTGAGTTCCTGTGTAAAGTGGCCCCTCTCCTAACTAGGTGGGATCTAGGCGGCCATTTGCCATTTGGAGAGCTGGCTCTGTTGCTTTGCTTTCCGAGACATCTCTGGCTCTGAAGATGAGGGCAAGTGGCCGCTTTACCCAGGAACTCTAGACTCCTGCAAAACTTAGTATTCCCCCTCCCCAGAATGCCACTTCCCTTTCCCACAGAATGATGAGTTTGCAGGTATATCAGTAAGTGAAGACTTTAATAGGCAGCACCGGGTTTTGAGGACCATGAGAAAAATGTAGATAGGCTTACTACACTTTAGCCTGCTGGACATACTAATTGGAGACCCAGCACTGAAAATGCTCAGTTCCACAGTTCAGCAATCACATTTGGTTGGTGGCAGGATAGAAGAAAGATTTCTGATGACAACTGTAGAGTGTGAGGAACTTGATGTCAGAGGAGACAGTCCTTCCAGTTCCAGGGTCTCTGAAATTATACACTAATACATGTTATGAAAGCTGCATCATGAATTAAAGGTGTTGTCTTGCCCCTATAAACACTGCTGAGTGGATGGATCTTTCTTATGCTTTTCCAGCCTCCACGGGCTGTGAATATATTGTATCTCAGATGAACATATTGTATCCCAATATTGTTCTGTGTATTATGGCACCAACAAAAGCAAATGCAAGCGCTCAGTTCCCATAAGCCCCAAGAGGGAAGCTTCCATTTGGGAAAGGAATTGTCTGAAAATCTGGAAATTAGAAGATTCATGCTCCATGCCTTTTGGGGTGCACACTAATGTACTCACCTCCCATCACTGCCATATCTCCCACCAGCACATTTCAAAATTGGCCAGCGCAGGGGGACAGCATGCGAAAGATCCTCCCTATACCAGCCTGCTTTGAATAAGCACTGGTGGGAGAGGAGGTAAAAGGGGTGATCATCTTCCCAATCACTCTTCCAGCAGGGGAATAGCCATTGGGAATTGGATTGTAGTAGCTACCAGCTTCTCCTCCAGCTGCTGCAATGATCCTCGGCAGCAAACCAGAGAAGGTAAGCCACAACCCCCATCTTCCTACATGCTTTCCAAAGACTGTGAGCAGCTGGATGACACAAATGAGCAGGCAACAGACCAGGGGAGGAAGTGGACAGGTTCAGGATACCTCCCGTCAATTGGCCAGTTTGCCACCTCTCCCAACCCATCACAAGTCAAAGCAAGCACTTGGATGGCCTTGTGGCTGGGCTAACCATGCATCAGTGCAGTACTACATAGAGAGTCAATACCTATATATGGTTAGGAGGCATGAGAAGCCCCCCCCCCCGGGCAATTATTCTAGTGAATTCAAAACTAAGTAAAATCTTAAGGGAAAATTCACCTAAACCGAAGCTGCTCTTCAGCAACTTTAAATAGCATGACCAGTGCTGGCTATGTGTATCACCCCAGGCTACAGAACTTTTTTTGGCTGAATTACAGGAATTATATGTGCATGTTTGATGAATTGCCCTAGAACAGGTTCTGTGAAATGTTACAGATGCATTTTTTTCAGCATGAGCCAGGCTGCTATATTAATGCACAGTATCTGTACTCAAATTCATTGTTGTCGTAATAAAACAATCCATAACATAGCAACAGAGCTGTTCAATCTCTTACACTCATCTCTGGTTTCCTGTAATCTTTAGTGATGGAGCAGCTCACTTTCTCCCTCCCTTTTGCTCAGGCATAATCAGAGTTGGTTGCAGCGGGAGATAGAACATTTTCTCGTGGTGACGTTCAACTGATGACACACTAAGTGTACAGAACAATATATTCAGATGCAAGCACGTACTGTCTCTACCTTGTCCAGTGACATCAACATGCTTTATTTATAGCTTTGGGCTGCAACAGGCCATAATAGGGCCATTAAATTATTTACAGCAATCCAGTTAGAGCCACACACATATGGAAGTAGGTTTCTGCATGTGTACTGCTCCCTAGACAAAGAACTGAGTGTACAAATGGGTACTGCATATATGATCCCAGGATTACAACCCAGTATACCGGCTGCAGGGCGATGTGGTGGTGCAGCAAGTTAATCCGCTGTTGCTGGGCTTTCCGACCGCAAGGTTGGGAGTTCAAGACTGCGGGACGGAGTGAGCTCCCATTGCTTGTCCCAGCTCCTGCCAACCTAGCAGTTTGAAAGCACCTAAATGCAAGTAGATAAATAGGGACCACTTCGGTGGGAAGGGAACGGCGTTCCATGCGCTACGGCGTTTAGTCATGCCGGCCACATGACCGCGGAAGCTTGTCCTCAGACAAACACTGGCTCTACAGGTTTTGAAACAGAGATGAGCACCGCCCCCTACAGTCGGTCACGACTAGACCATTTGGTCGTGGGGAAACCTTTACCTTTATACAGGGCTGCACATGTGTAGCACTATTAAATAAGCTGCAAATGCACCACTTAGTAAAGAATCAGCATTTAATCTCACCACACTCAGAATGCATGTCTATCCTCTCCTGTAGCTAACCGTTTATTTTGGGGCTCCACAATTCTGTTGCTATATTGCCACAGTGAGCATATCTCCCCTTCTGGAGAATCAGTGGCGGTCTGGGCCGGGAGCGCCCCTCATGGCAGACGCTGAACATGCGCCTCCCCAAGTTGCCCCACTCCCGCGTCACACAGACACGCCTCCCTTACCCCGAAAATGCTCTATTTCGGAGCATAAGGGAGGCATGGGCAGGCCAGAAACCGCACGGTCTCTCCCGGACCGCGCGCAATGGCGCCCCACCACTGCCCCGCACCCCATGGCTCATGCCATGGGGTGCTACAGGTAAGATACGCACCTGTGGAGAATACCCCAAATCTCTTCTTCCATGATGCTCAATGAATTGGACAGAGGGGAATTGGTATTCTCTCAGTTTGTGCTGAAGTTTGGTGATAGGAAGAAACCCAGGGGGCTCTTGTGCTGCTGGGAAGAAGTTGCCCATTTCCCCATTCCACAGCACAAAGGAGAAAAGACCCCCCACGCCTTTCCCCCAAGCACTCTGCATCTGCATGTACCAGCAGGATTCAGAGAGAACTTGTGGAGATCATGAGTAATGGCTGTTTTTAAGCCAAGACAAAAATTGCAGATCTCTGGCCTATTCCATCCCAACAATGTTCTGAATTATTTTATATATTAATCACATAAGTCCCCTTCAAACTGAGTTATATGCCATACAATTTGGCATACTCTTTCATCAAAATAAGTTGGTCAATGCAAAAAGTTATCATTTTTACAAACTTTAAAAATCACTTGATCAAATACTTCAATGGTACAGTCTATAAAGTAAAAAATCCTAAAATATAGCAAACATGGTCTGATTAGATTTGTATAAGAACAGTAAAACCATCCTTATTAAAGAGCTGGGGCAGCATTTTCATTGCTCTTGCAAGCCTCAAGTACTGTAATCCCCAGTGACTGAAGACTACTGGAAATTGCATGAGTTGCTCTGTAAAAAAACAATCATTAAGTAAGATTAACCTCTACTTCCCCTAAATACCAGCCCTATACAGTAGTTTGTCGCAGAGTTTCCTTAGGCAATAATCATTTTCAGGGAATCAAAGCACACAAAAATAGTAAACTCTCAGACTTTTGCCTAGTATGCTTGTTTGGCAAAAGAATTCCTATACCTAAATATTCTGTACCCTCAAGTAACATACATTCTGTAGCAGGGTGTGGAAAGCAATTGAGAAAATTATCTTGCCATCTTAACTTTAAGCATTCACAGAGCTGCAGAATAATGAATTTCAACATATAGACGTGTCCCAGTATCCACTGATTCGATAGCCATGGTTTCAGTTATCTACAGATACCATGGATACTGGGACGCCTATCAAAAAGATAGGGGAGCATTTAACAGCTTTCTTTTTTTACCATGCTGCAGCAAAACCACTGATGTTTCCCTATCTTTAAAAAGGCATTCCCAGACATGTCATTCCACACCCAGCAGCTAACCACTGCATGCCAAGGTGGCCAGTGTCGTCTCTATAGGGAGGGCAGAGCTCTACGTGTTGCAAGAAGCCTTACCCTGTCATTACATGTAAATCCCTCCTCTCCCTTGCTGCTGTAGCCAGTAAGCAACGCCAAGATGTTGCTTTTCCCTGTGAGGATTGGATAAAACGGTGCAGGGGAGGAGTGATTTCCACTGCAAGGTAAGGCTTCTTGCAAAACTTAGAGCTCTGCCCTCCCTGTAGAGACGCCACTGAAGGTGGCTCTGTTTGTCCTGTTAAGACAGTTTCAGTGACAGACACATGAGCAACCTCTGGCCCTGCCATCAGAACTGCAAGTGGAAGCTGAGGCTGTTCGGATTACACAACACCACTGCCAGGAATAATTTCCAGTAGAAAGAAGGAAGGCGTGAAGGAAGGAAATATTTATTATTATATTAAGTATACCTGCCTTCCTCCAAGGAGCTCAGAGTGGTGTACATGGTTACTTCCCTCCTTTTGTCCTTACAACAACCCTAAGAGGTAGGTTAAGCTTACTGACTGGCTCAGGGTCACCCTGAACGTTTCATGACTGAGCAGGGATTTGAACCTGGATCTTCCAGTCTAAGTCCAACACCAGAATCTCTGCAGCAATGATAGGAAATTATAACGGAGCAGGCTAAATGCCTCCTGAGTTTTATCTGAAAAATCATTTATGATTTCTAAGCTACAATTAGTGCAAAATGCAGCAGCCCAGGTACTTACAGGGACCAATTGTCCTGTCTCAGTTGGACCACTGCTTTAGCAGCTACACTGGCTGCCTATTCATTTCTGATCTCAATTCAAGATGATGGAACTGACTTTTAAGGCCCTTCAAAGCTTGGGTCTAAGCTACCTAAAGAGCACCTTCTCCCATACATTCCATCCCATCTTGGTGTTGTGTATTTGTGTAAATAGTAGCAGAGTTGGGGGCTTGGAGACCCATTTCAGCGCTTGCCTTAGCGCTCCGGTGCGAAGGACTGAAGCAATCGCCACATTTCCATAACAAAGTCTCTTTATTGTAGCGAAAGTAAGAAAGGTACAAAGGTTCAATCTGCCGGCTAGGAAGCCGGTGAAGTTTGGGCCGCTCGCAGGCGGCCGTTTTCAGTGCAGCTTTACATCTTAAGCACACACAGTGAAAAACTCCTTCTAACAACAGAACAAAGGGATGCAGCCAGAGTGTATCTGGTAGGTGGATACCTGAAGACCCCTTGTGCCCCATTTTACCCAATGGGGTGACTCTTAGAACACTATGAGCTCATGGGAATGTGCAGTGTTTCCAGCCAGGGCTTCCCGTGTGAAACTGTCTGCTTATTCTACACTATCAGCAAGGGAGTACAACTACTATCCCTAACAAGCTGGGAAGCTGACCTGCTCAAGGACTCACAGGTGCTCTATCTGATCCTCAGACGGAGAGACGGAATGCCAGTTTCTACCAGTTCTGGACTGTGAGATATGAAACTGCAACACTTGGGTCATCTTAGGTCATCTAAAGGGGCTCTCTCCTTCAAGTGCCACTTCTATCCCATGTTAAAAGGATGGTAGCTTGGGGGCAAACCTTTTCTATAGCGGCACCACAAATATGGAATTCCCTTCCAGAGGATCCACCAGAAGGGAAGTCATGGCCGGATGTGCTGTCATTGTGACGCCAGAACTTGCTGCTTTCCTGAGAACGCAACAATAAATTGGGTTATTTCTCAGCTATTTTCCAATAGCAAAGTGAATCAGAAAGAAAAAAGCCTATTTACAACCTTGACACAAGCAAAACAACCACACAGCCCTCTCCCTTTCCAGTATCTTATCTTCCCATATTTTCAATATGGCTGCTCTAGGTGCTTTGCAACTCACCTGAAATTGACTCGCAACCCACTGGTGGGTCCCGACCCACAGTTTGGGAACCACTGGCTTAACTTGTTTCCGCCTCTGATTTGTTTACACATGCAAGAGGCGATTGGGATGCTAAAGTTGAAAAAGAGAGGTAAGGGTAAAGAAATGCTAGTAACCTTTGGTTCCAGGATAAGTGATGACATAGTGGCAGGCTTGTTATCTCTGGTATGCAGAAGTGAATAGGATTTCCCCTCAGACATAAGATGACCTTTATATGACCTGAGATAGTGCGGAAAGTAACTGCCTGCCTAAATTGGGGTTGCTGATTTAGAGCAACAATCTTGAGTTGACCCAAATCTTCTTCAGAAACATCTTGTTTCTGACCTTATTTAAATATTTACCTAAAGGATCATTTCCGTTGTGGGATGAAGTTTCTTACCATCCAACACCATAAAAGTGCTGTAATCTATCCAGCTAAATTTTTCACCAAGCTTACAGTGTTCTGGTTTCATAATGCTACAGGCAGAAGCAAAATGAGGGCAGATGGATGCCTGCAATACTTTGTGAGGGAGGCCTCACTACTCTTGGTACAAATGCCTCACAACTTCTCTCTTAGGCCTTATCTATAGGATGGAGTTGCATCTTACATGGCTGTTAGGCAGTCAGTATGTAAGGCAAAAATTGCACCTAGTCAAAATTACCCTTGAAAATCCCTGAAATCAGTTCATTTAGGGGCCACATTGTATAAAAAATTTGTACTCTTTGAAAAATAGAATCACACAATGAAAGGCACATGGGACATAGGCCCATTGAGTGTGGCATGGCGGGTGGAAGTGCCCAGGCTATTCAAATTATTTTTTCCTCTTTTTTGCCATGCACATACACTTTAATTTGCATAAATTAAATTTGCATATTATGTGACTCCACTGTATAAGAAGTGGAAATGGGATGGAGGAGAGCTCTGAGGTGGTAGAATGGATGGTATTCCTTCAGGCTGCAAGTAGAGGAACATTTTTGAATGCCCCCCTAAAAAATTTTAAATGGAAATCCAGCAAAGCAGGACATATGCTTTTCTAGAATCATTATTTTTGATGTGGAAAGTTTTTACGTGAATGGGGGAGCATTAAAAATGTTCTCCCTCACAAGCAGTCCTCATTCTGCTGCATGTGCAAAATTGGCCTTAAATGGGTTGGAGTTCTCTTTCCCAGCTAGGAACATGATAGTGAGCAGAAGTTTATTCAAGTGCTATTGCTATCCAATGTCTTACAGTGCAATCCTAGAAACTGCGCAGTGTTGACACAACAGGGTTGTGCTGACGCTGCGCACTTAGTGCCGACGCAGGGGCACAGATTGGTATCCCCACGTCAGTGCTAAGGCAATAGAATCGGCGCTGCAGCAACAAGACAACCTGTCCCGTTGTGCCTGTGCTGCACCTCCGTTGCATCGACCTAAACCAGCTGGCGCAAAAAAGGCTCCATGTCTGTCTGGACACAGGATTGGTGGGGGAAGAGGAGGGTTTGGGGCGGGACGTGGGCGGGCCCAGGATTCAGCCATAAGGCTGAATCCTTACCCATTCAGGTGGTGGCAGTGCAACCCCAATTTGGGCCAAGCAGTCTCCTCAGCTCTGCGACTGCTGTTTGCTAATCCAGCACAGTATAAAATTGCACCCTTATTCTGTGACAAGTGCCACTCAGATGCAACACTGCCCTATCTGTTGGCTATGTGGGTATTTGTGCCAAACAACATCAATTCCTGGTTGTTCTGTTTTTTGCTGGCATCTCCCTCACAGTTTTACCCTTCAGACAGTCAATTTGCTAGTTTGGATGAAAAAGTTTCCTTCAAGCTTCTAGAATTCTCAACATGTTCTCGAACAGCCACTAAACACAAGAGAAAGAAGATGCCAGGACTTCATTCCATATTGTGGTAGAAAAGTTAAATATTATGCAGAGTTTAAATCTGCCAAATCATCTTACAGCCCAATCCTATGCCAGCCCTTGCCAGTGGCATGAGCACACGCAGCATTGCAAACATGCTACAAGGCATGTTGTGTCAGCGCAGAAGTCCACTAGTGGAATAGCAGGTTTCCCATCACCAGAGGCCAGCGCCTGCTAGAGCAGGACAGCAGGAGTGTTGGGGCAAGGCGGATCGGGGCAGGGAGGGCAGAGGAGGCTCTCCCCACCCCTCCTAAGACTGAAAGGCTGATAAGGGGATGCCTGGATTTGTGCTAGCTATAGAGCTGGAGTGGGTCTCAGTAGCCCCATCAAGGCTGCTTGGGCTTTTCCTGGGGCAAGGGAACAAAGGTCCCCTTACTTTGAGGAGACCTCCAAGAGTCAGAGCTGAACCTTGCAGGGGGTCCAAGGGGGTACTGCTTAAGCTGCTACAGGCACAAAGGCAAGTAGCGTTCAGCCTGCCTGACCAACCCTGTGCTCAGAGCACTCCGAAAGGGAGTGCTGCTGGCAGGGTGTGTGGTGGGGGGCAGTGCTATAAGCAGGGAGTCAGCGCTGGGGGGTAATGATCGTTGACCTGGCCAGGGCGGAGCCAGGTCTGCCATCGCCAAGAGCCACAATTCCTGCACTGGATGCAGGGAAGGCTCCCCTGCATCACAATATGGGAATTTGATTAGGATTGGGCTGTTAAATCTTGCTAAATATTCAAAGATGGTTAGCACAATCTTATTCATGTTTATTCAGAAGAAATTCCTATTATGTTTAGTCCCAGGAAAGTGTGTATAAAATTGTAGCCTGTGCAGTATATAAATAGCTGAAAGACTCATCCTTCAACATGAGGATTTTCTAGTGCAAACAAACACTTCTCCCACTCCCCTTAAAGCATACAGACCAGATTATTTTTCCTCTTCAAAGAATTACAGAAATATACAGAACCAGGAGTACCATTTGATGGTTGGTGCCTTTGTTTCTTGAATCTTAGATCTGAGTAGGTGATGGGAAGAGAGGCAGTAGGTCACTTGTTCAAATGGACACTTCCTGACACTACTGTACATCTATAGATTTACTCTTTTGCCTTTTTGCTGTTTCCATCATTTCCTATCTGTTTATCTATGAAAGCAAAACAGCATTAAAACCCACCAGACTTAGAAGACTTACAAATGAAAGATAATGTAATAAAGTCCACTATATAAAGTTATATATATATAACTTATATATATATATATATATATATATATAATAAAGTATATATATAATAAAGTTGCCAGAGTTGGAGATCCACCCGGCGCCCTGGTCGACCTCTGGAATACGGAGATGGCCAGGGCCCTGGATGAGATCGCTCCCGAGCGTTCCCTGCCCAATCGCAGAATCAGAGCGGCTCCTTGGTTTTCTGAGGAGCTGCGAATGATGAAGCGGCAGGGCAGGCATCTAGAGCGTCAGTGGCGAAAGACTCGTGCCGAATCTGACCGTACCCGGGCTAGAGCCCAGTTAAGATCATATTCTAGGGCGGTGGTGGCAGCTAAGAGAGCTCACTTCTCTGCCACCATCGCTTCTGCGGAGAATCGTCCAGCTGAGCTTTTTCGTGTGGTCCGTAGCCTTTTACATCTGCCCCCCCTATTGGAGGGGAGGATCACACGGAGGCTCGCTGTGACGAATTTGCAAAACATTTTGCAGAGAAGGTCGATCAGATTCGGCACGACTTGGACGCCGCTGTGGGCATTTCTAGTGATGTCCCTGGGGAACCTGTCTATCCTACAATTTGGGATTCTTTTCAGCTTGTAGAACCTGAGGATGTGGACAGGATTCTCTGCAGTGTGAGACCTGCTGCTTGCCCGCTCAACCCTTGCCCAGCATGGCTAATTAGAGCTGCCCGGGGAGGGCTGGCCGAGTGGACGGGGAGGGTGGTGAATTTATCTCTGAGGGAGGGGGTGCTGCCGCCTGCCTTGAAGCGGGCGATAGTTCGCCCCCTCCTGAAAAAACCCTCCCTGGATCCCACTAATCTAAATAACTTTCGGCCAGTCTCCAATATCCCATTTCTGGGCAAGGTGATTGAGCGGGTGGTGGCGTCCCGGCTGCAGAGGGTTCTGGAGGAAACGGATTATCTGGACCCATTCCAATCTGGCTTCAGGCCGGGGTTCGGGACAGAGACTGCCTTGGTCGCCTTGGTGGATGACCTACGCCGAGGAATGGACAGGGGGAGTGCGTCCCTGTTGGTCCTGCTGGACCTCTCAGCGGCCTTCGACACCATCGACCATGGTGTCCTTCTGGGTCGGCTGGCTGGGTTGGGGCTTGGAGGCACTGTTTTGCAGTGGTTCCGCTCCTTCCTGGCTGACAGATCCCAGAAGGTGGTGCTGGGGGACGCTTCTTCGGCACCCCGACCTCCTAAGTATCTTGTCCCCCATGCTATTTAACATCTACATGAAGCCGCTGGGAGAGGTCATCCGGGGGTTTGGGGTGGGGTGCCATCAATATGCTGATGACACCCAACTCTATCTCTCCTTTCCCCCTGATTCTGAGGAGGCGGTTGAGGTTCTGAATCGTTGTCTGGAGGCGGTTGGGGGCTGGATGTGGGCGAACAAGCTGAAATTAAATCCGGATAAGACAGAGGTGCTCTTGGTCTGGAAATCCACAGCTCAGGTATTGGACTATCGCCCTGCTCTGAATGGGGTTGCACTCCCTCTGAAGGAGCAGGTCCGCAGCTTGGGGGTTCTCCTGGATTCACAGCTGCACCTGAAGTCTCAGGTGTCGGCGGTGGCCAGGGGAGCCTTTGCTCAGCTTTGGCTGATCCGCCAGCTGCGACCGTACCTGAGCTGCACAGACCTGACCACAGTGACCCATGCCCTAGTGACATCTAGATTAGATTATTGCAATGCGCTCTACGTGGGGCTGCCTTTGAAGACAGTTCGGAAATTACAACTAGTACAGAATGCGGCTGCTCGGGTGGTTGCTGGGGCACGTCGGTTTGACTCTGTTGAGCCGTTGCTTCGGCGACTACACTGGCTGCCGGTTCTGTTCCGGGCCCAATTCAAAGTGCTGGTGTTGACCTTTAAAGCCCTTTACGGCTCGGGCCCAGGGTATTTGAGGGACCGCCTCCTCCCATATAATCCGACCCGTACTCTGAGGTCATCTGGGGGGGGCTCTTTTGACGGTGCCGCCACCAGGAAAGGTGGGAGGGGTGGCGGCCAGTAGGAGAGCCTTCTCGGCGGTGGCACCCCAACTTTGGAATACCCTCCCCTTGGAGTTAAGAACTGCTCCCTCTTTGGCGGTATTTCGGCGGGGGCTGAAGACCTTTTTATTTCAGCAGGCTTTTAGTTGCTGACAGGCTGGCTGGCTGGCTTTTTTTTTTTTTTTTTGCATTTTTTAATATATATTTTATGATCCCAGGGATTAATTTGTTGTATGTTGTATTTTTAATATTGTTTTTATTGTCTTTTAATACTGTTTTTAATTGTTTTTTATTGTATTTTAACCTTGTAAATGCTGCCTTGAGGGCCTTTGTGGTGGAAAGGCGGGGTATAAACCAAATAAATAAATAAATAATAAATAAATATATATTGAAACATAGTTTTCTCCACACTTCGTAAAATCTGCATTACTTTACTGTATATATATCAGGTTTAGACTGTTTGTGTTTATCAACATGTGCATCACTCAGAAAGGGAACCAATTTCCAGTAAACTCTGTTTACGCCTTACGACCTTGAGTAATTATCATAAGAAGTTGTATTATCTTCATGGAAAAATTTCATTTCTTGCTTTCATTTCACAGAGCTTTGCTCAGAACCTTCCTGCGATCATCCACTATCCCAAGATCTCTTTCCTCTTGCACTGGTCTCCAGATGCATAACATATGCTTAGTACTATCAAGTTTCTTTCCCGTTCCTTTTACTTTGGTTCATGAGGTCATCCAATTCTTCCTCTGTTACACCCAGATCTGATTTTGTATTAACAATGCCTCCTAACCTGGTGTCATCTACAAATATCATCAGCGTACTCCTACTTCCTACTCTCAAATCACTAATGAAAAAGCAAACTGAAACAGCTCCCCAAGACTGATCCCTGAGAAACCCCAATGGTTACTTGAGTTACTTCTGGGTACAAATGTTACTTCTCTCCAGCTATGAAGTCCATTTTATGCAAAACGTTTCATTCAGCCACTGATTCGCTCATCTAACCATTTAGGCAGCAGATCCAGAATTGCACAGACGCTCTGTTGTGCACACAACTTCCACATGAGCAGACATTTTTTTTAAAGTTCTATCCTCTGTGTAAGAAAGAATATATGTGTGGAGCAACTGCCCCTCCACTGAAGTTAATGGGAAATGTTGTACATAGGAATTCTAGTGCCATATCATGATGTTCCTGTTTGGAGCTGCTGGACAGGGACCCATGAATTGAACTTAAGAATTGTTTCCTATATTGTAATAACAGGCATTCATATATTTTATAGTGCCACCCTACTGGCCAAAAATTGGATTTACTTTTAAGTAAAAGTGCATAGGCTTTTACTCTTACAGTAAATTATACTGAATTCAATGTAACTTAAATTCAATGGGATTATGATTATTAAAAGGGCTAAAAATCTAAAAAGATGCAGAAGAATGTCAGGATGAGGTAACTATAGGATTACAGCCCAAGTAAAGTAAAATATTTTCATGTACATCCAGACTATGGCTGTAATTCTATACATACTTTTATGGAAGTAAACCCCATTGGACACAATAGGATAACTAAGTCCTATTGTGTTCAATGGGGTTTACTGCAATTTTGTAGATTAATCGTGCAATCCTAAGCATGTCTGCACGATTAATCTACAAAATGCTGATGACCTGGCAATCGCCACACAGAATGCAACTTTCAAGGCTGTTGAGGAAAGACTGACTGAGGCTTTGAATCCACTGAGTATATATTATAGGGATAATCAGTTAAAATCAAATTGTTTAAAAACACAAATCTGTGCTTTCCATCTGCAAAACAGAGAAGCATCAAGAACATTGCAGGTCTGCTGGAATGGAACCAACTTAGAACACTGTGCTACCCCCCAAATACTTGGGAGTAATTCTGGATCGTATACTGACTTTTAAGAGTCACTGTTTTAACACCAAACAGAAGGTCTTCGTCAGAAATAATATCCTGAGGAAAATAACAAACACAAGACGGGGTGCCCAACCACATGTTTTAAGGACATCCACTTTAGCACTATGCCACTCGGCTGGAGAATATGCCAGTTCGGTCTGGTATAGATGTAATCATGCAAAACGGGTGGATGTGGCATAAATGAAACAGCGAGAGTGGTCACAGGATGCCTAAAACCGACTCCAATACAAATAGCTTAGTGGAATAGCTTCCTTAGGACTGCGCCCCCCCCCCCCCCAATAACCAGTTGCCACAGACTGCTTTGAAACTATGGAAAGCGAGCAAGGAGCTGCCGAGTGAATGGGCACACACATATGTATGCCCTCCACCAGGTCAAGAACAACCGTGGCCTATATGGAAATCCTTTAATCGACTGTGCGCTGGGGTAGGAGGATCTAAGGACAATCTGAGGAAATGGGGTTTCCCCATAAAAGACATGCTGTGTGAATGTGGAGAAGAACAAACCATCTCACATATGCTACAGTGCATACGGTGCCCCTCTACATGCACAATGGAAAATATTCTGTTGGCAAGGGAGAACGCTGTTGAAGTGGCCCAGTATTGGGCAAATGATATCTAGTTTTAACCTTGTATTTTATTCTAAAAATATATTTTGATGTACAGTATGTAGGTGCTTCTGATACGGATAAAGAAAGAATCTACAAAATTTCTCCAGAAAAAAATTATCTTCTTGGAAAAAGATCCAATTAAGAAAAAGATTAGAGCTGTGAAAGAAACGTATCGCAGCTTCAAGTGGAACATCTGTATTAATCAGGCAACAGCAGAGCATTCCAGTGCTAACTTCTTGTGCCTCTTAACGCACTGTTGTTAAAAACATTGAAGAGGATTCTTCTGAATCAAGATGTGCACAGATGAGTATAGCCAGACCTCGTGGTCTGTACTGAAGGTATAAAACTTTCCAAGTGTTTGTGTAACCCTGAACAGAATGCAGACAAGGCAGATACACACCTGGAGTTCTGTGGCTTGGGACAGGAAGGCTGACAATAGCAACACACTGATACAAAACAGAGCCGTTCAACTGGAGACACAGCTTGGCAAAGAACCAAAAAGTCTGCAAAACCAATAGCTTTAAAATGTAATTAACATCACAATATGTATAGGATTTGGAGAGATTCCAGAGCACACTGCTTTAAAGGCCTACACACTTTCTGACAGCAAGTACAAACTTGAGATGGGGATATGAATATCTCCTTGGCCATGATCCTATAAACATGTATATGCATATGCTTAATATTAAGCACACAGAACAAATCCTTTCGGGATCACTCACAAGCAAGAAATTAAACAAATATTAATGTATTTGTAAGATGATGGCTTTTGGACAGAATTTCCTTTCTTGTTTGTATGAACAAGAGAAGGGATGTCAAACCAGGAATGACAAACCAGCATTAGGCTGATACTTAAAAGCATAAAAGCTGCAATTCTTCTAATTAAAAAAGCATAGATTTTAGAGAACAGTACAGAGAAAACAGGTCAGAGCCTTTTTATGTCTTCATAAGGTAGCAATAATAACAATTATGAGGATCCCTATATGGGACAGTAGACAACAGTATGCAAATTATGGCCATACCTTGAGATCTCATGGGGCTGAAAAGAAGGCTTGACTGCTGTATGAATTGTGAAGTATCTTAGCAGGTTAGAGTTGTGTTTTTTCTCATTATTGTTGTCCATATTAATGCACCCAGAAACATTGTAGGCACCATTGGTGCCCATGACATTTGTACATTGACATTCCAATGGCAGTACAATGACAGCACTGACAATCACTTGCCAAAGGAAAAATTACATTTTGCATCAACAAACTATTGTAATGTTGAGTCTGGGAAAAATGTGATTTCCTTGCCTTCAAAATGCTACCTGGATAAAGTCTTGGAAACTTTCACTTCTAAAAGCAAAACTATAGAATAGGTATATGGATAGTTTCCCTGCCCCTTCCAGGACTTTGGAGGATGGGCTGAACTCAGTAGTAGCACATGTAGAATGTCCCAGTTTCAAATCCCAGGCAAAGGAAGATTTCTGTCTAAAATCTTGGAGAGCCAGCATTAGCCAGCATCAAAGATACCAAGCTTCATCGCCCAATGTTGAGACTAGGCTTCTTTTAATTATTCTTGGCCAAGGAGAATATCTGTTGTTGCATTGGCAAGGAATTATAGGCAGCAGTTACTGCTGCCATCTGCCCAGAGTTCCCCCTACCCCAGGGGCATGGGTATCTAGCCCAAGTGCTGCCCAGAGTCACAGGTAAACCCAATACGGAGAAATGGAATTTAACCAATCACTTAATAAATTAACCACATCAGTTAAACAAATAAACAATTACAGTTTTGTAGCTTATATTAACAATAGCAAGCTCTATACTCTTTGTTTCAAGCTGGCTATTGTTACCATAAACTACAAATGTGGGGGATTGCTTTAAGTAGGGAGAACAATCCGTTATTGTGGTGAAATAATGGTTCCTGACTGATGTAACCTCACCCCCTTTTTTAATATATAATTTTTTTAATTACCCCAGTAGGGATTTGAATCTGTGCCTCTTCAGTCTTTGACTAGCAGCATTTACCCACTGCATCACTGAAGCCCTTTATGAATCCACGGGCAAAGAGAATGCATATAGCTGGCAAAGGCAGAGCTTTCAACAGAAGCTTTTCATAGAGAGGTAGGGCATTCAGCAAAAATTCATTTTTTAAGCTTGCTTTTTGGAAAAAAGAATTAGCTGAATATCCTGCTTTTGGTAAAAATGAATAGCTTTTGTTGAAACCGTTGCCTTTTGCTGGCTCTTTGCTAAGGTACTCATAAGGGATTTGTGTGGTGCAGGGGGTAAATGCTGGTAGAAAGGACACAGGTTCAAGTCCCCATTGGGACAAATATACACAAAGGGGGGGCAGGTTGCATCAGGCAGGAACCATAATGCAATGCAAAACTAACTTGAATAATTTGAAAGTGGGGAACTGGGAGAGCCCTTCAGAGAACTGGGGAAATCCCCTTAAAAAAAGACAGGGGGAACCCTGGAGAGATTGGGAAGAGAGACCTGGAGCGGCACACAGCAGGTGCAGGGGAGCTTAAAACACCACCCCTGCTGTTCTGCCACCCAGGACCATGTGACCCCCTGGACCCCCTGCTGGAGCACCACTAAGGGTGTTCACTTTTCCTATACTTTTCCTGCCTGTGTCCCTTCTTCCTGCCATGCTAAAATAGCAGTACAATCGCAGTCCTACCATTTTGCAGGAGGGGGCAAATGCCCCTGGCACAGTGCTGCTGGAGCGGGAGGAGGGCAGTGACAAGGAGACTTGCCTCTCGGCGAGGCGAGCAGTGTTTGGCCTGCCTGCTTGCCCTTGCCATTGTATGGCTCCGAAATGCAGCCTGCCGTGGGGGCGGAGTGGAGCATGGGGACAGGGAACCAGTGGAAGGGGCAGTGCTCCTCCTCTCTATCCCTGGGCGGCCCATTGGGTGGATCTGCAACTGTAGCAGCAGTGAGACAATAACTTTGGAGATCATGCTGAAGTTCAATTCAAGTGGGAAAGCATCACTACACCTAGAATTAGATGCAATGAATTCTCCTTTTTTAGCTGCAACAAGACCACCGCTCCAAGTGGGAAACCCTCCCCACCAAAGTAATCTTCAACAACAACAAAACCCCTAGAAAAACCAAGGCTTTGAAATGAGCTCAAAAATAAACTGTCATCCTGAGCCGCCCAGACAGAATAATGCTTTACAAATGTTTGGTTTTGGCCCAACTTACTTTGTTTGCTAAATTTCAGCCAGAGGAGATTTGAAGCAGCTGGAAGATCCAAGCGTGTGGTGGGACTGGCCCTTCTCAAATCTAAACTTTCAGCACCTCTGAGCCCTCCTGGGGCCCACAGAACTACTTGCTGCTAGATCAAAGGGAGAGGCAGTTCTTGCTGGAGAGCCCAAGACCTCTGCACCCTGCCAGCAGTTCATTTGTGAAAGGGGGGTGTCTGGAATCTTGGCCGCCTCTACCAGAGCCTGCAACTTTCCTCTAATGTCAAATGTGAATGTGTAGCAGCAAAGAGGTCAAGAGTCCCTTCTCAGAAGTCTCACAAGTCACTTCAGGAAATGAAGGTCTTCCTTTGTCCAACAGTTCAGCTAGACCTCCATGGGGTTTTCTTTCTTTAGTACTTCATACCATATTTCCTTCTTGATGTTTCTGTGGAGCAGGGAGTAGAGTCAGCATTCTTCTAGGCCACAGCTAATGGCAGAGTATGCGCTCTGCTTTCTATTTCTATTTATTCACCCCGTGATTCTGCAGCATGGATGATTTGTCCCATGTAAGCAGTCCTGGAATTTGTAACTATACCTCATAGACCAATTGTGTGCAGACTATCTGTCGACTTGCCAGTTGGAACAAATCTAAGGCCATAATGAAGAACACATTATATATGGAATCAAAAGAAGGGAGCTACAAATCCTGGGACACAGCTGTGCGTTTGGAGCGGGGGGGGGGATTTCAGAGGCAGCATGTGCATCCTCTATGCATCTCTTCCTTTGCTAAAAGAGACAAGTTGCTGTGGTCCACAGTGCATCAAGCTGGTCCCCATCAGTCTTAACTACTTCTCCAAGTTCCATTAGGGATGCTGGGAAATCAGTCTTTGTTAGGCTGTTGGCTTACTAAGAGTCCAGGATGATTGGCTGCTAGTTAATTGATGGGAGCTAACACAGGAGGTGTTCTTCTGACATATGGACATCTATCTCCAGATCTTGGGATGTAATACCCAAGAAGATTTTGAAATCTTCCAAGCAAGATCCAAGCAATCCTATTGGGCTGCCTGCGGCTTACCATGGGGCAAGTGGCTGTTTGTCCCCTTGCCCTGAGCGAAGCTGCTGCTGCCTCCTAACATAATTTGGATGCATTGCAGGCCAGCCACCCTGCCTGTTCCAGCCCAAGTTTGTATTTGGCTATGAATATTCCAACAGCCAATCAAGTATAATTGACACACAGCAATAAGGTGTTAGTATGAATCAGGAGGGCAGGAGGTGTGGACTGATGATTGAGCTGCTGATACTGCCTGAAGCTAAGCAGGAGAATCTGTGGTCTATTTTTGGATGGGAGACAGAATGCCAGGCTGTGACAAGCTGCAGTACCTGTGGTGGCAGAACGGAGTCACTGTGGAGCACATTAGCCAGTGCGGGAATGTGGTAAGAAGGCCAGCTGGTAAAAGAACGGAGTCCAACCTTGAGGACCTGTCCAGGCTGGACTTACGATCACCTGCTGAAGCTCGATGTCACACGGCCTGAGGAGAGAAGCACACTATGAAGGCTACATCTGGGACTGAGGATTCGGTGAGTCGCAGAATACTGTATATTTGTAAAAAAAAACCCATTGAAAAATGGTGGTTTAGACTAGCCATGTAAGCCGCCTTGGGCATTTGCTTCAGCCTGGGAAAGGCGGGGTATAAATTCTTCAAAATAAATAAAATCAGCTCTCATTTCCATATATCAGAGCGTATAACTCATATTCAGTTGTTAAGCGTCATCAAGTTGGCCACTGGTTTTTGTTGATTATTGGTTTTTTGTTGGGTGGCCTGTACTTTTACATATTAAAATCAATAACGTTAATGGAGGTGACACCAACACTAGTGATTTAGACTGTGCGTATGATATTGTACTTTATTGTTTATGGTCTGATATGGGAAGAGGTCCATCATAGGCATGATGCATTGAGCTTTTGCACCAGGTGACACAAACCCTAGTGACATAATTGCTGGGCTGTGGATGTCTTGGTGTCTAGTCTACTGAGCTAAGGTGCCATCAGGCAGAGGTAGGCAGGGGTCAGGCCCATATGCCCTTATGTTCCTGACTGAGATGTAAATGTCCTGGCTGGCCACAATAGGTAGCTGCAGTAGCATCCCCAGAAGGGGGCCACAGTGCTAAGTTTTTCAGGCTGTGTAAGCGGCCCCTCCCCCTTCACCTTTGGAGCCATTCCGGGCCGTGAGGGCACAAAGTGAAGGAGACGCCTCTGCTTTGCTCTCACTGCCTGGAATAGCTCCAAAGGTGAGGGGGAGGGGCCGCTTACACAGTGTGTTGAAGAACCTACAAAAAATAGCACTGTGCCCCCCCTTTGGGGACGCTACTGGGTAGCTGATTGGGGATGCTACTGGGTAGCAGTTTGTTGAAGCACAAGTCTGGTGATTATGCCTTGGCCATTGTGACTGTGCTGCTAAGCAGTTCAGCATTCCTAAGACATACCCAGCCAGAGACGGCTCTTTGGGACTTCTCTGGCTATTGAGCTGTATGATCTGCTTTCTTCTGCCAGGAGAATCTCCATTGGGGGCAGGGGAGGCCACAGAGCAAATGCATTACCTCACACAGGCTTTTTCCATTTTCTCTTGCAATTTAAGCTGGCATTTTGCTCACTCTAATTCAAATGCTGATCTAAGGATGTCATTTGCAGAAAGGATTTGCTCTTTGCTTAGCTGGCATTAAGCCAATGTGGATTTCATATTAAGATTTCAACACGACACTTGGGTAAGGCCTGCCACAGCGATGAAATGAAGCCTTTTGGTGTCACTCATAAATCCTTATGAAGAACCTGACACCTTGTTCTGCAGTCCTGTGGAGGACATTTCCATTAGGGCACCACAGCAGTACAATATATTGCTGTCAGCAGGAAATCATGCAAGGGAAGGAGAAAAGGGAAAGACACCCAACTTACTGTACTTACTTGCAGTTTTTCAGTTTAATGTGGAGTTGGCATATTGAAATCTGCACCTTGCTCTGAAATACAAGATGTGAAAAGAATGTTCTTATACCGGCAAAAATTGGTAGAATGAAAATAACGACCTGTTTGCATCTACAGCTTGCACTCTGAGGGCAATAGGATAGCCATTCTTTGAATGGCCCCCTTGGTGCCTTTCAAGGCAGAATACCATCTGGCAACAACAAGTTCCATCACTGCTGGGACTGCATGTGGTAATGATACCAAATATCTTCCCAGCTGATTGTCACCATTTGTTACTCTCTGCGGGTTAGGGGCCTAATGGGGCCAGAGCAGGCAGTATGAGCTGGTGCTAGTATTGTAAAGGTGCCATAAGGCATTTCCAACACTGGTGATAACGCCTTACTGCCACTGCTGGTCCAGTGCCAGTGCTGAGCACCCAAAGGTGCCCACATGGAGCCAGCGGCCAGTGAGTTAAACCACCACTGGTGGTGCGGCATTTCCAGGCGGGCAGGGGAAGGAACAGAGCAGGCTGTGGTACCAGCGGTGGCCTCCACTGTTGTATCCTATCCTCTGTGTTGGGTCATGTGGCCTGATATGGAGGCCTCAAGTCTGCACTGGCAAAATAGCTGGTATAGACTTGAGGAGAGAGACCCATGAGCAGCCGTGCACCCTTCCCCAGGGGAAGGGGACAAACGTCCCCTTCTCCCAAGGTGCCTCTGGCATCTGCTCGGTGCCAGCAGGATGCAGCAGTAGCCATTTGGCTTAAAACACGTGTAGAATAACGTACGTTGTGTAACACATACAGTGCTACATGTTACTATATTAACTGCTAAATTGATTAACGCAGGTAGTGTTACATCTACCAGTAGACATTTATGTACAGCAAATTGCTCTTCTAGTGTGCAGCATATTTGATATCCATTTGTTCAGCTTTCAAAATCGAGTGTGTGTGTGTGTGTGTGTGCACACGTGTGTGTTTTAGCAGCCCCTTTCATACATTCTCTGTGTATGTTTTATTCTGGTTATACAAGCTTGCATGCATAGATATATAAGAGCACAATCCTAACCAGGGGTTAGGCTGGCACAGTTAGGCCAGCAAAGTTTAGCCAGCACAAGGGACACTGTAAAGTATGTTTGAACCTCTCTTGGAGTCAGAGAGGCCAGCATACATACGTTCACCATCCTCCCTGACTCCGAGAGTGGTCCAAACGCACTTTGCGGTGGCCCTTGTGCCAGCCAAACTTTGCTGGCCTAACTTGTGCTGGCCTAACTCCTGGTTAGGATTGTGCTCTTAATCTATACTTATTCATGCCATATATACAGTATAAGCAAATAAATACAAGTTTGTTTCCTTCAATCTTGTAGAAGCTGTTTAATTTTAAGAATAACTGAAAGCAGCCCCTGCGATCCTGAATTTTCCGCCTCTAACACCAACCTTGCTCACATTGCTAATTCACTTAACACATTCATAAGGAAGGTCAAAGTTGCATGTTAGCTTTTAGTGTAAAAAAAAAAGTTTTCTATAACTTGTACAGTATTCGTGGCTCTCATCAAAAGTTTGTTTAGATGGCCTTAATTGCTGAAAGCCTCACACTAGTCTATACCAAGCACATACGTTATGAGTAATTTAAAATGTGATCTTTTCAGTAAAACGATCAGTGGGCAAATGATCCCTATGAAACAAACTGCACACAGACACAGAAGACCTCTGTTGATGTTGCTGCATAGTTATTCAAGTATGTGATCCCAACTGAGTGCTCCTGAGCTGATTTTGCCTTTAGCATTATAAGACTGTGCAGTGTAAAAAGTTAATGATGAAAGCTCAGTTTTTTTTCCAGTTGCACATTAACTTCCTTATATGGTGATTTAGACATGGCCCTGGAAAAGCTGGCTTTTTCTGCAGTACATAACTTTGTCCTGTAATCTTAAATATAAATAAAAATTAATACAAGTAGATGATCCCTTATTCGGAAAGAAGATCCCTTATCTGTAGAAAGAAGATCTTGTTCTCATTTCCATGTACCGGCTGTAAATTCTATTCTCTAGTCTGTGGTGTGTGCCTATATAGACATTGTTGAAAACTGTCAGAGGCCTTAGGGGTGACAGTGAAAAGAGCAAGAGGAAGCATTTCTCACTACATTTATGCAATTATTCAGAAATCCAGAAAAATCCAAAATCCTTCCCAGCCCAACTGGCCCTGTATAAGAAATATATCAAAGAGACAAAAAACATCTAAACAAGTCAACTGCTAATTTAATCAGGAACAAATGAGTATACAATTGCTCTAAGAAGTATCCTTCAAATAAGTAAAGGAATCTCTACAGAAATTTATTTGGAATTCCAGTAGTGGAAATGCAAATAGTATGCTATAGTAATGACTAAATAAGAAGGTCCATATTTAGCCATTTTGAGTTGCAACAAATGAATAGCTCTTTCAAAGCACATCATCCTTGAATGGCAATTTTATGGAATGTTCTGGGCCACAAAGAACAGACTTTTAAAGTAATTTACAAGTGTCTTTTTCTAAACAGTTAAGAATGAAGTATATTTGTTGAAATACTTACATTCAGTGTAATGGGAGCCCACCATACTGTACTTTCTTCATGCCAGATGCTAAAATAAGAAACAGTCGTTCTCAGGATGTGAAATATGATACTTTAAAATGTAAGGACTGAAATGTCTTTACATTTTAATCTGGATAACAAATGTTTATTTGAAATGTATAAACATTTATCTGCCATTTTTTTTCAGAAATGTGCAAACCAATAAATTTTAATTTCCTATTTGTTTCTAGTCCAAGGTACTGATATTTAAAGCTCTGGGTTGAGGCTACCTGAGGGACCACCTTCTGCTATGCATCCCGGCTTGCCTTCTTAGGCAGTGGTGTTATGTTGCCGGAACGCTGGGTGGGACATCTGGGTGATCGACAGCCCGCCCGTCGCGTTCCGGAGCGTTACGCCGTTTGTGTAACCAATTACGCCGCTTGCGTATGTTACGCAATCACCTGGATGTTCCGCCCAGCGTTCCGGCAGCATAACACCGCTGTTCTTAGGTCATCTGAGGTGTCATAGGTGGAAGTGACTTCATTGTGACGCCAGAGCCTGCTGTTTTCCTGAGAATACGGCAATATGGGTTATTTCTCAGTCATTTTCCAATAGCAAAGTGAATCTGAAAGAAAAAAGCCTTTCACAAGCAAAACAACCACATACCCCTCCCCCTTTCCAGCATTCCATCTTTTCAATATGGCTGTCCTAGGTGCTACACAACCCACTGGTGGGTCCTAACCCACAGTTTGAGAAACACTGGAAGTCCTTGACTTACTTTCAGGTTCTGTTCCAGGAACTGATATAAAGCGTAACAGTGCTATCTAATCATGCAAGTGAGGAAGTACAAGTCCAGATGGATTGTGCCAGTGTGAAAGTGTAGACTTTCTGTAAGTTGGATGCGTATAACTGGGGAACTACCTGTGTATTAAAGTCCTAACTTTAAGAACATTACACTTTGATATGTTGAAAACCTACATACAATCAAATACAATTTCAGAATTACCGATGAAGAATCTGCATGCTTATGCAGGTTACCATCCTATGCACTTTCCTGGTCCGAGTGTCACACAGTCCTGTGTCACACAGTCCTATCCTGGTTCTGTGTATGCACACAGTCCATGTGCACTTGGACTTACTTCCAAGTAGGCTTGCATAAGACTACACTGATAGTTGATATTTAATACAGTTTACAGGGAATCAATCACCTGCCTGATTTCACTTGGCTGGAGCACCGAGACAAGAAACTTTAGGTAGGCTCACATGGAAAGAGAAGGTCCTTCAAGTACTGTGGCCTCCAAATGATTTATAATTTTCAGGATTTACATGCAAATAGACTGGATGGCCTAAATGAAGAGTGGGTTAACATTGAAGCATTATCTTCCGCACCATAGGAACTTCACAGATATCAGGGAGACTGGCCATGAAAGACAATAAAACATGTAAGAATATGTAAGGGACGTGGTGGCGCAGCGGGTTAAACTAGAAACAAATTAGTCTACTGCAAAGGGAATTGTCCAGTAGGTAGAGGTATGTCATCTGGAAAAACTAGAGTAACTACTCAAAGCATTACATTTCTTGACAGTATAATTCCATTGCATTGTTGGTAATTCCTAGTAAAGGGTTTGTAATGGGTGGCGTTTGCGTGGTGTTTACCTGCTTCACAAGTTAGAGGTGCATGTTCTAGAATGCCTTTTTTTCATGGTATGGATGCAGGTGGCCTGAGCGGCACATGATGAGAGGGATTGTGGGTACAAGCCTCATTGGGGACCACCACCACCCAGACCTGAGCAATTAAGCAATGAAGTTCTGCTGACTTCCATTTATTTCAAAGTGGGCTTTTCTGGAGAAGTCACTGCTAAATTGTAC
The DNA here is from genome assembly GCA_029204185.1 of Lerista edwardsae. Taxonomy (NCBI): domain Eukaryota; kingdom Metazoa; phylum Chordata; class Lepidosauria; order Squamata; family Scincidae; genus Lerista; species Lerista edwardsae. Next base: position 4,797,419 of record JAJKFI010000029.1, on the reverse strand, counting down.
CCTTTAATAACAGTCAAGGTGCCTATAAAACACTGTTTCTAATAAAATGTTATCATTCCTCCTACAAAACACAGAAACACAAATTATCTGTCCAGTTGGATCATTGTTTGCTCTTCCAGCCTTTTCCAACATGGGACCTATTTATAACATGAAACCCACTCTGAATTTTGTCTACAATACTGTATACATCCCTCGAGGGTCATTGTTCACATATTTGTTCTCAAAATGCAAACATTCAGGGTCATTCACAGAAGAGCAGCATGTTTAACACCAGGGTGAGTTGATTTAAAGCGCCAAGAAAAGAGGACGGTTGTAATCATTTATTTTAATGATTCCAACATTCTACTGCCTACATTTCCTTCACAAGCATACGTATTAATTGGATGCTATCACAAATAATAGTGTTTGTACAGCACTTTCAAGTGTTCAAAAACAACAAAGAGACCTGTAGCACTGTAGTATTTATTTTGCTCTGTAAATTGGTTTGTGAACATTTTTTGTTGGAAAGTGGAATATAAATATTATTAGTACTACTAATAAGGGCACCTTAGAGAGTATGAGTAGATGAACCAGTTTGCCTGGCTATGCTAAGTCTATGAACAATGGGTCTTAGTTACTGTAGAATGAGATAGACAAAGTGGGTGATTATGCTTATGTGATCCTAAATGCATGAAATAAGTACAGCAGCATACCTAGCTGGGGGCACAGAGGGTGTGGTGCCCTGGTTACACCCTGGAGTGTCACATGGGGAGTGTCTGGGGTGGTCTGGCCAAAATGGCGGTGGCCACTCTTTGTGAGGAAGCCACTCAGCCCTGAACAGCCACTTCTTTGCACACTCCTCTCTGGCCCCCCCTTCTGAAAGGGGCCAGAAAGGGGTCAGCGAGGCTGCTCTGAGTTGCTGCTCTAAGGGGCTGCTCTAAGTTGGGCCAAGTGGCCTCTTTGTTAGGAGGAAACACACAGCAGCAGCAACTTTGCAATGTGCCCACTGTGCCTTCTCCTCCTCTGAAGGCACAGCAAAGAAAAGGAAGGCAGTGATGGGCACATTGGGAAGCCACTGACACCACTACCATCACATTATTTTCTGGGGAGAACATGGAGGTGACATCATGATGTCACACCAGTTCTTTATATCATGATGTTGCTTCCGTGTTCTCTGGGCAATTCCGCCCCCCTGATTGCCTGGGGCATTGTTACACCATTGAATAATTGCTACACCATCGAATAAATGGATAATTTACACCCATTGTTGATGATAAGGGTTTCCTTTTTCTAGACAGATGTGTATGTGCAGACTGAAGTGGTCACCTCAGGCAACAGACTGGCAGAAGTCTTCCACTGCTCCTCCTCCTCCTCTCATTCCTATCATCAGAAAAGAAAGAGGAGGACAGAGCAGAAGTACGGAGCAGACATTTTCTGTTCTGCTCCTCTTCCAATCTAGCAAGTAGGAGGAGCAGAGGCTACCTCACCAGCTAAGGGGAAGCATTGGAACACTGCCTCAGGAACAGCTATGTCTTTGCTTGGCCTTTGTGTCTGTATTGTACCCCAGAGTTCGTTTCAGGTGCTTCAGGTGGTATGGATATTCTCTCTCCATTATCTCTCTATCTGCCTCTTGACAAATGCTTTCCATGGGCAAAGCCGGGGGCAGGGGTTCAGGACCAACTGGGGTGGGGATTACCAATGGTCTCTCTTGAGGATCAATCAGCTAGGCCAGCTCAGCCTTATGGTGTAGAATGCGTACTGTAAATGCTCAGGATATCAGCTATGAAAATAATTTTTGTTTGGGATGGGATGGGGCAGGGAAAGGCAGATCGGGGCAGGGAGGGAGGAGGGATGGGGAGCAGGGAGGCAGAGGGGGTGGATCCCACAGCAAAAGCACATATCAGATGCTATGCCCTCTTTTTCAAACCTCCCTGCCTGTTGATTCACCTCAGACTCCCAAACAGACCCATTGCGGGGTGGGAAGTTTATGGAGGGATAAGGGAAAATAAATGTTTCCCCCTCTGAAGCCTTCTGCTTCCCCCCCCC
>JAJKFI010000029.1:4778194-4790394 GCA_029204185.1 Lerista edwardsae | reverse complement strand
GCCGTCCTGTCGCTTGGTTTGCCAGAGCGGGCGGCGCGGCCCTACATGCCTGTAAACCGCTTTGTGAACCTTATGTTGGAAAGCGGTATATAAATACTAGTGATTGATTGATTGATAGATAACTATTGAATCAAGCAATCAAAAGTGTCAAGCACTTGTGGCTAAATCTGTCTGGTCTAAATGTCTCCTTTCTGCTTTTGTTTGAATGTGCCAACCCTATTGTAATCTTGTCTTAATCTAAATGTACCTATGTTTGCATCTGACTATGCTTCATCATCACTACTCCCTGACCTTTGGTTGGGGTCACACAGGAGGGGAGAGGGAGCAGCAGCAAAAAAGAACCACCAATCAAATGTCTCACATAACCAAAATTGCCAATAGCAATTGGCCAATGTTTTTATTTGTTGTCATTTCCACATTTGCATGTTCAACTGTATAACTGATCAAGCCAAAATGTACAAATTACACAAATTCTATAGTCTCCGAAGCAATGAATATGAAATTGGGCGAACTCAGGAAGCTAGTGGAGGACAGGGAGGCCTGGCGTGCTGTGGTCCATGGGGTCGCGAAGAGTCGGACACGACTTAGCGACTGAACAACAACAAATAGTCTCCTTGGAGGCATATTGCATTTGTGTCTGTTTTACTGAGTCCTACACATGAGTAAAATGTATTTCTCTTTTTGCAACTTCAAAGTCCAGCTGGCATTCTTTTTCATCGACTTTAAACTTTGGGTAGGCTATAGCAAAGGGTCCTGTAGAGGGGATTGGTAGTCCAGGAGGGTTTGCGGACTTCAGCAGGAACGGGGAATGCATGCCGGGAAAAACGAACTTATCAATCTTGGAAGTCTGATCTCACCTTTAAAGAGACAGAGACTTAGAGAAATTGCCTCATAGGCTTGATTTCCTCCCATTTCAACTCAACAACAAAAAGGTAAACTCTAGAAGCCATTTTTACCAGAGCATGCCATTAAAGGTTTATGCCATTAAAGGTTTATGAATGAATGAATGAATGAATGAATGAATGAATGAATGAATGAGCAGTGCAGGGGCAGCAGGTATGACAGGACCGCCCCACCAGAGTTCCTTAAAAAGTGCAACTGCTCCTGCCGAAGCTGTGAGTGCACACTCACAATCCACATACTCCTATCGCTGCTCTGAGTGTGGGTTGTGAGTATTTGCGCACTCACTGCTTCAGCAAGCAGCAGTGGCACTTTTTGAAGAACCTCTGTGGGGTGTCATTACCTCACCTTCCGCCCTGACACTGCATGCTGCTAAAATGTTGGAGCCAAAAAGCACATTGCCCCTGTGCTTTGTTTGTGAGGGTCCCTTCTTATTGCCTCTTTTTGTTTTCCTGTATTTTTATATAGAGGCAAAATTCATCACGAGAACTCAGGGGAAAAGGCTCTTTCAGAGCCAGTGTGTCTCCTGCCAAAATGATGAGGATCTGAAGCAGAGCTGGAGGTAGGAGAGTGTGAGATTTCCTTTAGTCCTCTGAGGCCTCCAGCAGAAGTTGACATCCAATCTCTAATATGGCTAGGCTACAATAGGCTTCTTGCTTTGGCGAGATATGAGATGGATGCAGTGCTTTTAATGCACCCTGAGAGATTTTGCTCTGTGTATAAATCAAATGAGTTTTATGTACTTAGGCCTGAGGAAATGAAAATGGGGAGGCTTAAAAAAATAAATACAAATTTAATCAAGCCAAGGACAAACTAACCTTTTCATTTCCAGCTTCCCCAAGGGACTGATATAATTGCTTAATTGCTGTGATTACGTCTCTAGGGACAGGGTGCAGGAAGTGGCTTTGAAATTGCTGTTTGACATACATGCTTTTAATTGGAGATACACAGATGATCTCATAATTGCAGTACTGTTTAAGTTGGTTTAAAAGAAAAAAACTGGTTGAAGGCCATGTGAAGGTATGCTGGAAATGGAATAAAAGTCAGTTATATCTTTCTGTAATGCACATGCTATGATAATATCTTTATGTGCCTGCAGAAGACCTCAAACAGAATGGTTTATGTAGCCAATCAGGTCATGAAGCATATTGGACTATATTTCATGAAGAAGTCTGTACAAGGAGGGAAGTTGATTTTCAGGGATGTGAACTTGGGAGAATGAGGGAGAGTGTTGGGAGTAGCACCTTCACATTTCTGGTACAGCCTGGAATTGGGAGACAATTGATTTGTGATGGCAGCCAGGATCATTCATTTGAAAGTGGGACAAGTGACACACACAAGACCTTTGCATGCTTTAATAATCCCCAAAGAGGATTTCTAGTGCCAATCAGGAGCACAGTTATAGAATGTAAGATGCATATTTTATGCAATGTTATGTACATTGCATAAAAATAATGTCATGTTCAAAAACTAGAGCTTGTCATCACACATAAAACATGTACAGTAGACAATCATCTTTACAGAAAACCTGCATGAGTGTGCCAATACCCTGCACAATGAAAGGCTTTTTTATTTTGAAGTTAACCCATTCCCCCTAAAAGCTATTCATGCTTAATGGCCTCATCACATGACAAAATTCCTCTTCTGAATGCACCTCTTGATTAACAGCATAAAGTAAATCTTTTTTAAAAACGTGTAAATAATTTTGTTCCTGTCCTCTGAATAGTACATGTGCTTCCTTTCTATCGATTTTGACAATACACGGGCTGGTCTTTAGGTCTAAAGAAGCTATCTTTTAATATATTGTGAAGAGCGCAATCCTAAACTGGAGTTAGGCTCACATAAGGCAAGCCAGCAAAGTTTGGCCAGCACAAGGGCCACCATAAAGCACGTTTGGACCACTCTCGGAGTCAGGGAGGATGGCACACGACTGTGTGCTGGCCTCTCTGACTCCGAGAGTCGTCCAAACATCCTTTACGATGTCCCTTGCTGATCAAACTTTGCTGGCTTAATTTATGCTGGCCCAGTTTAGGATTGTGCCCTAAGAAAGTGGCATTGCTGTGACTGTGTAAGTAAACAGAAAAAATAATTATGTGCTTAGTGTTCCGAACCCGAACCATCCAATGTCAGCACTAGGGACAGGTTTATCCCTGTCCGAGAAGGAGGTTTATCCCTTTTCTCATTTGAAAGACTGCTGTTAAGTTATCTGAACGTGATTTGGACACCTACCTGCGTCAAACTAAAGACACTTTGGTTTCGTGTCTTTTGCAAAGATTTAACAGTACCTCAGAACAAAAGCACTTTTTAAACAATTCAAACTTTAATGCGTTAATCTTAAACACCATTAATTCATCAACTTAAATGCCTGCAAATTGCCAGACTGTAAAAACAAAATGTTGCATTTAACTCCAAGGTAGCCTTGCATAAACCTCACTCACTAATCTTGCTGAAAGGGAAAACAACATAATGGATGTGAAATGTTACCCAAGTGCTTAAGGCAAAGGAAGAATGTAGAATAGAACAGCTTCCAACTCAGCCTTTTCAGAAAATGTCATTCTTTGGGTTAAACAATTAAACTTTTCAACTTTGAAAACAAATATTTACAAGATTCCTGGGACTGATTCTGCAAAAGTTCTCCAGTGACATGAGTAAGCTGATTCTACCAAGCTTAGGGGAGTGTTTTGATCCAAGGCATTTTTAACGTGAAAACTGTATATCAGTCCTTATAATAATTGTGGATATATTTCATAAGATGTAAGGAGTAGCTACATTGCAGCCCTGTTCTTATGACAAAGCCAAGGCGAGTGAACAAGAGACAAACAGTTGTTTGCACATTGACTCCGCAGACGCATTCACTTGCAGAGAGAACCCTCTGCATGCATCTCTCTCGGGGATGGGCCATAGTTTGGCATGCAGAAGGTTCCAGGTTGGGTAACCTGGATAACCAGTGCAATGGCAGATCTAGGGGGGCAGGGGGGGCAAGAGCTCTGGGCGCCATCTTGGAGCCATCTAGAGGGGTGCCAGTCGCCCCCGCAACATTGTGCGGGTAGACTTGGGCTCTGGAGCCCAGGTCTACCCATTGGGACCAGCTGCGAGTAGACCTGGGCGTTGGGGCGTTGCACGCGTTGGGGCAGCTCCCGCTTACAAGCATGGAAAGCGCTGGGTCTCGCAGTTGTGTGTGTGTATGTCCTGCCCGTTTTCCAGGATCTCTTGCCCGGTCCCTCTTTCTGCAATGTGGAGGGATTGTTTGCATTGATGGCGTGCAAGTTGCAAAAGTTCCTGTGCACAAGCCTGGGATCCCCCTTTTGCAAACCTAAAAATAAAAAATCCTCCACTGTTTTGGAAAAAAAAACAACACCCCATAGTGGCAGCAGTTGCAAGGGCAGCTGCTCGCTCGGCTCTGGGGTCTGCCCTGCCCGCCCATCCTGCTGCTGCTTGTTTTCTCTGTAGCAGTTCATTCATTTCAAAAATGCAACATACTATAGTTTTTTTATACATAGCATAAAGGTAAAAAAAACTATATATGCAATGTTATCTTCATTTTAAATGTCAAAAGAGTTTTGTGGCTCCCGAGGTTTTCTTTTCTCCAGAAAACAGGTCCAAATGGCTCTTGAAGTGTTTAAGGTTGCCTACCCCTGCCCTAGTCTATCCCATCATTCATTCATTCATTCATTCATTCATTCATTCATTCATTCATGTATTCATTTTGCAGATTTCCCAGTTTATTTTTTTGCAGATTTGCAGTATTTTTTTTTAATTACAATAATGAGAAGTGGAAAAACTGGTATTATATGTTTTTATTTTGTTATCACCAAAAACAAATCATACCTTTACCTATGATTCACTGTACTCAATTGAATCAGGCTGTGAGAAAATCTTTGTTAGGTATTTTGGGTCTAAGGATTGCATGTCTCTGTGCTTGCCTCCATAATATTGCTTGACTTACACCATTTGGAACATGATCAGACTAGAAGACATCTGAAATAAAATGTCCAGTGGAGATCTCAGAGGAAATCTGAAATCTGTCAGAGGAGCACAAGCATGAAACAAGATTAAAGCAAGTTTGTCTATTTAGCCAATAGAATTCATAGAGAGCTGGGACAGTGACATAAATATAGCTCATGACATCAAGAGGAGCTTCCTTCCTGAGACTAGCACAGGGGTGCCAAATATAAGCCTTCCTGCGCATGTCACAGAATGCTGGCTAGGCCAGAATTTGAGGGCTCTGGCAGACTTGGGCGAGAGGATGCCTTGTGAGGAGGAGAGAATCTTCACCCCTTCCAGCCTGCCGCTTGAGTACTTAAAGTGCCCGAGTGGCAGCCCTGGGGAAGGAAGCCGCTACCATGCCCCCCCAGCTCTGCAAACCGCGGGGTCACCTTAAAGTGGCCTTAAAGTTGCCGGCTTTTCCTGGCTACCACAGCACTGGCACTTTAAGGCCACTTTAAGGCACCCTGTCACCCTCAATTATGTGGTTGGCACCGCCACCTCTCCCCACCCCTCGTGGCCTCCTCCTCCTGTCTCCCCCCTCCTCTGAGGCGAGTGGAGTGGTAGAGGCCGCTGTCGCTCAGGGAGCTGCTGCTGCCGCCTCCTCAGCGCCTCCCTCGCCACCCAGCCGCCGCTTTTGCCCTGACGCCTCGCCTCCCTCCCCTTCCCCTGGGCTGCCCGGTATATGAGTTATTTATTTATAACCACGAGCCCGCCATGTCCACGATGGCCCAGAGGCGCCTCATGCAGGATTTCAAGAGGTAAGGCGGGACGGGATGTGACGGCCGGCAGAGCTGGCTGCATTTCCCTGGCTGGGTCTGTTTTTGTTTTTTGTGTGTGTGTGTTTATGTCTGTTTGTGTGTGTGTGTTGGCTCTGCAGACACATGGCAGCAGAAGCCACACCCCGCAACGTCATGACGTCACAACATTATGACGTCATGATGTTGCGTGCGGGGGGGGCACAATTTCATTGCGTGCCACGGGCACAATTTTGTCTAGATACGCCCCTGACGCCAGGCCTCTCTGAATTCCACTAGCTTCCGGAGTTCGCCCAACCATGTTCATTGCTTCAGTGACACTATCTAATCATCTCATCCTCTGCTGCCCTCTTCTCCTTCAATCTTTCCCAGCATGAGGGTCTTTTCTAAAGAGTCCTCTCTTCTCATGAGGTGGGGTGATGGCCATCTCGTGGGCAGGACTGACACCTCGAGTTGTGAAGGGCTAGTGGGTGGTCTGGGGGTCCGTAGGGGGTTCAACTTGGCGCAAATAAGCCTTCTCAGCTTTCAGAGGTCTTCTGCAGGCATGGTCTCGGTATCCCCGAGGTAAGAGATGGCCAAAGTATTTGAGCTTTAATTTCAGTATTTGTCCTTCCAAGGAGCAATCAGGCTTGACTTCTGTAGGATTGCCCAATTTGATTTCCTCGCAGTCCAGGGGACTCTCAAGTCTTCCACAACACCATAATTCAAAAACATCTATTCTTCGTGCTGTGCCTTCCTTATGGTCCAGCTCTCACAGCCATACATTACTACTGGGAAAACCATAGCTTTGACTATTTGAACCTTTGTTGGCAGGGTGATGTCTTGGCTTTTTATTAAGTTGTCTAGGTTCACCATAGCTTTCCCCCCAAGAAGTAAACGTCTTTTAATTTCGTGGCTGCAGTCACCATCTGTGGTGATCTTGGAGCCCAGGAAAATAAACTGTCACTGCTTCCATTTCTTCCCCTTCTATTTGCCAGGAAGTGATGGGAGTGGTTGTCATGATCTTAGTTTTTTTTAATGTTGAACTTCAAGCCAATTTGAGAATCCTGCACTCATTACCATTGACATTAAAACGTCAGTTCCACTGAAGAGAAGCAACAAAAGAGATGCTTTTATTATTCCTTTTCCTCCAGCAGCAAACAATTTCCTCCAGCAGTCAACAAATATAGAACAAATGAAGCACATATCCATAATGCAGTCAGGCTATTTGGAAGATGTAAAATTCACATAAGATCCATGGCTGGAGTCAACTACAGGAAACTGAGAGAAACTCAACAACATTTAGGGCACAATCCTAATCTGGAGTTAGGCCGGCACAGTTAGGTCAGCAAAGTTTGGCTGGCACAAGGGACACCATAAAGCACGTTTGGACCACTCTCGGAGTCAGGGAGGATGGCACATGTCTGTGTGCTGGCCTCTCTGATTCCCAGACTGGTCCAAACATACTTTATAGTGTCCCTTGTGTTGGTGGTTTTGATTGTTTGTAGCAGAGTTGGGGGCTTGTGGACCCATTCAGCGCTTGCCTCGCGCGAGCGGAGCGGAGAAACGACGAGATCGCTACATTTCCATAACAAAGTCTTTTATTGGTTACAGTAGCGATAGTCAGAAAGCAAGAAGTTTTGTTTGCCGGTCAGCGAAAGCCGGCGAAGGCTTGCCGCATACAAGCGGCTTTTCAACGCATGTTGTTACATGCTACAGTCTCAGTGCGCACACATGGTACAGACACAAGAACAAAGGGTGCAGCTAGAGTATATCTGGTAGGTGGATACCTGGAGACCCTTGTGCCCCATGTTACCCAATGGGGTGCTCCTTGAACATCATGATCTCATGTGAAAGTGGATATTTGCTAGCCAGCGCTTCCCGTGAGAAACTTTGCCTGCTTATGTTATACTAACTAAAGGGAGTTCAGCTACTTGTGTAGCAGATTGCACTAACAAGCTGGGAAGCTGTGCACCCCAAGGACACGCAGGTGCTCTATCTGATACAAAGACGGAGAGACGGAATGCCAGTTTCAACCAGTTCTGGAGTGTGTGGTGTGAAACTGCAACACCCCCCCATTACGTCTCGGAAGTCATCCTTTGGAGCCAAATCTAACATTTGCACTGCCTGTTTGAATTGCGGCGCAGGAAGTGCTTTGGTCAGGATATCTGCGATGTTCTCTCGCGATGGGCAGTAAAGCACGTCAATGTCCCCATTTTGGACTGCTTCTCTGATATGTTTATGCTTTATGTCAACATGCTTAGAGTGCATCCGGATTCGTTCTGACCCAGCAATCTGGATTGCGGATTGGTTGTCCATCCAGATCTGAATTGGATTTGTTTGTGGAGCATCCAAATCCGACATCAATTGCCTGAGCATGTGTAGGTAGTTGGTCACATGACTCAGGGCTGTGTACTCACTCTCTAGCGTAGAACACGCAACAGTCTTTTGCTTGTGTGAACCCCAATCAATCACGCACTCCCCAAGGCGTATGGCATAGCCTGTAGTAGATCTCCTTGTGTCATCCCCCCCAAAGTCACTGTCTGCAAAAACCTCCAATTGCAGTGCTCCTTTTGGGGTGATGTGGTACTTGTGGGTGCTTGTGCCTTTCAAGTACCTGAGGATGCGTTTTAAGGCTATCCAATCTGCCTGGGTGGGATTTGCAGCCTTTCTGCTCAGGTGATTGACTGCAACGCTAATGTCTGGGCGCGTCCAGCACGCAAGATGTGTGAGTGAACCCAACAGTGAAAGAAACATGTTCTGGTTTGGAAATGGTGCAGACTCTTCTGCTTTTTCCCCTCTCCCCATCACCATTGGAGTTGATACAACCTTGCAGTCTTGCATGCCCCACAACTGGATTAGATCGGAGATCTTTTTCTCCTGACTGAGGAGAAAACCGGAACTGTCAGCTGTGCGTTCAATCTCCACCCCTAGGTATTGACTGACAGGACCAAGACATTTAAGCGTGAATGCCTTTTGAAGTTGTGATGTGATTTGATTGATCTGTTGTTTGCCTTTTGCGAGGACCAGCAAATCATCAACAAAACATAACAGAACACATAATTTCTCTCCTTTTCCCCTTCTGAAAAGGCATGGATCAGCTGTGGAGGGGCTGAACCCCAATTTTTGCAGCTGCTCCTTAAGGCATAAGTGCCAGCTTTTCCCATTTTGTTCCAACCCATAAATCGCTTTTCTGAGGCGAAAATGTGAGTAATCGCTTTGCACCCCTGGAGGTATTGTGATGTACACTTCCTCTTGCAGGTTTGCGTGCAAGTAAGCCGTCCCAACATCAAAATGGTGAACTTGGAAACCTTTGCTGGCGGCTACGGCAAGCGCTGCGCGTAGCGTGGTGGCTGAAAGTGTGGGTGAATAGATTTCCTCGAAATCTACACCTGGGATTTGTTTACAGCCACGGATCACTAAACGTGCTTTCTTTAACGGCTCAGCACCTTCCCTATCCTTGAGAACAAACACCCATCTGGAATCAATTGCATGTTTTCCAGCTGGTAATGTTGCTGGCTCAAAAACCTCCAAGTCGTGCATTGCCCTCAATTCAGTCTGAATAGCCTGGAGCCATTCATCCTTCTGGGTTTGGGGTAACTCCATTACATCTTGGTATGTCTGAGGTACCTTTCCTACCTCTACTTGGTAGGTTAATCTTTGGGGTGGGACCCCACGCAAAGCCCTGGGAGGAAGGATGCGTCTGGTCGGAACAGCTTGTTCCGGTGTAGCTTCCTCCGAAGACGTGCTTGTATCTAACCCTGGAGTGGCCCCCCCCCTCTTCCAGCAGCCTGTCAGGACGTGCTGGTGTGGCTGGAGGTGGCAGAGGTGATGCTGGATGATCGGGAATGCTTTCTAATCTTGCCTCCCCCCCCACTTTCTGCAGCTTGTGTGGGGATGCTGACTGTTCTGTCAGCATGATCTGGCAGCAAACTTTGCTCAGAGAAATCATAGGAGTTAGATATTGTGACAGTTTTGTGGTCAGGATTGAGGAATTTTAGCGCTTTGCAATTCGGTTCAAACCCAATGAATTGCAGCCGCCTGGCACGCGGGTCATTTTTTCTGCGTGTTTCCCGATCTGCATGTACAAAGGCGTGTGATCCAAACGTCTTTAGAAATGCAAGATTGGGGGGTTTGCCGAATAGCTTGGTGTAGGGGACCCCGTCAATTGAACGGTGGTACACTCGGTTTGAAATAAATACAGAATATTTCATCGCCTCTCCCCACAACCCTTTGGGTAGTTTTGACTGCTCCATCAGCGCTCTGACCATGTTCTGAAGCTCACCATTTTTCCTCTCCGCCACACCGTTATGCTCTGGGGTGCGGGGAGCGGTGAGCCTGTGGGTGATGCCCTGCTCTTCCAACCATTGAGACATCTCCCTGCTCAGAAATTCACCCCCCCCGGTCGGTTTGAATCGCCACCAGTTGATGGCCAAACCGCCTTTCCGCCCACCTGACCCAATTGCGGATTTTATTAAAAGCCTCAGACTTCTGGCGCATTAAATATGCAAAACTATACCTCGTTGCATCATCCACGAGCGTAAGAACATACTGCGCCCCCCCCTGCTGTCTTCTTCAAAGGTCCAATTAAGTCCATGTGCACCAGCTGTAAGGGGGTTTGAGTCTGGCGGTCGCTGAACTTCGGGATGGATGCTCGATGCGATTTAGTCAGTTTACACACATCACAGTCTACAAAAGCATCGCAATCTTTTAACTCCATTCCGTGCACAAGTTCAGCTGTCTTCCTCACATAGTCATGATTTAAATGTCCTAATCGCAGATGCCACAAATGTCCACAGAATCGGTGCTTTGGTTGATTGAAGCACACAGTTGCCTGTTGATTTCCTGTAGTCTTCGCTCCAAGTACGAAAAGCCGATACACTCGGGGGACAGCCACGCAAAGATTCCCCCTCTCAAGTGCGCAGACGTCGTCTTGGAAGGTCACTTTAAATCCATCTTCTTGGAGAGTGCCAAGGCTAAGCAGATTTCTAGACATTGTTGGCACACACAGCACATTTTTCAAGGTAGTCTGCAGTTGTGGCAGGAAAACCTCTCCAGCGCATTTTACTGGCGCTGTTGTTCCATTTGCGAGTGCGACGGTTTCACGATCCGTCTCGCACCTACTCGTGAGTAAGTCAGCGGAAGTCACAATATGGTGGCTTGCTCCCGAGTCTAACAACCAGGATGCTCGCGTGCGCCTACCTTCCGTTGAACCCACGAAAGCGATACTCGCTTTGGGTTGTTGTGCCTGGGGCTTTGGAAACTGTCCTTGCCCCGTGCCCTGCTTACTTTGGGGCTTTTTCTCCTTTTTAGTGCCTCCTTTCTTCTTGGCACACTGGTATGCGAGATGTTGGGTTGATCCGCATACATAGCACTGTCTCGCACTGGCGCACACTTGCGCCTGGGACTCATTCCTGGGTTGCTGCTGCTGCTGCTGCTTTTTCCCAGGAATGTTGTTTTTCCCCTTTCGGAATTCTCGCTCTCTCTGATTGTCTTTCCTTTTGTCCGCTTCCTCGAGAAGCCGTGCGACAACAAGGGTGACCGTCAGTTGTGCTGCAGGGATAGATTCCAAAGTCAGGGTAAACATGTCCCAAGTTTCATCCAGGGAATTGAGGATTGCAAAAACTTTGAGCCTCTCCTCAACACGTTCCCCGATTGCCTCAAGATCTTTGAGGTTTTGCTGCATTGCTCTTAGGTGGACTCGCAAGTCGCCTCCCGGTTCAAGACGCGTTCGCCACAGCTTGCGCGTCAGAACCATGCTGGAAGTCAGGGATGCACGTGCAAACAGCTCTCTTAACGTGGTCCAATAGTCCATAGCATGTTCAAGATCGCGAACATAAACCAAGAGGTCTTCAGAGATTGCAAGACCGATGGTCGCTTTTGCCTTCCTGTCAGCTGCTTCTTCTGCAGGGTTCGCGGGGAGCGCTTGAGTGCGCTGCCAAAGGTCGTCTTTTTCCAGCAGCAACCGCATCTTGTGTGCCCATTGCACATAGTTGCTGTCGTTGAGAAGTGGAATGGCAATGAAAGGCGCCGTCGGGGCGGCGAGAGGTTGCTGCGCCATCCCGACTCCGGGCGCAGCGGGCTGCAACGGTGGAACTTGAGGGGGTATCAGAGGGTTGAAAGGACCTTGTCCTGGGGCGTGCGGCGGCGGTGGCGGGACTGGTGCTTGGCCGTCGGGAACCCCCCCTGGCGGGGGTAAGAGAGGTCCGAGATCGTCTGAGTCGCTCTCGTCCGAGTCGCTCTCCTCACTTTCTCCGGATTGCTCGGGTTCTCCTGGGTCGCCAACGTCTTCTTCCCCCGCGCCGTCTCCGAGGTCTTCCTCCTTGACTTCCTCTGTCTCCTTCTTGACTCCACCGGTTGCTCCTTCCTCATCAGACATCTGTTAGTATGTCCGTGAGTGCAGGGATGCAGCCACATTCACAACTCAGTCTCTACTCCATGGATCGGGTCCGCAGCAAACCCCTGCAGGGTTACGGCTGAATCTTCCATAACCTGTTGAAGTTATGGACCCCCATAACCCATAACCTGTTGGTGGTTTTGATTGTTTGTAGCAGAGTTGGGGGCTTGTGGACCCATTCA
>JAJKFI010000029.1:4715390-4777794 GCA_029204185.1 Lerista edwardsae | reverse complement strand
GCCAGTTTCAACCAGTTCTGGAGTGTGTGGTGTGAAACTGCAACACCTTGTGCCAGTCAAACTTTGCTGGCCTAACTGTGCCAGCCTAACTCCAGGTTAGGACTGCACCCTTAATTAAAGTCAGTCCCTTTGGAAGAGGGTCATGCTATGGAAGAGCATGAAAATATTCTAAAAATATCACATATAGACCTTTCTATATCTGCCTTTGATTATAATCAAACATCCGCTTGACAGTTATTCTTGTGTTGGTGACGACAAAATTTTTACCATTAAATTTTTTGTTCTGACAACAGCTGGGAAAGAGCATGTCTGCCTATAAATCATAGACTATCTGGTGGGCCACACATATTTGTCAGATGAAATAATACAGGTGCCTCCCTTCTGTAGATAGCTGGAGAGTACAACAGCTGCATCTCAAGCAATGAAATACAATCCCTACCCTTCATCTATTTGTCATTATTTTTTTAAGAACCCTATCTTAGCTCTTAGGTCTAATCCTGGTATCCAGTCTGCTAAGCGCTGAGACCGAAAATGACAAAAGCAGTCACAGACAGACTTCTCCAGGTCAGGCCAATTCTCCTAAGCCCTTGTATCTCACTCTGCTTCACAAAGGAAGGGGGGAAGAGGCAGGGGGGGAGAGGCATTTTATGGGTGCGTGGTTGCCATAGTTTCTCCATGCAGTTATTATTCCCCTCAGAAGGAACCAGCTGTGGCTTTTCTTTTATTGTTTTGCCAGTGAAAGCAGAGATGCCATTTAGTGAGGGCAGAGAGGGGAGGGACACCCTGCGTCTGTTTGTGATATGGTTATTCCTCAAGTACACCAATATATCTAGCCAAGTCACTGCTTTTTCAAAATATGTACCTTAGAAACATTACATGGGCTTATATGTATGACATGCCAGGCACAAATCACGTTGCCTTCCTCTCTCCATTCTTATTACTTGAAAGCCAGTGTGGTGTCATGTTTAGAATATCAGATGTGAACCAGGAAAATGAGGGTTCTACTCCCCATTCAGCCAATCGCTCTTTGGTGATTTTAGTGACTTGGTCACTAGCCAATTTAGGGCGCAGTTCTAACCTGCACTGGAACAGAAAGGCCAACAGGCCTGCGTTGTATCCACCACAGATGAGGAGCATGCTTGGGCACTACTTGGAGTAGGGGGAGTTTAGTCCCTTACCCTGTGTTGCGCGCCAGCCAGCCCAATAGGGCTACTTGGATCTGCAACAACAAATTCATAGATGCAAGTCCTGGCAGCGCTGTAAGGCCAGTTGGGCCAGCGCTAGGGGTTAGGATCCAGCTTTGGTTGCCCAGGCTAGTCCCACCCCCTGCCAGGTCTGATCTGCCTCCCAGACTTCTTTCTCCATGCCCCAAACTGCCTCGCTTCTGACTTCCCACTACCCACTCCCACCCCCTGTGCTGGCCTGCTCAGGCCATACAAACTCACCAGCTCCCAGAATGGATCTGGAGCTGCTGAGCCAGTCCACATCCATGCACTAGTTCAGCTTCCTTCTGAGTAGCCGCGAACGTGCTTTATGGCACATTTGTGACACCTGGGAGCCTGCACAAGGGATTTGTTCCAGCTCAGTGCAGGATTGTGCCTTTAATGGCTCAACCATTAAAACTGCAAATTTCCAAATAAAATAAAATAGGAAAAACACCCCATATTCGATTTCCCCCCTAACCCTAATGTACACACATGGGAACTTTTTTGTCCCTGTCTTCTTTACAGCAGCAGCTCCATTCAAGTGTCTCAAAATTCTCTTTTGAATGTTGGGGGATTCTCTAGAGTAGGGTGGGATGCAGCTCAGTAGATTGCCTAGAGAAGGGGAGGTTGTCCAAAATGGCAGGAGTGCCGTCCACTTGCAAAATGACTTTAGAATACAACCCATTACTTGGTCTTTGGAAAAGTGCAGAATGGATTCTAGTCCGACAAAAGTTGGCACCTCTAGGTCCCGGTGAGTTCAGAAAAGAATGGTAAGCATGTGCTCATGCTCATATGCTCATACTGATGCTAAAGTAAAGAGGAGTAGAAATGCTTCACTTTGGATGGTGCCCAATATCTTCACCATGACAACTTCCTGGCCTCAACAAATATGGTTTGCAATTTCATCTAGCAGCCTGCAGGCACTGATGAACTTTTCTTAATAAAATATCCCTTAATTTTGGTGTTACAGTTACAACACCCCCAGGCTGCAAGAAGCTTCCCCTGTGCCCCCTCTCCAATTTTGGGAACATTTTCATTTAAGCTGGTTAGTCTGAATGAAACTGAATAAAACAAGATCATTTTGTCGGTTTTGTCATTATTCCTCGTCTGTGAGTATAGAAGATGAAAACAGGAAGGTTCTCATTTAACCACAGTGTTTTATGTGGCAAAGGCAATTGCTTGAATTGAGTTAATCTGCACCATTCCTCCTCAACTACAAGATAATCATTAAATGAAGTAAGAATTGCAACTCTTTATCAGGTTACCAGCCATTTCACATTTTCCCTGTGCTGCACGTTTCTTAGCAAATAGCAATAGTCTTTCACTTCAGTTTTCAGGCTCTCTAGACTTTTAAGATCACAAGAGTAAGAAAGAAAATACCAATTAATAGCAAGCGGCTAGATTAGTACCATAATAAGGTTTCAGCTCAATTTTCTGGCAATATTATATGCATAATGTGGCACATTAATACCCCTTGGCAGGTCTTAAAAGATGAGACAATACAGCTGGCAGATTGAAATGGGAGCAGCTGGGAGAGGACAACGCGGTTTCTACATATTCAAGCATTTGGCATTTGGTAGCTAAAGGAACTGATCATAAATAACACACCAACACTAACAACTTGTAATGATATCTTTTGTTATGGCCCAGCTAATCCTCAAACTCAGCATAGTTCTTTGAGGCCATCTGTTGTGCAATTAATTTGATGTCTTGATATATTTATTAATTTGTGCTTTCACAATTTCCCAGGCATACAGACGTAACACATCAGAAGATGACTTCATTCTTTGAAGTTATAGGTGAATAGGTTCAGATCTTTGATGATGCGCCCAGGTATGGTGCAAGATATTGCATAGGAGTGAGCAACACAACAAGTCTGTTTCCCATCAAGGGCACGTTTGGAACAACTCTGAAAGCTGGACCCAAAGAGTGCAAGACTTCCTTGGAAAAAGGTGTGTTGGTGCCCATTCTTTAAAATGCGCACGGATACACACATGGACAGCCCAATCCTACCTAAATTCCCCTGTGCCAATGCAGTGGTGCCAGTACTGCTTCTGCTGCATTCTGTGGGGGGAATTTTGGCTGCTGGAGATCTCCCCTTGGAAAGCACCAGCAACTGCTATGGGTCAACTTGGCCTGTGCAGGTGATATAACTGATGCAAGTCCGTGTTTGGCTATGTCAGGGAAATCAGGTCCAGGAAGGGGAATTAATGCAGCACACCATTAATAACAGGATTGTATTTATCTTTTACCTTTAAAAAGCAAAAATGCCAGAAATTCTTCAAGGTTTAATTATTAATAAATCCTTATCCCGAGTAGAAAAATTATCCTAGAAATCATATGTGCCTGGCTGTATATAGTGTTCTGTTTAGGTATGCTGGATTGATGCTGGCATATGTTCAGGTCTGGCTGAATGCATTTTCCCTTGAGGATTCAAATATTAACGCATGGACAAATGTCACTTTTTCCCACTGAATGAATGTTGTCTACTAGTGAAATGTGATGCCTCTCTCAATCCTACTGCCTTACAAACATATGCCAGTTTCTCATTGGTGATTTGAATGGAGCTTGGACAATTATTTGATATGTGAGAATAATAGTATAGGACTATTATTTAATAGTCTTTTAACTCTGCTATTTATTAATGTAAGAACAAATCAGTACAGTACAGTTGTGTGCTTGTGGAACTACAAATAGATGCAAGTGCTAAAGGCATTTCAGTACACCAGCAGGCTCTACTGATAGCAGGCTAGACGAGGGGTGTCAAACTTGTTTCGTACAGTGGCCAAATAGTATTCATAATGTCTGCTGAGGGCCGGAAGTGATGTCACTAAGCAGGAAGTGATGTCATTAATCAAACCAGAAATATGTTCTCACTTAGCAATCCATTTGCTGCAAGTGACAAGAGAAAATATGTAAATCTTGATCATATGTTAAAGATATGGAAAAGCCTGCCCAATTATCATGTGAGCTGCTCTTTCAGCAGTGACACCTCAGCACAGCTCAGCAGTTGATGATGGTGCTGGGAGAGCCCAAGGGCCAGATAAAGAGCTTCTTTGGCTGTGTGCCTTATGTTTGACACCCCTGGGCTATACTATCCTTGAGGCCAACTGAAGAGCGGCTGCCCACCTCTGTCTACCCTCTTGCCCGCAATACTTCTCTTGCCCCCCATACGCATTAGAATTATTTAAAAACTAACCAGGAGAAGTTTACCTTGTTTTAGCAGGTTGATATAAGCATTTAAGCTTATAGTGCAATGTGAACAGGCTGCTGGCAGCCTGAATACTTGATTAAAGCAAATCTAGTGCTAAATAGGAAGTCTTAACTTCTGCATCCTGTTTAGCATTACATCTAGTTTAAAAAAGTATTCAGGCTGTTGGCAGCCTGTTTTAAGCAATGTTAATGTGTGTGCGGGCACCATTAATATGGGGCACACCTGTAATTGCTACTGACATCCCTATCCCTTTCCTTTTAATCTGATGCTGTTTCTGCTTTTTGTATAGAAATGTGATTTTTTAAATCTAACATTGTATTCTGTATTACAAACTCCCTGAGTGTTTTGACTGAAATGAAAAGTGGTACACAAACAAACCTGAGAGCAATTGCGTCTCATTGTACAGGAAGAAACAGCATGGGGTGGACACAGCCTGCAGCTAAATACAATACACAATGCTGAAATCTTATTAATTCCAATGGGGGTTAATCATACTGTCTTTTGCTGAATTGTGCTTAAGGAAAAAATTATCTCCCGTTTTCTAGTCGCTTGAATCAAGCTAAATTGTTAATATTCCAAGGAGAGATTTTGTGGTGAATTAAAACAAATGCATTCTGATTGCGTTATTTATGGGTTATGCTACATCTTGTAGCAGGTGAGCCATGAACACTAAACACGTTAAGTAACATGTATTTAATCATATTTAATAGTGACATTGCAAAGAAGGAAAAATGGATTCTATCCATAAGAGCCTTTCATGCTGCAGTTTGAAAGCCATGAGCAGATTACCGTTTTCATACAAATTTAACAGATATCATCGTAGATAGATATTGAACTCAGTCAAGATAAGAAGGGGGCCTATAAAATGTTGCTGTGTTCTACTTACTCGCCAGCAGTTCCAAACCTGTTAGAAACAACTCACATTTGACAGCTTACATTAGACAGGAATATCAATCATTATGTTTAAAAAAAGCTTCAAGGGGATTCAGTACTATAGAAAACATTATCTTTTCTACTGGGACCCATTAGAGTGGAAACCTGCCAGGCCACCTACCTTTCCATATGCCTTTCCACAAGCTGTGAGAATGTCCAGAACCATCAGAGCCTGATTACAGCCAACCCGCACCAGCATGGAGACCAGGGAAGAATCTGGACTATGCCAGAAGATCCTGAAACCAGCTTGCACATGGTTTCCTGTTAACATGCTGTGTTGACTGTTCAAGCCAGACATTAACCGCTTTCCCACCATGCCAGTTTTAGCCTCGGCATCTGTTCTTCTCTATCGGAAACAGAGTCACTGATATACTGTCATTACAGTTATAGCTCAGTTTTCTATTGGGAAGTGAAACATTAATTTTGTCATGTACAATGTAACAGAATGCTTGTATAAAAGCCAGTCGTTAGCTTTCAGAGGGCGATGCACACATTGTGTTGATCAGACCCATGAGATGGGCATCCCTGCTTGTTAACCTTAAAGGGGCAAAGCATTCCACTTCCCAGGCTGTGTTTAACTCTATATCCTCAAGCAGAATGTGGTGAATAGCAGAGAGGAGTACTCCAGTTCCCAAGGCAGGGTCTTTAAAGATATGGATGGGATGGAGCCAGGGCATAGCCAACTGGTGCCCAGAGCATGCTGGTTGGCCTGCCCCCCCCCACCCTGCCCTGGAATTAATTGTGGTGATGTGATGATGTCATTGCAATTGCTATTGGCTGAGCCTTTCTCGGCACAGCCCGGAGCCACCTGCTTCTGAGGACCGGCTAGTTTCACTCCAGACCACACCATGCTGAGGAAGCTCGTAGGGGGGCAGTATCTGCTTCCAGAGCCTTTCTCAGCACAGCATGGCCAAGAGCTATCCACTTCTTTGGAAGTGGCTTGCTCTGCTCCAGCCGCATAGCACAGTTGTGAGTAAGGGGGACAGGCAGTCCTGGAGGTGGCATTACAACCCCTAGGAGAGTGCTGCCCAGTGTCATGTGTCCCCTGTAATATCCCACCCCACCCCAGCTACACAACTGGATGGAGAAAGCGGTTCCTGATTCTTCTTTTATTGCAAGCCAATCATGGATACGAGCAATGAGTATGTGTACTACAGGGCCGTGATATCTCTTGGATGCCCTTGTTCTCCTTAAATGCAGCTGGCTGTAGAGGCAATCCCAGTCAGAACCAGTTCATACAGGGAAGGAAAAGTTCATTCTTTCCCTGTGTACTATAATTGGTTCTGAAAATTGCCCTGCTGTTGAGGGAATTTGCCCCTGAAGCAAGGATTTAATTTTGGGAATAAATCAATGCTTCAAAGGTTAAGAGCATGGGAGATCAAATATGGGCGCCACATGCTTTTCACTACAACCAGTGTATGGTTAAATGTACATATATGTCCATATTGGGAAGCAGTCCACTGTGGTGCAGTAGTTAGAGAGCTATGCTGGAATTGTAGCTAGCCATGGGCTCATTGCACGGGCTTTGGGACATCCTTAGAGTGCAATCCTAACCTGGAGTTAGGCCTGTACAGTTAGGCCAGCCAAGTTTGGCCTGCCCAAGGGCCATGATAAAGCATGTTTGGATCACTCTCAGAGTCAGGGAGGATGGCGCACATGTGTGTGCTGGCATCTCTGACTCCGAGAGTGGCCCAAACATACTTGACGGTGTCCCTTGTGCTGGCCAGACTTTGTTGGCCT
Organism: Lerista edwardsae; assembly: GCA_029204185.1. Classification (NCBI taxonomy): domain Eukaryota; kingdom Metazoa; phylum Chordata; class Lepidosauria; order Squamata; family Scincidae; genus Lerista; species Lerista edwardsae. The sequence continues at coordinate 4,770,702 of JAJKFI010000029.1, read as the reverse complement.
AATTCCAGGTTAGGATTGCACTCTTAGTCCAAGGAAGTGATTTACCTCACAAAAGGATCAACTAGATAACATTAAAGCCCTAGATGTGCTATGTACATGAAGTAGTAGTAGCTACAGGGGATGGCGTGGTAAGTATTGCAGGCACCACAACACGCTATGCAATCTCCCCCACTCACCTTCAGAGCCATTCTGGGCAGCAATTGCTACTGACATGAATTAATGTTCACTACTGTATATGTTATTAAAGTTGAGCTTAAAAAAATGTCCTCTTAACTCCCAAGAAAACATTTCCTTCCTGTATCCCATCAATATCCCTCAACAGATCTTAAAAACAATGGTTAATCCCCCCCCTTGGATGCCTGAAGAAAGGAACCCGGCTGTGCCACAGATTTGTGGCTCTCTCTGCATGACAGTGCGGAGCCGTGTTTGGTTTTGGATCTCAGCCACAAGGTGCTCATTGCAACAAGACCCCTTGGCTCTCCGCTGGCTTGCTCTGCACTGTATTAGTCAGTCTTCATTGTGCTCATCTCTGTGGGAGTTGCTCGTCGCGGCAGGAACTCGGTTTCTTTAGGTAGGCTGCTGAGATGCACTCCATTCAGGTGCAATCAACAATTCCCACTGAGCTGGGATCTAATATGATTTGGGCTTCTCAACACGGTTTGATCACAGAAAGGCCACCTGGCACCCAAAACCGTCCTTCCAAATGTCAGCGGTTTTCTTTCTCCTTCCTTCAGTCTCCTCGGAAGAGGCCGGATTCCAACCTCAGTTGTCTGTCAGAATCGAATCCTACACAGATCTACGTTCTTTAAATGTAGGAAAGCGATACCAAATCATATCAGAAAACAAAAACATTTCAGCTCCAGTCTGATCACAGCAAGCAAAGCCTGGGGGAAAAAACCACATGTACACAGGAATGGAAGTTGCTGGGGGCACAGTGCTTGTGAGTGGCTGGATACAGACGGCTGGCTGGCATGTCTAAAATGAAGGCGGCACTTGGGATAGAAGACTCTGCACAGTTGAAATCTAAAGTTTTGTATGTTTTGAGGGGAGGGGGTATTAGCAGAAGTGTAACTAGACAAAAAAGTGCCTGGGACATGCAAGTGTATGTGGCGCCCCTGGGCAAAGGGAGGGGCCTCCATGCAACCCGGAAGAGTCAGCAGAGACCTCAGAAAACTGCCTGGAGAGCACTTCGAATTCAGCACTTTTTCTGCGCTACAATAGGGGAAGCTGTCTGGGGCTTTTTTCTTTACTTTTTAAACTTTTTAAAGTGGGTCTGCAGGAAAATTGCGGCCCCCTTTGTGTCTCGCCCTGGGGCAGGTGCCCCTCAGGCTGGCTTGCTCTGTATTGTATTAGTCAGTCGTCATTGTGCTTAAAACCCGCAAACTCGCTATCATTCATTACATGATAGGATATACGTTTCTGCAGATTATCTGCTAGCTGTAACATTGAACAATATATTCACAGTGGTTTGCGTCTATCCAACATCAATTATATTTTGTGACTTACTGGAAGTGATGAACTGTGTAATTAGGAGTTTTGGTAGGGGTTCATCAGCATTGAACCAGCAAACAGTCACACTGTCTCATCCACTGACTCATGCACACTGTCCAGCTGTTAATGCAGAAATACATTCTAAAAAGATTTTTTTTTTTTTTTAGGAGTGGTGGCGGCGGCGGCAGAGAGAAAGTTATGCCATAGGGTCACAAAGTCATTTTGCATTGATTTAAGACCAGGGATACACAATGACTAAACTTGCTCATGAGGTGGACAAAATAAATTTGTAGCAGACTTTCAAGACACTGTTTTGGTAGATATTTATAGAGAAATCAAAGTAAAAATGGATGCTAACTGCAAGGTTGAATTCAGACTTGTGGCTAGTTAAAGGTAAAGGTTTCCCCACGACCGAATGGTCTATACTAGTCGTGACCAACTGTAGGGGGCGGTGCTCATCTCCGTTTCAAAGCCTGTAGAGCCGGCGTTTTTGTCCGATCATGTGTGTGTGGCTAGTTAGTCATCATTTAATTAACATGAGCACCAACTGAACAGTAGGACGGACGGACGGACACACACACACACACACAAAATAAAAATAAAATTCTGAGTAGCTACAAAAAACATGCAACACTGGATGAAATAGTGAGAATTATCATGCCTCTGAGCTGAACAAAAAAAAAACTGGTTTCAAGATGCAAACAGATGATTTGCCATTCACTCATTGGCCACCCTGGGTTCCATCTGAAAAATGGAGATGCCAGTTTGGATGAATGTATGTACTTGTTCACTTGGAAGTAAGCAACCCATTTTGCTCAGCCCAGGCTGCAGCAGATGTGACCTACATTCTAGGGCGCTGCAGTGTAACAGACAGGAAATTTGGAAGGAGCTCCAATAAATTAATAAATAGGGGCATGGAGATTATTACATTAAGCATGGAAATGACTAGTACAATCAAATCATCGTCCTCTGTCTCGTGTAATGTCCTTAATATGACATAGTCTCTAAATGTTCAGCTTTCAAGATGATACAGAATGGTGCATGTGAAGAATGCATGACCCTATTATGGACTCTGAGCGGGCAATACTGCTGGCCAAAGGGTTAGATAAAGCTGGAAACTTTATCTTTGGAAACTTGCAGGAGTTGGGATCAGCCATCATGGAATTAATAATACTGTCTTTGTGAAATACAGTTATGGCCCAATCCTATCTGTACTTGTGCCAATGGAGTGCATGCAGTAAAGCGCTTTGCAACAGCGTTAGTTTTCAGCAGGAAGGTGGGTGTGGCACAGAGATAAGGGGAAGGATGGGGGAGGATGGGCAGGGAATGGAATGTGGAGGAGGAAGGGTGGTGATGGGGCAGGAGATTGGACCTGGGCAGGGCAGGATTGACAGCACCAGCGTGTGCTGTATCCTGTCCCCCTTCCTGGGACATGGATCAACACCAGCACAGAGCTAGCACATGTCCAAGTTGTTACAGCTGGGGCAAGGGGACAAATACCTTGAGGAGGCCTCAGCAGCCCAAACTCTCCCTTGGGCAGCAGCATAGTTTTGCCACACAGGAGTTTAGTTAGGATGGGCTGCCTGATTCCATCCGGAATTTAGGTCAGTGGGGTAAGGTCACTGAGAAATTGTCTGTGCATGGATCAGATGATCAGATTTGAGACCTGTTTACTGTTACCAGACGTGCTCAAAGACACTTGCCATAACATGCACACATGAAGGACCAAATGCGTGCAGAGACCTTTTGCAGTTGGCTTGTGATAGCCTATACCTGATCTTCAACCATCTTTATGTTCAAGGATGGTTCTTGACAGGTTTCTGTTGCTCATCCCCAGAAGAGGTGGCCATTGCCTATTGTGCCACAGCTCGGGAAAGCTTTGACTAGGGGCTTCTTCATTACTCATGAGTAGAGTTGTTTGTTTCCAGTAAGACAGGATTTCAAACCATGTCTTACTGGACATAATAGGCTTACTTCTGAGTGAAATAAATAACACCATTCTCAAACACTTCTGCTCATGAGAGTCTCTCAGCACAGACCTCTGATTGAATTATCTATGAGGCTTGTCAAGGGTAGCCAGAGGCATTCTTTTCTATTATCTCAAATGTGACCCTGTTTCTCTTAAAGCCGGGATGCTCCCAGGACTGTGGCACTGTTTGCCTGTCTGAACTGGATGGCTGGATAAGGTGTGGCCATGTATGGAATTTTCCTAGAGGGCTCTTCAAGCTGGGGCGGGAGAGTTGCTCTGAAGAACCAACGTTTGCCGTTGACTTTGCCGTTGACTTTGATGAGGCTTGTGGCACCAGCCTCATCAAAGATAACATGAGTCTGGTCTGATATTCTCTTTGCATGCACTCTGGACCATGTGCATGTGCACACATCCGTATTGGGCAACATTACAGTTGGGAACTCTGAAATGAAAACCTTGCTCCCTTTAAGCTTCCATTTCGGTGGGACTAAGCAAGTGCTTGGAGTATTTTGGACTCCTTAAGTGCTTTGGACTCTCTGCTTTCTGTAAGAATGCGGTCCATTTCTGAATGCTTCTTATTTTATTACTCCAGCATTGAGATCTGATGGCAGTTATCCATTGATTCTGTGTAATTACTGACAGGAGAAAAGTAATTGTTTTGAGTAGGCTATACATTATCTGTTTCAACTGAGTTCTGAGTTGTCTTATCAAAAAGGTCAGGTGAGCAAGTTCAAGTCATCAATGTCTTTTTCTGACGAACCCACAACTCATTGCTGTTGCATGAGTGGCTTCTAAAGTTGAACCCACTTAACTTAGAAAACAATCTTCTTAAACCTAAACATAATTCTGATACTGCAATCCTATGGACATGTTCCTGTGCACAAAGAAGCCCCATTGAACTCAGTGGGGCTTAATCCTGCATAGGATTGCACTGTTAAGCTGCAATCATATACACTCTCTCCTGGGAGTAACTCCCATTGAATTCAGTGGGACTTACTTCTGAGTAGACATGGCTGGGCTAGTGCCGTAAGTCAGTGGTCTCCAAAATGGAAACTGCTATTGCAGTCAAAAGCTTCCCTGGTGCGACCGGCGCCTACTGTTCTGCCAGGGAAGCTCCTACTATTGGACTCCGACCCAAGAGCCACCACGGCCAGCTGGGTCTGCAGAGGCAGCAGAACCCGGAAATGTCAGGCTCTAGCAACTCTCGGGGGCTGTAGAGGGGCTTTACAGAGCTTCCTCAGCAGAAGGGTAGGTGCCATTCCCCTGGGGGAAGGAGCAGACAGGTGTTGGATCTGGCCTGTGGGCTGAAGTCTGGAGTCAATATCACGGCAGAATATCACTTGGTAAGCACCACATCTTTTCATATTAAAAAGATGCGGACTGCGGAGGGATGGCTTAACACTTTTCCCTCCCACCATTTCTATGCTCAGAATTGCCCTCACAGAGCCAATGATTGCTTTTCTCTCTGAAGATCTGATGATATCTCTCCTCTCTTTCATCATGAACTTCAAGGCAGGGTCTATTGGGTTTCAGGGCATCGATCAGAGCTAGACTTCTGTAGCCTTAGCAGGGTTGCTGGGCCACATGTTCTCCGACCATGCCTCGCTGACAGATATCTGGGGTTGGGAAAAGAACAGGAAAGGGATTTTGAGCAAAACATTGTGGACACAAAAAAGGTGAAGCCGTTTCTCTTTGCTGCTTTTTTGCTCCCAACTGAAGATACCAGTACTGCTTTTCAATGAAAACAATCAACCAGCCACAATTGGGAGATGCTGTGCTGTATTGTTTATGTTTTGATAGTTTCTGTGGTTGCTGTTAAGTTTTGGTTGTTGCATGCAGTACAGGTCTATTTGACCTGTACCTAAACTGGAGTTTAGGTAATCCTAAACTGGCGCAATCCTAAACTGGAGTTAGGCTGGCATAAGCTAAGCCAGCAAAGTTTGGCCAGCACAAGGGCCACCATAAAGCGTTTCTGGACTATTCTTGGAGTCAGGGAGGATGGCTTATGTCTGTGTGCTGGCCTCTCTGACTCCAAGAGTGATCAAAACATACTTTACAGCGTCCCGTGTTCTGGCCAAACTTTGCTGGCTTATTTATGCTGGCCTAACTCAGTTTAGGATTGCATCCTCAGAAGTGACATCATTTCTGGGTTAATCATTTCTCACCTTGTCGCGACATTCTCTAAAGGTGGGGCTCTGGCAGGTTTGTTGCACCTTGACCCCGCTTCAGGGGAGGCTGAGAGCTTCCTGGAAGCCAGGGTGGGGTGCAGCAAAGCCACCTGCACCCCATTAGGCACTGCTGGGGGCGTGTGCTTTCAGGGTAGGTGATGCAGAGCCTCACTTGCCTCTAATGACGTGTCCCTGTTACAAAATCCTTAAAGGTAAAGGTTTCCCTACGACCGGATGGTCTAGTCGTGACCGACTGTAGGGGGCGGTGCTCATCTCAGTTTCAAAACCTGTAAAGCCGGCGTTTTGTCCAAGGACAAGCTTCCGTGGTCATGTGGCCGGCATGACTCTATGCTGTAGCGCACGGAACGCCGTTACCTTCCCACCGAAGTGGTCCCTATTTATCTACTTGCATTTAGGTGCTTTCGAACTGCTAGGTTGGCAGGAGCTGGGACAAGCAATGGGAGCTCACTCCGTCACGCAGTCTTGAACTCCCAACCTTCCGGTTGGAAAGCCCAGCAACAGTGAATTAACCCGCTGCGCCACCACGTCCCTTACAAAGTCCTTATCTCCCATCTAAAGCAACATGAAACTCCTGGGCAGTGGCCGTGCTGCAATCTCTGCAGCACAGTCACTGCCATCAGAGCAGGGCCACTCTACTTAAGAGGCAATGCCCTGCTTCTGATTTCCCTGGTGGATCACAACCCACCAGTTTAGGAACCACTACTTTAGAGTCTTCATAATGGGTCATAATAGCATTTGGTACACTGTGCAGTCAATCTTTTTTTGAAGAACAATTCAGCTATATTGTTTATTAATGGAATGAATTAAGAATGATATTGCAATTCTTTGCTGTTGTTTTGTCAGTAAAGAAGATAAATACAATATTTACTTAAAGTTTTCCTACTCATCTGGACCATCTGTGTATCCTCTTTCTACTTGCAGATATGTTTCCTTTTCCTTTTGCCTCTCTTTCGCCTGTGTCAGTGGTGAAGCATGATCATGCCACTGAGTTTGCTTAAAAGAGCACAAAATGTCTGTGGCAAAAAAAAAAAAGATTTGAGCATTGTAACACTCAGTAATGAGTGATAAAACGTGCACTGAGTTCTCTTTGGGTTAGCTCTTGCAGCTAAATGCTTTAGAAATAATGGGTTTCAAGAAGATGATCGTTTTAGTCACAGTTGATTGTTATCCTGTGAGTTGTTGAAGATCTTTAAGTCACTGAGGAGGAACACAATGCTCTTTTGTAAAAGTGCATCTCAAGGATCTCAAGTTCCTTTTCGCTTGAGCTGCTGCTTGTTTATGCAACGTAGCGGCTTTGATTTATAGAGGCCTGTATTCACTAAGCCACTAAACACTCAATGATCTGGATAGAGCCTGCTGATGTTTCCTCCTGTAAAAGGAAAACTTAAAAAAAAAAGTTCTCTTTTGATGTAAGAGATCCAGATGCAAATCTTACCTCAAATCAGAAAACTTATTTGGCACCTAGTCATGTTCCTATTGGTCAGTCTCATGCTGTTGGAAAGTCATGATGGTAAAGCCATACAAGGATATATTGGGTACTTCCAGATGGGGTATTTAATGGGACATTATCACACTTGTTCACGCCACGGATGTGTCGTGATGTTTTCTGCAAAAACCAGAAGTGCTTTAAAGCACCTCTGGGGGCTTTCTTTTTCCAAAAAACTGGAATTACCTTTCCGAGGCCTTCCGGAAGCCTTAGAAGGTGTTCTGAGGGCTGGAGAGGCCACATGTGGCCTCTCCGGCCCTCAGAACACCCCAAGATGCTACCAAAGGGGGTCACACCTGGATGTGATCTGGAAGAACCCGTAGGTCACGGGTTGCCATGACGTTCTGTGCCTCACCAGCACGTCACAGTACATCCCAGATTCTCATTTCTGATAGCACTCAGTCTAACCTACGCTAAATCAGGTTTCTCACCTGCCATGTCACTTCATATTGGAAGTACCACTGGAAGTAACTGGGGATGATATCCAGCAATGGAATCTACAAACGACCTGGGGGAATACTGGGCAGGACTTAGGCGGGACATCTGGGTGATTGGCAGCCCATCCGCGGCGATCCGCAGCTGCCCTGGCCTGGGGGGGGGGGACTCCTGCTTGCTGCGGAGGACAGGTGAGGGTCGTGCTGGGTACCTGGGCAAGCAGCGGTGGGGTGCACTAACCGGGGGCAGCCCCCCCCCCAGGCCAGGACAGCTGCAGAACACTGTGGACGGGCAGCCAATCACACGGAAGCCCTGTGGAAGTCCCGTCCAGCGTTCCCCCAGGTCGTTTGTAGATCCCATCGCTGATGATATCACTGCCAGTTACCTCTGGCAGGGCAGACACAATGTGACAGACATTGGTAGGAGGCTCAAGGCAGACAGGAGGGATTTTTCGAGTGTGCAAAAAACACTGCCAGGCAGCAGAGTCTGGGGGTCCTGCATGCACCACCTCAAGTACCATGATGGTGATGTGAGCAGCATTGATTGGGAAATGCTAATTTAGCTGTTTCCTTACCTTACCTAAATTCCTTACAAATTTAGCTGTTTCATCCCCCCCCCCAAACATATTCCAAGTTTGAAAGAAACCAATCCTATCCAACTTTATAGCACCAAAGCAGCCACAAGGTAAGGGAACAAACGTTTCCTTACATTGGGGAGGCTGCTGTGACTTTGATAGGTAAATATTTGGGGATGCTAGAGAGTGATGTAGAAAGCCTAGTATTAGCAACATGTTGTCAAAGCAAAAAGCAGTTATAAGAAGGGAAGTAATGGGCTCTCACTTCCACTGGATAGGTAATTTTCCTATATGTGTTTTTCTGCCTTAGCTCCCATCAAGAGTCCTCAGGCTCCTATTTATTTTAGGATCCTTTGGTATTCAGAGATACAACTCAATCTAACCTCACATGCTTTCCTAACACTTTGTCCTATCGCTAAAACTATGTCTTTTTTCAAATAAATGATAAAGAATTGAGAAACTATGTGAAAATATGCAGTGCTATTGCATAGCACCATAGTGTTTTGTGTTTAAGCCAACATCTTTATTTTGTCTAATAATAACTTTTAAGAAAGCTGAAAGGAATAATTTGATGCTGTACTATTAAGAAGAAATCATATTCAGGGCGCAATCCTAACCTGGAGTTAGGCCGGCACAGTTAAGCCAGCAAAGTTTGGCTGGCACAAGGGACACGGTCAAGTAAGTTTGGACCAGTTTCTGAGTCAGAGAGGCTGGTACACAGACGGGCACTATCCTCCCTGACTCCGAGAGTAGTCTAAATGTGCTTTACTGTGGCCCTTGTGCTGGCCAAACTTTGCTAGCCTAACTGTGTTGGCCTAACTCCAGGTTAGGATGACACTCTCAGTAGCGGACCGGGGATGGGACAGGACACAAAGGGGGCAAATTCTGTGCACTAGGCTTGTGGGGGTGGAGATGCAATGCACACACTCCCCACTGGCACCCACCACCACTATTCTGCCATGTATCGGAGAGACAGAGCACTGGGAAGCCACCTGGCTTTGCCATGTTCCTCTCTTCCGATAGTCAGAGGAACGGGGAAGGGGGGCAGGCAGGGGCTGGGGTGCTGGAGAACAGGCAGGGCAGTCTGGGGGTGTTTCTCAGGTGCCCCCCCCCCAGAAACACCCCTGATCATATTGTCTACTGTGCATAATATTCAGAGCAAATCCTCCCAAGGACATAGAACATGTGAACTGAATGACCAAAATACTGATGTATTCTACTGATAATCATCAAGATTATCTGGGTGTGGCAGCTCTCCTTAGCTAGATGTCACATCCAAATCCTATGGGCTGTGTCCCACTGTTGTAAATGGCTTTGTGACATGCCATCCAGTGCACCACCAATGGGCCATTCCAAATCGCTGCTGCAAAGTGATGGCAGCACCAGAGGAGAGCTGCTGCAACTGCCAAGCCACTTCCAGTACATCAGCATTATAGGTGCTGTGGGAAGGGAGGCAAAGGCAGGTAGGGTTACTGGATGGCTCGGGGGAGAGCAGGAAAGGAAACTGGGCCAGAGGAGTTGGATCCCGGCCACAAACATGCATGCCGTATCCAGTCACCCCTTGGTTTGGCTTCTGCTGCCTGTTTACTCTCCTTGGCTTTATGCCAGATAGAGCTGGCACAGGTCCAAGGGGACCCGTAGGGCATCAGCGGGCTTACCCCCAGGTTAAGACAACAAATGTTCCCTTACCCCAGAGACCTTCTGATTCCCCCATCATAAGATGTCGTGAGCATCTCCATGGCGCAGTGTATCACAGCATGTGGCAGGAGATAGGATTGGCACTTCAATCAGCGCACGGCACAGAAGCAGCACAAATAAATTCACTTGCAAGCATTTTATTATTGGGAGCCTCTTGTGGATTTTAAATTTTTCTCGGGATCTGCTTGTGATTTCCACCTCGGCATAATTAAGCCATTTCATAAAGTAATGTTATACTGAAGGCATAGAAGAAATCCGCAGAGGCCTCCTGGAGGAGATCATTGGAAGTCTTCAGTTCCTTCCCGAAGAGTCCTTGAGTTTATAAAGAGGGTGAGGTTGTTTTTTCTTGCTTGCTAGTCACAAGGTATCATGTACCATTTGACAGAAGATCTAAGAGGAGAACGGTTGCTATGGCAGAAGCATCTGAAGGGGGCAGTGGCAAACCTTATTTCTGGAAAGAAAACACTACTCAATGAATCATGTGTAGCATGACTGTTTCTAGTGGGGAAAAAAAAACCTGGAAATTTAGAATACTTAAAAAAAATTCTCCCTGTGAAAGAGAAAGCCAGGCTGGGCCCAAGTCAGTTCCATAGCCTGGGGAAGGATTACAGTGATTGTTTTTCCAGTTGGATCATTCTGGATTATCCACTGCACCACCCCCACTGCCCTGTGACAGGGGACTCTGTGTGGGTCTCCTCCAGGCTTCCCCATTTCAAACCAGGTCTTAGCCATGCAGAAGAACACAAAAGAATTACTGCTTCTGCCAGTAAACATGACCTGCCCTACTTCCTAGTGAAGCGATGCCCTGTATTGAGATGATGAACCTTTGGAAATCTATCAGAACACTGAAGAGTAGACGCTGCCTGATACGGTGCCCTTTATCGGTCAACGGAATTAAAGTGTTTGTTTCTTTACTGCATGTCCTTAGCACAGTGTCACAGTGATTCGCCTGTCTCGCGACTTTCAGGAGAAATTTACCAGCAGCTGGTTTAAGAGAGACATTTTATTTGCCAGCTGAGGCTGATATGATGTGAAAGGAGAGGGAGTAAAACCTGGGAGGGAAAACCATTGTGGCAGTGATTGCAAAGTAGCATGTAGAACCCCAGTCATCTATACTTTTAGTGTGTGTGTGTGTGTACATACATGGGATTTACTATTCATTGCATGGTTTGGAAAAAGAAACAGATTATAAATTATCAGCAAATACTGTACAGTAATTGTTTTGAGATTAGGTTGTGGGGCTTCTCAAAAAATCTTTAAGAATTCACCTGATTATGCATGCAGGAAGCAAAAGAGGGGAAATAATAATAGAAGAGGTTTACAAAAGAGGGGATAAGATATGCTGTGTACCATTGCAGCAGCTCCACCTTTTGAGACCTATTCCCCTGGACGGAAGGGAGCTACCACATCATGGTAGTCCTAAACCCAGCCTGACAAGGTGGTTCAGGATCAGGGGTGGAGGAAGGATGTAGCAAGGGGTGGTGGGAGCCATGGGTGCCAGCAGCGGCGAGGCGCCATTACACGGAAGAACCTGCGCGCTTTTTGGCCCTCCCTCCCTTCTGTTTTGCTGTTATGGAGCTATTCCGGGCTCAGGGAGGCATGGCAGGGCGATACATGGGGGTGGGGTGACGCCAGTGATGGGATTGACCCGGAACGCGCCGGAACAATCATTCCGGTTCCAAAAATTAGGGCTGGCTCCGCCCACTCATTGCTGGCTCTGTTGGCTGGCTCCGTTTTGTTTTTGCTCCTAGAAACGCGTTCCCTTTCAGACTTCCCTCCCCCCTTTGCAGGATCGTCCCAGCCTCTCCGTTAAAAGTGCTCCTAGAAACGTGTAAGTCAGAAGAAAATGCTGTGGAAAGTTGTTTTTATCCTCCTCCCCTCCCTCCTCTTCCATAAGCATGTGCAGGATCATAGCCCTGCACAGCTGTAGCAACCCTCAGCACCTGTTTCTCAAAGAACTCCTTGCAAAGCTGAGGTCTGCTAACTCTCTTCACCAATGCGGGGTGGTGGTGGTGGAAACACAGCAATTTTTTAAAGTGAGAAGTATGTGCATTTGTGTGTGTCTTTGGGACAGGGACAGGGTCTGGGTGAGAAAAAACATCCACTTCTAAAGTTTTCCCCTCCCTTTTAATTGTATGCAATCAAACACCCAGCACCTCCAATGCAAGGCTGAAGTTTCCTCTGTTTCTCTCATCATCAATGCAAAGGGGTGGGGAGAAGAAACCGTGATTTTTTTTTTAAGTTTGTACATTTGTGGGTGGGTGTGGGACTGCAACTGTGAGAGAGTTAGAGTCCATCCCCTTTTTGTTTTTCCCTATTTATTGTATGCAATCAAACTCCCAGCAACTGATTTCTCCAGGAATTTGTTTGCAAAGCTGAGGCTTGCTACTCCAGCTTCTCAAGAAATCTCCTTGCCAATGCAGTGGGAGGGGGGAAAGTGAGTGACGAGAGTGGGAAAGGTTTGCACACTTGTGTGTTTTGAACTGCATCTGTGAAAGAGTTGAGTCCATCCCTTTTTATTTTCCCTTCCTCCTTCCTATTTATTATATGCCAGTGTTATATCACAGTTTATTATATGCCAGTATAACTGTGGGTTGCAACCTGATGTCTGTTGGAAATCTGGAAGCACCCATCTTAGAAGCTACAGACCTTACTGTTGCTATATTTCTTTTGTTAATATTAACAATTAGTGAAATCCTCACAGAATTTTCAAAAGAGGGTTTTTTTTTAGTTTTTTGTTCAGTGCTTTTACATAATATTTTTGTCCTAATCTTGCTTTCTGTGCCATCTTAAGATCTGAATGTATGTGAGTGTAAACCACGTTGTGCTTATGAACAGAATTATAGATTGTCTCATTCCAATCACTTATATGGGAGCTTTGTAGCACACTGATTCTTCCTGTGCAAATCAGTTTTGCTCTCTGCTCCACCCAAGACTTTTTCAAAATCAATTCCCCCTCTTCTGATTTTAATGTATTATTTTTGTGGCGACACTTGGAAAGCAAAGGCTAGGCTCCGAGGAGGTTTACTAATGTGCATTCTTGTTTCCAATTTTTCACAAAAAAGCCAGGAAAGTTTTTTCTAAAGTAAGTAGTAAGGCCGCCATCTTATGCACCTGTTCCTAGGAATAAGCCTTATTGAACACAATGAGATTTACTCCTGAGAAGACATGAATAGGATTGCCTCCAAGTCTCTTATTAATACTTGTGTTTTCTGATGATCAGATTGCAGGATAATATTAAATGTTTTAATGTGAATTCTTTCTCCTTATCTGCATCATAACATAAGCAACTAGTCCCTAAAACACATACACAGCCTGCTCTGTCCGTGTTGGCTTCCCCAGGCAACCATGGACAATCAACTGTTTAATGCCTTGTTTGGATTCCCCCCCCCCAAAGTATTGTGCTGCATTGTACATTTATTGTGGGGCTTGTAAGCCACCTTGGGCTTTTGCTTCTGAATTTTTTTTCAAACAAAACACCGACACTTCCTGCTTGATGACGTCACTTCCGGTGGGCGGGTCCCAACACAAGTGCCAATCAAAAGTGAGTTCCGGTCATAGTACCTGTTGCTAAATCATTTAGATCCCACTACTCGGTGACGCGCTGGGGGCGCGGTTATGTCGCCCTGCCCTGGGCACGTTCGGGGCTTCATCCGTCTCTGTTCAGGATACTGCAGTCAATTCCAGTCCCTATATATGCATAGGCACTGGTGTTGCTATTTCCAGTTATCATATTTTATATTATCATACACTTATCATACATATATTTTTGCACTATAAATACATCTTTCAGCCTGTATACTGTACAAAAACGTAAGCTGAGAAGTTCTCTTTTGCTTTTAGGGTGGAGTCAGCTAGCAAAGGACTCTTTGTACTGCTGAAAGTGTGCAGGTTATGGCTGAAAATATGCATGTGTGTGCACCGGAATGCCTGTGCATTGGTGTGAAATACAGAAAGAAGAGAGGTCATTTTATTTCAAACAGCTGGGGTTGCAGTGAAGTAAGACAAACAACAGGAGCCTCTATTCAACTCTAATGGACAAATGGGGCCAGGAAATTCCTCCCAGGCTCCTGACAAGACCCTTCAGTTCACACAGCATCACCAAATGCATATCCCTTCGCCCCTATCTACTTGACAAGGATGTCTAACTCTTTCCATATGAGTGCTATTTATCTAGCTTATTGACTCAACCAGCTGCTTCAGCTTATAGATATGAACTTTTATAGTTGGGAGGGTTAGGGAAAAGGTTTCTCTCCTTTGCAGAGAACATAGAACAGTCTTTGTGAAAAAAAAGGCTAACGTGCATTACACTGGGATTAGGCAGTCACAAAAAGTGAGCATCTGAAGAGGAAATGAAAGTGAGCGCGACTTGAAAGGGATTGCTTTAGGATACATGATTTTAAAACATGGAATTACGTTTTTCTCTTTCTTGATTATTGTAGGGGGAAAATCAATTTGCCTATAGATTATTCTGACTGAATTAGTTTCCTTCATTAAAAGATTATTTATTGAAAAATTAAACACACGCATAGTTAGATTTATTACTATCCCATGCAGAATCTGGAACTTTGTGAGGTTCTCAGCATGTCTTTAAAAATCAAGCTCCTTGCTTGAACCCTATCAGTAGTTTTGGATACACGCGTAGAAAAAAAAATAGACTACAGGTGTGCCCCAGTATCTGCTGGAGTTCCATTCATGGATAGGGACACCTTTCTAAAGATAGGGGAACATCAGTGGTTTTGCTGCAATAAGGTAAAAAAAGAGATTTGTTTACTGTTCCCCTATTTTTTAAATAGGTGTCCTAGCATCCATGGTATCTGTGGATAACTGAAACCATGGATACTGAATAAGTGGATACCGGGGGCATGCCTGTAGCGGTTTTTCCTTTGGAAAACTAATTTCAAGGAAGCTACCCCCTCCCCAAGAATATAGCTAGTGCACAAACATGCACAGAGTTTGATGCCATACATTTCTGGGGAGCAATTACACATTTTGAAGGACCATGTTGTCCAACCACCTGTTGAAAATTAGGTGCAACAATTCACCAGGCTGTTCTGGATTAATGTGCAGCCCACACTGTGCCTCAAGCAGAGAACAGGTAACCCACAGAAAATGTTTGCGGAGAAAATAGAACCAGATGACTCAAGGAAAATAGCCAAGCTGCATAGTGTAGGGGAAGGTCACCGCAAACTCAAAGCCAAAGCCAAACTCAAAGCCCTGCTCACTGCACAAGACAACGGTTTCACAGATCTTATGGCCCAATCCTGTCCAACTCTCTGAGCGGTGAAACAGTGGTGCCAGCGTGGCTTCTGCTGCATCCTGCAGGGGAGTTTGGCTGCTGGAGGGAGCACTTGTTCCCTTGCCCTGAGATAAGCCCCAGCAGCTGCTATGGGTCACCTCAGACATGTGCCAGCTGGTGCAAATCTGTGTTGACCCAGGAAGGCGGATCAGGCCCAGCTGCTGCTGCTGCTCTGTCCCTTTCAGGCCTAATCTGCCCTCCTCCAGGCACCTATCACCTTTTGTGGGTGCCCAAGAATTTTTATTTTTCCATACACAAGGAATTCAAGGATTTTTAAATTGTTAATTTCGCAATAAAAGAAAATAAACACACATTCACCAGTACAATGGAGATAAAAATATTTCAGTGTTTTTGCCCTTCAGTCGCAATTTGCTCAACAGCCTAATCCGCCCCTCCCCAGGTGTGCCACCAGAACATTGTGTCACATCCTATGGTATGGGGGAAGAAGCAGAGGTTCCATCTAATCATGGTATAGGAACTTTCAACATATGGCTGGCGCAGAACCGAGGAGAGTAAGGGAGAGGGGATAGTAAAAGGAATGGAGCTAGGACCCTGCGCTGCTGTGATCTACCGCTTCCCTCTGCTGTTCTTCCCTTTGCCTGCCCTCTCCGGCCTAGAAACTCCCCTGTTCCTCCCTCTCCCTCCTCGTTTCTCTCATTGCCCTCCCCCCTCTGGTTTACCTGCACTTCTGTGGCTAAACCAGCGAGCCACTGACACACCTGTTGTTGGCAGTAACAGTTCTGAAATGGTGGCAGGTGGTGAGCTGCGCTCTCACACTTATGGCCATTTACAACAGTGGTACATCTGCTGTTGTAAACCTCAGTTAGGACTGGGCCATAAATCTGGCAGCCCTGAGCCACCAAGCCCTTTTATGAGGTTGCAGGGGCCTGCGTGAGTCCAGTGGGGCTGCAATCGACTCTTGTAGAGCAAACTCCTCTGTCAAGTGCTGCAAATGGCTTTTTAAATGAGGGGAAGTTTAAGCAACAGCTTCTGCAGGACAAGAGAGGGCAAAAGTCCCTCCTATGTGTGGAAGTTTTTGGGGGCTGTTTTGGATGGGAACATGAGCTGTGACCTACAAAATGAATGTGATTCAACCACAGTTAAGACACCCAGAGAAGTTTAAAGTCCTTAATTTGGCTAAATTATGCTCAGTGTTATCCCTTGAAAAGAATCTACCGTATTTGTTCCTCTCTCATAAAAGTACTTTAGCCCAAGACTATACTGTACTACTTCAGCCCTGTACTTGTGAGTTCTTTACTATTACTGCTATTTCTCAACAGTACCAGAATGGGCCTCCGGATGAAATCAACCTCTTTCATTGCATATGCAAAAGCTCAAATTTGCCATCAGTTTTACTGGCCAGTCACTCTTAACATTAGGGAGTATCCTTTCACATTTATTTCAAACTTGCCTGCTAACTGGGCAAGAGGCACATTTCCAAGTGCCTCTTATATTTAGCAGCGGGAGAGTAATTGTCTCTCTTCACCCCAGCTCAGTGTCATTTCTAGTGGCTGTTGCTGGTGGTGTTCTGCATTTTTTAGATTCTGAGTCCTTTTGGGACAGGGAGCCATTTAACTTTATTATTATCACTTGCCTGTAAACTGCTTTGGGAACTTCATTTTGAAAAGCCGTATATAAATACTTTTTTATTGATATGGTTTAAACCTGATGCATCTGATCCTATTCCCAATGTGTAATGTGAACTACTGTTTTCCCTTATCCTTCTGGTACCCTTTTAAATATCTAAAAAACAGTATCTACTAAACTGCTTGCACTCCTTAATCTTCCCTAGATTAAGGATCCAAACTACACCAATTGTGGAACATCTATGATCAGATCTTCCAATGTTTCACTTTTTAGGTACAGGTACGTGAAGTGGGTTTCCAACACCCGTGCGATGGGGTGTGATACAGTTCCTTCAGTCTTAGCTCAAATGACTTGCCCGCCATCTTTCTTCCAAATTCTTCCCAGTTTTCTAAGCTCATTCCTGAACTACTGTGTTCAAAGTGTGGTGTCCTTGTTTTTCATCCTGTTTATTTTTTAAGGCCTATAGTCATGTCATCCACACAGCCATTGAATGTGCGTTGTGAAGATTTCCACCTGCTGATCACATCCCTTGGCATAACTGCATTCAGAGTATGCATGAAAAGGGCCAATAGGATCCCTTGTGTGTGCACACTGAACATAGAGAAGTTAGAGTTGTGGCCAGTAAGCACTCCCTTTATCAGTCAATTATATTTATATACTGCTTTTCAACAAAAATTCACAAAGCGGTTTACAGGCAAATAGTGATAACATTAAATGGCTCCCTGTACCAAAAGGGCTTACAATCTAAAAAAAATAATGCAGAACACCACCAGCAACAGCCGCTAGAAAAGACACTGTGCGGGGGTGCACAGTTATTCTCCCCCTGCTCAATATAAAGGGAACACCACTTGAAAAAGTGCCTCTGGCCCAGTTAGCAGGGTATTCATCCATGTCATGGAGGTGCATGCTACATTCTGTGGACATCTGGCATAAGTCTGAGGAAAGCTAGGGGCAGGGTAAGCAGAAAAATGGGGGATAAGATCGAGTGTGTTACTGTTACTACTGCTACTACCATGCCTACTCTGGTGGTGGCTGGGTGCTCTGGCAGCATGTATGCACTGTGGCTACCAATTTGCACTGGCAGCTGTATTGTGCACGTCAATGCTACACCTGCAACACCAATAGAGATGGTGTTCCACTGCCAGAACACTAGTTCTGTCAGTAGTAGGAGCCAACAGGATCGGGGTTCGTGTTAATTTATTCACTGAATAATGGCTATGGACTTAGTCTGATCAGGACTTAGATCAGGACTTAGTCTGAGCCTGGGCTCACCCTGCAGTTTTTGATCCCAAGGTCTAGACCTTGAGTACAGTGCCTTTGAACATGCGAAGAGTGCCTTTCCCTCACCATTGCGTTACTATGAACAGCTCCCTGAAAGCTTTGGTTTAAAGTAATTAAATGAGCTTAACACCAATTGGACAACTAATCATTAGGTAACTTTATAGTAAGTTCACACTTTATAGGCATTATGATAAAACGTAATGGTTTGCAGGATTTTAAAATCAGAAATCTGACACAGCCTTTGCTGTAATAGCCGTAAAGCTGACAGGAAATTGGATTAGCTGAAACTCAAAGCCAAAGACAGGTTAGCAATTTGCTAACATTTTTTTTAAGTGGTTTAATGTATCCCAGCAAGGATGGCTAGTGACCCTGAAAGAAAGGTGGCCAATTTCCACAGGATTACTCAACATGGGTCATTTTGGGCTGATCTAAGCTTCCTGAAAGAATTTGGGTGCCCTCCTGATTGGCTGCAGCAACTTTGAAGTTAAGCAAGGCAACTGATTAGCCAGGAACGTTGATTGAAGGTTCTTACTTTAACAGGGGCTCCAGTTACCCAGTCTTCACTATTTCCCAAATAATTACTTAGCACATGAATAGTAATCAGAATTTTGAGATTTTAAAAAGAGAACATTTAACTCTGAAATGTAGCAGCCTCATTATAAAAGGAATTTATTTAGACAGGGAAATCAAGTTGTACATATAGAGGGCTTACACGCCAACTCCTTTAAAAGGCTAGATTTCTAAAGATAGGAACCTCATAAAGCTAACATCTGAGAGTTACTAATGTAAATATGTGCATTATATACAGCATAATGCAAAGATAACAGCACCTGTTAAATTTCTGTGCAAAGAATGTGCGAACTCAACAGGTGTAACTTTTCAGAGAATGGAGAAATAGTGACAGGAAAGCTTGCACCTATTGAATTACTGCCTTTCAAGCTGCTTTTAAAAGGCTTTAGGAAAGCAGGTAGCACCCTGTATAAGAAACCCATATTATAACAGCAGCCACATTGATGCTGGTACAAACAGTAATAGTTGGGTGCTTGCAAGGAAATGCTTTCATTTGGTTACTGACACATTAGATCAGGAAACTCTTGAAGAATTACCAGTCAGTCACTCACGGTAATTATTCTGCTTTTACAAAGTATGTTGATGTTGTACACTGGGCCTCACTTTTGAAATGGCAAATTTGGTGCCTTTAGTGAGTACTCAAAGGCATTTATACAATTGCTAATAGATGAGCCCCCAAATGCTTCCTCCTTTCTATTATATGCAGTTTTCTGACAGCGCAATCCTGCTGTATCCAGTGCTTGTCAGGATCAGGCTGGAGGTCTCCTTGGGATATTTTTCCCCTTACCCTGAAGAATGCCAACCTGCTCAATGGGGCCACTTGGATCTCCACCAGCTTTTTAGCTGGCAGAAGCGCAAGCAGCCTCATGTAAGGTTGCCAGGCTCAGGAGGGGATACAGTGAGGAGGCTTCCCTACCCGCCCCATTCCACCCTCCCCACCCTTTTCCCTGCCTCTGAACCACCCACCCGCTGCCTGGTGCAACCTTACCTGTGCCGTCTGGGGGAAAGGCCTGGATGCAGCACCAACAGGGCGGTGCGGGGCACTGCTTACTCTCTTGAAACATACAGCATATTTGCTACACCCTCTGCCAGTGCAGGGACCATTGTGTGGGTGGAGCTTTACCTTAGGATTGTGCTGTCAATTGCACAAAATAAAATAAGGCTTTGTTGAAACCGCTCCCAACACTACAGCTCCCCCCCAAATTGTACCCACTGACCAAGCAATCCTATGCTGAAGGAAGAAAGTCCCACTGAATCTTACTTCTAGGTCAGTATGTATACCATTTCAGCCATAGTGACATGGCCTTATTATTTTGGTCCTCTTACATTTTCTGTTCTGAGTTACAAACCACATGGCCATTACACGATTATGGCAGAATGCCATTACTATGCACACTGAACATGCTTAGTTGATACCAGTTGCTATTTTGTGCACAGGAATGCTACTGAACCAGGGTAAAGTATGGGTCACGATAAATAAAACAGAGGTATAGTGTTGCCAGCAGCAAACTGCTTTCACATGGACCTGGTATTTCAGGGAAAAAAGACAAGCAGTCTGACAAAAAAAATGCATAGAACAAAAAGATACTATATTTCAACACACTAACCAATACAATTATGCTAAGGCATCAGTATACATATTTATTGCATTAAAGAGCTAGGAGCAGCTATGCGGAACAATTCACCAATCTGGGCAACCTCAACTCATAAGAAGGAGACTTGTGAAATGTCTTATCAAGATTATAGGGGAGGGGGCTTTGCAGTGGTTGGTGAATTGCTCCCATTATTCCAATCTTTTCCTGAAACTTGAAACATTTTTATTCTTCCTATAGGTAGATAATCCCTTATCCAGACATCCAAAATCCAGACATCTTTGTCTGAGACATTTTAAAAACTTCCTGTAGAAAGACGGTCTTGTGCTTATTCCCACGCACGGGCTATAAGTTATATTCTCTGCTCTGTAGTGTGAGCCATTGATGAAAAATGTCAAAGAGGCCAGCAGGCACCCAAATGGGCAACAGGGAAAGAGCAAGAGCATTTCTCATTATATTTTATGAAATTCTGAAATCCAGAAAAATCCAAAATCTGGACACCTTCCCGTCCCAAGTACTCAGGATGAGGGATAATCAACCTGTATCAGGGTCTGGGTATTCATATGCTTCCATTGCACACAGACTTCCTGCTCAACCCGATTTCCCTATCCACCTAAATGGAAGGACATAGCTATATGCTGCATGTCCCTTCTGCCAAAGGGCAAGATTTGTGCATGCAAAGTCTGCTTTCCTATCATGAAGTAAGCTGAAGTAGGCTACTGGTTCTTGGGGGCAGCATGGCAGCCCCCTCCCAATGGCCTGCAGCCAAGGAAGAACATAAAAACGATCGCAAGCTCCCTTTTCCCTCCCTCCTCTTCCTTTTCTAGGCCAAAAGAAAGGGGGAGAGATTTGAAAGGAAGGAACTGGCTGCGTGATGTAAACAGAAAGAAGTGAAAGGGGAGGGAAGGGAGGAGGCACCTTTTGGTGTTTTGTTCAGACTGCAAAATGTCATAGGCCAGCTGTGGCACCAAAGCTCCCATCCCTGCCATAGCTTGCTCGACAGGGATGCCGGCATTCAGTGGCATCTTTAAAAGGGTAGCAGTATGCTGGTTACTAGAAGAAGACCAGAATTCTTAGCTAAGGAAATTTCCTAGCAACTTCTTCTGGATGCCTCAGGCCTAGTTCTCACAACAGTAGATGAAGAAATAATAAACCAGTTCTGGACCACTTCGGGCTATTTTTTTTGGGGGGTGGGGTAGCTCACATGCTCAAAAACTCATCGATACAAAACATAAAAACAATGATTTAGGTATAAAGAGCTGGAATGTCACTTACAAAATTAAGCTGATACTCTGCCCCACACTTCTCAGTTTCTGGTATGTAGAGTATTTTTTGGGGGGAGTAGAGGGAATTATAGGGGACGTAGAGGCGCAGCGGGTTAAACCACTGCTGCTGGGCTTTCCGACTGGACTGTGCGACCGAGTGAGCTCCCGTTGCTTGTCCCAGCTCCTGCCAACCAAGCAGTTCGAAAGCACCTAAATGCAAGTAGATAATAGGGACCACTTCGGTGGGAAGGGAACGGCGTTCTGTGCACTACGGCGTATAGTCATGCCGGCCACATGACCACGGAAACTGTCCTCGGACAAACGCCAGCTCTACAGGCTTTGAAACGGAGATGAGCACCGCCCCCTACAGTTGGTCACGACTAGACCATTCGGTTGTGGGGAAACATTTACCTTTTTAAGGGGAGTTATAGAGCAACAATTCCAGAATACATGATCTCATTATGGGACTACAGTCAAGGAGCCAATTCACTTCTCCATCTGCTATTTGTACTAACTAGGCCTTCATGTAGATCAGTCCATGACTGCATGAAATCCCGAAGGCCATTTTAGGTGGCCCTTGGGTAGCAAGCAGCCCCCCAGTCCGTGCCGGCTTGCCCACCCTTCTTAAGCTGATGAGCCTGAAGGCACTACAGAGCACCTTTGCACTTGTCAGCTGAAGTGGGGCAGGGCACATTGGTGGATTTTTTGTCTCCTTGCCGCACCATTCCAGCTTTGGAGAAGCCAAAACGGCGCGACTTCAGCAGCTCAGAACGCGGAATTGGCAGTGACATCATCATGCCACCACCAATTACTTATAGGTTGGCCCAGCGGGGGAGGTCACACAAGGTTCATACAGCCCCCCAACTACCAAACGTTGGACTGGTCTAGGTATTACTGGAGTTTGGACTGAATGCAGCCTTTTGTAAGAGAACTGTGCATTTGGCTGCTCATATATAAGCCTGCACTTCATTATTAAGGAATTAAAAAAGAGGCAATGTAATGAACCCAAGTCACAAAAAATTGAACCATCTACAGAGGGAAAACCAATACAAACTGATTTCACTAAACTAAAGAAAGTTTTTCATAAAATATTTCAAGCTGAAGTATGAATAGCTGCACTAAAAGACAAACAAACCAAAACCACCACTCTCATTGTTGTCAGTTTGGATTTGCCTGCAAGTTCTAGGAACTAAGCCTCATAATTTAAGAACTGTTAAAGTATTTAATCTACAACAAAAAGGCAATACGACATGAAAGCAAAAGAACGGCTAGAAGGCAGAAGGCACCATCTTGTGGTCAACCTGAGGAAAAAAATATATAAGAATGCTTAAAGTGGAAATCATTGTTTTATGGACACACATAAAGGATTTGTAAAGTAAAAGCTAATCTTATCTATTCCTAGATCAATCATAATCAAGTCACTTCTTCCCTTCTTGCTCCTAAGATGCCACCCAAGTGGTGGAAGGCAAAGTAATAGATTGGACAGATACTGCCTGACCGCTTGTAGAATTAGAGCTATAGTAAGATCACAAGGTCATAAAGGCTAACCTTTATGCACAGTTATTCAGTATATAATCATTATATAGTCAACAGTTAATGAGGACCTTGTACAGATACATACAAGAAAGCTTAAATTCTCCAATGAAAGAAAGACATTCGAGTTAGTAAGGCACAGTAATCCCAAGCATTCAACTGACTCAACAGCAACATGGTGGACAGCAATGGAGGGGGCGCACAGATAACTGAGAAAACAAATACAAGAAGGGCTGTGCATTTTGTCCTCTGCTTTTAAGCATAATGGAAGACGGAACAAGATATGCTTGGCTTCTTAGTGTGTTAGGAGTTGACTATACTTCAGAAAACAGGAGGGGTCTCCCCACAAGTATAAGAAATTATTTCCACTCTACTGTAGTATGATAACCTAAGGTCTTATGAACCATCATAATTTTGTAACTTGTAACAGAGTGGAAGGGACAGGAGTGGAAATGTAAATGCAAGCCAAACTCAAATTCTATACTTTCTTCTTGTAAAATGCAGGCCCAGCCAACACTTTGCACATTACATTTCAATGTCTAGCTGGCAAAAGCCTAAATAGCTGCTACTATATATGGATGGTTTGTGCTATACCATGAGTCCAGCAGGTAGCCCATCTACCCCACTACTATATCCTAGGGACTGTGGCTGTATATATACAGATGTGCGCACATGTGTTTGGGTTCATCCATGACTGTTGAGTGATTTAAATTTGCAAGTTTTTACCCAAATCCACATACTTGAAAACAGAAGTGGCCACTTTGCTTGTCCTCATCCAAAGAGAGGAGTTTGACACAATTTAAGAGATAATCAGATCTCTGTATTCACTTGCAAATTATTCTCTATTGTTCCTCCCTGTATTAACAAGCAAATACAGAACCGTGTTGAAAAACTGAACACATAGTGTGATCTCACTATAGTGTGTAAACCAGCATCTCATTCCATATTCTACTGGCAGGGTTGCTTCCCATAATATAACATTTGCTTTTTACATGTTACATTTTGTCCCCATTTCTTTTAAGAATTATTCATTTTACTTTTTGAGTTGAGGCAAAGCCACAAATAACACTACTTCTTGTGCTAAGCCCTGCAGACCAGTTGAGAATGTGCCTTCTCTCAAGTCTAGGCTGCATTCCCATATGCAATATGGCCATTTAGTGGGCATATTACAAACTGGGCACAGGAACTGAACAGCTTTGAAGAGAAGGCTGAGACAAGGATGCAGATAGGCAGAAGCAAGAGCAGCAAAAGCTAGGGGAAATAGAGGCAAGGGAAAGAAATGGAGTGCAAAGCCAGAAAGGCGCGGCTGGCCCTTGCCTGCTAGTTAATACCCTATGTGATAGTCATTGCATGGATCAAGCAAGACACCACCACGATGTGTGCAATCATCAGAAGACATAAGGCAAGTGTACCAAAGAACTGAAGGGTTACTAGCTCAGATATTGGAAAACTATGGTGGGGGGGGGGGAGCTCAAGAAAACTTGCTGCCTTCTGGTCACAAAAAATTGTACTTTTCAAACCATATAAATAAAACTGTTCTTGCCAATTTTATTCAACCTACTAAGAAATGTATCTCACCAAAATAGCTGTGGAAGAAAAGGTAACATTTGCTTGCACTTCCAGCTGCATTACAGCTAAGAAACACAACTATATATAAGCATCAATTCTGAAAGCCTTTTACTGATGAATGATGGCTGTTTTTAATTTTTAAAGAAACAGAAAATAAAGATGAAACAGCATGATGTGCCCCAATTAGATGTGAACAGAATGTGCTACAACATAATGAGAAATCGGCGATGACTAATGCCACCTAGGTTATTTGGAACGAAACGCATTCAGGTTTGGCAAACTGCATGAGGCTTCAATTTTAGAGGATAGGGCAATTAAGAATAAGCACAAAGACCTGCAATAAACACATTTTTACAGACCAATTTTTTTAATTCCAGTTCAAATACAGGTTTCCTGTTTTAGTTTTTAACTGAAACATTTCCATCATTTTAAGAGTAGTTCAATATTCAGGCCCCTATTTCAAAATGACAAGCGTAAAATACCAACAGATAGTCCTATTTTATATCTTGCAGTCAATGAATTTACCAAGGCAAGTTTACGTTCTATGCTTATTTCTTGTAAGATGTAAGCCCAGCCAACGTTTTGTCTCTCCAGTTGGCAACAGCCTAAATAGTTGCTACCATATATGGACAGTTCAAGTACTATGCCTGGATCCAGCAGGCAGCCAACCAACCTTGAGACTATCTTCTTCAGAAGAAATAGGTTAGCCATAATCTTAAGCAGTCACAACTGTCAGAAAGTATATAAGGAATCTAAAGGAGAATATTGCTGAAGCAAGGAGAGAATACTGATGATAGTATTACAGTAATTCAGAAAACACAAGAATTAAACATCAATTATAAGAAAAAAATTCTTTTTGTGAACATGTTTTCCAAAAAAAACTCCAACTTCTCAAAAGCATTTTATTTCTTCAGAAGTTTTTTATTCTTTAAAAGACTGTGAAAGGCATGACACTCTTAACTGAGAAAGCCTTGCAGTGTTTCCACAAATCCCCCAGGAGTCACTAACAGCAAGATTATGTATTAAAATGGAAACTAGTAGTAATCCTAATTGTTTTCATTCAATGTTGTGAAGAGATGCAAAACTTGATTCAACCACAGATAACCGTTGCTCCAATGCTTTCAATATTGTTTCGGCCTGTTAAGTACATTAAAAATACTATTTCACTTTCTCTTAGTAATGTCTAATTAATTAATCTCTAATAAAGGTCACAATCCAAAGATCCATGATTAAATTGCCAGGCTGCATACATATACCTGTCCTCAAAGAGTTTTCCTGCCCCCTCAAGATGTCGCCCCCATAGTCAGTGCTGCTTAAGTGGCAGGTCCCCCACCTTCTCTCTCCAATTCTTACAGGAATCTGATACTGTCAGAGGCTGACAGCCGGAATTGTCTGAATAGAACTATATTCACACATTGCTCTCCAGCCAATGCTAGTTGGCAAGCTCAGCACCTGTGCGAAATGACTAAACGTATTTGTTAATACACAGGGTCTGTTTCATGGGGTCCTTATTTTCTCAAGAGTATAAATCAAAAAAGAGATATAGCTCCCTTTCTAGTCATAGTTTTCCTCAGTGCTTTCTACCCACATTACTTCTTGCAAAACAAGACAAACTTAAGAATGATTTCTACATAATCCTTCTAGTGTAAAAGCAAAGTATGAATACAAGATAAACAGAAGCGAACACCTTACCCTTCCTAATGATTCTTCTAAACTAGCTCGACTTTCAAGGGTGAGGGGTTCCTCATCAATTTCAGCTTTCTGTTCCGAGGACCCTAGGGTATAACTTGGATATAGTACAGTTATAAGTTACATGGCAATCATTCACTGAAGGCTTGAAAACATAATAACTCAAGTGCCATTGACTAACAGCAGTCATAACCGTAATACCTTCTGCAATAAGTAGTAAATCCGATACTTAAAATATATTGCTAAAATACACATAGCCAACCCCCAACGAGTCTGTTACAAGCACTAAACATTTCTCCCACAACTAGTCTTCCAGCTTGCCAGCTCTGTCTCCCAAAGGATGAAAGGCTATTCACATATCGTGAACTTGGTGGTGGATTCCAAATAAATGCTAAATAATCATAACTTTATAGGCACCATTCCTAAAATAAAAACTGAACGATTAATACAAAAATGTCACAACTCTTCAAACAGATTGTTAATGAGATGCAATACTTATGACTGCACTAACAGCTGCCGTCTCAGTTTTTTCACATTTGTATTAATTTATACAGTTGCATAGAAACAGCTGTATATACAATGCACACTCAGAGTTACGTCTACATTGGATTAGAGCAACTCCTATCTGTTTTACTATAGCCTTCAGGCAAGATTAATAAGATTGCCAATTTCTTGGCACACACTTAAAGTTTGTATCTCTGGTAAGGAAATATTATAATTGGATGACTTCTGCAGAAATAATGTACTGTCTGAATGGAACAGTGTTTACATGTTGTTCTCCAGCCACTACTAATTGGAAAGCTCAGCACCTCTGTGCAAGGAGATGTGCTGCTATACTGGGGAGGGGGGGAAGATAAATATTTCCCCCCTAGGAAGTCTCAGGACCCAATCCTATGCTGGGGCACCGCTTTAAGGCACATTACAGTGGCCGGGAGATGCCTTGGTGGGCAGGGCAGTGCCAGTCAGCACTGGGCCTCTGCATCAGTTGGTGGCCTGACAGGACTCGGGAGCAGTAAGGCAGGGAGGTCAGGCAGCAGGGAGGGATTCCTAGGTCAAGGGAAAAAAGAGGAAAGGTGGGGAGGGCGGCTTGGAGGAGCATTTTAAGCCCAGGAGGGGTTGGGAACAGCAACAGACTGCTGTAAAGAAATCCTACCCCGTCCCCACCACACCAAAAGCCCTGCATGGGCTACTCAAATCTGCACCAGTGATTAAGCTGCGGCAGATCTGAATAGCTCCATAAGGGCTGCTTGGTGCCAACACCAGGATAAGGGAATTGATGTTTCCTTACCCCAAGGAGACCATTGGCTAGCCTGTTGCTGTCCATCTGCTCCTTTCCAGAGGTGGTGGAAAGGATGCCCCACAAACTTCATTGTTGCTGATCATCAATCCTGCATTCTAATAAATACTGTAAACTCCAGATCTCTTGAATTAAACTTTTATTTCTTGCTATGTCTCATGGCAAGCATGGTGTATGTTATTGTTGTTGCTCTTCAGTTCTACTCTTTTGAATATCAGCAAGATGAGGGCCAAGGCAGCCATAGCATTTCTGCACTATGAAGAAATGCTCATTAGAATGAAAAGTTCTCTTAGGACAAGCAGCAGTACAAAGGTACAAAATGTCCTTAAATTTAAAGGAGCAAGAGACAATCTCCTATCAAATTCCTTGTACAAGAGAACCCATCACTTGTACAGTTTGAGGCAGATGCCTGTTTTGAAATATTCAAATCACCAAATTACGTGTCTCTGGCAACTCAAATCTTACCTTTCAAGTGAGTCAACGCTTAAACAAAATAAATCTCGTTTATAGTCAAGATGTCTTGGGGTGCATCTGTAGATGCTTCCAAGTGTCATGTTACATCCAGAGCAAAACAAGGTTTCAAGCATGCTGCAAAGCAAAACATAACAACTTACTTAGAAAACGCACAAGGACATGGTAACACGTTCATGTTACTTACTCAAGATTAATTTGAAAATTAAAAAAATAGAAATTAAATATTGAGATCGCACATTATATTAGCTCATAAAAAACTATTTAATAACTCAGATCAAACAATCTTTATATCCTTTTCCAGCCATTAGACACTGCAAGTCAGCTAAGTCTTTATATGGAGAACTGACCGACTTCTTAGAGATTCTGTTGCAAGCATCTCCCACCATTTAAGCCTTGCTCAGGGGGTACTAATACTGGCACTGCAATATACCCAGTCCTTCTTGATAAGCCAAAGCCTTCCCATTCATCACTTTTTCCAATTACCAATAATTATTACCAGGAATAATTTCTTTAGAAATAATCTTGATACTACAGATAATTACATGTGCCAATTTCTCTATTGGAAATGTACAGACTGAGTGCTTGGAAACCCACTGCTATCACCATTACCACAGTCCCTGGACCTGATTGGTTGATTCCAGAATTTCCTCTAGCCAAGAAACAGTTTGTGGCTCCAGTTTTTAGGGTTGGCATGTGGGTAAAGTATTGTAAATTGAATTCCTATTATCCCAGAGTGAAATATTCCAGAATAATGATGCTAGAAGAATTAGTTCGTGGCCCACCTAAGGCTGTAATCCTATCTACAATTATCTGTAATTAACCACATTGACTGTAATGGGACTTCTGAATGTATATGAATAGGATTGGGCTGTAAAACAACCTTCAAAATTGAATGTAAGTCGCTGCTTTTTTAAGCAGTTGCTGTCCCTTTGCTCTAGTGCATTCTTTTTTTCTAGCTGTAGGCAGATGTAGGTATTTCAGGATAAATGCCAAGGAAAAGCAACTATTACATAGTACCTGGATATTATATTTTCATGAATACTGAAATTCATGGTGCGAGGATGGCTGCCAGCAAACCAGAAGTGCCTTTCAGAAGCTTCTGGGAAGCCTTCTGATGTGCAGGGAGCTGCTCCAAGAGGCCAACATTATTATGCCATTGTACAAATCGATGGTAAGGCCACATCTGGAGTACTGCGTACAGTTCTGGTTGCTGCATCACAAAAAGGACATAGTGGAGCTGAAAAAGGTGCAGAAGAGAGTAACAAAAATGATTACGGGGCTGGGGCACCTCTCTTATGAAGAAAGACTGCAGCATTTGGGGCTCTTCAGTCTAGAAAAAAGGCGCCTGAGGGGGGACATGATTGAGATATACAAAATTATGCATGAAAGGGATAGAGTGGATAGAGGGATGTTCTTTTCCCTCTTTCGCAACACCAGAACCAGGGGACATCCACTAACATTGAGTTGGGAAAGTTAAAACAGATAAAAGGAAATATTTTACCCAGCAGTTAATTAATCTGTGGAACTCTTTGCCACAGGAGGTGGTGATGTCATCTGGTCTAGATGCCTTTAAAAGGGGATCGGACAGATTTCTGGAGGAAAAGTCCATTGTGGCTATAGGCCATGATGGGTTGTGCAACTCCTTACATTAGCAGTAGGCTTCTTCAGAGTGCCGGGTGCAAGGGAGTGGCAACAGGATGCAAGCATCTTGTTGTCTTGTGTGCTCCCTAGGGCATCTGATGGGCCGCTGTGAGGTACAGGAAGCTGGACCAGATGGGCCTTTGGCCTGATCTATCAGGGCTCTTCTTATGTTCTTATGCTCATGACATCCATGCGCCTCAGAAGGCCTCCCATATGGGACTAGAAGTCCTACAGCACAGGATGCAAATTGAGTAAAATTCATGGATACCAAGCCCATGGGTAAGGAGGGCCCACTGTACTGAATTCTTATACTTTCATATTCACATTTATGAAAACCTTGTTAATTCTAGTTATGTTCAAACAATCCTCTAAACCATAGTTTGGATGACTGAGACCGAGTCCCATGCTTACATACATCTGCATACACCTTTGCAGCTGCAGCTTAATACATGGCTTCCTGTTTTAATCATGCCATAATACATGGTATGACCAAAATGGCAAGCTGCATGAGTAGAGCTGGCCCTCCATTCTAGGACTGCAAACCATGAGCAAGCCCCACCATAAAGCACTGCTCTTTAGAGCCAGCCTTTACTTTTAAAATGACACTGCGTACCAGCCATATTCACCTGCCCTGTTTGAAAGTTTTTGTTCTTTGTCAGTAGAGACGTTGATAGTCACACCTAAAAAGAGAAAGATACAAATCAAGGTAAGTGGGAAAAGTGTTCTTATGAGCTGCTTGGAAATCTCAATAAAATGAAACTTGGAAATAATACTCCCAGTTCAAAAATGCTATCAGCAGTCAACACAGAATAGGAAGTGGGGCTAACATTGCCTTTTGACTTCATCAGCATCCCCACTGAAACAAGGACCTTGCATGATTACATGTGTAACATAAACAGGTTCTTCCCTTTAAAGGGGTTGTTGCAAGAATTAATTTTGATAAGAGACTGCAAGCCTGTTTGCAAATTCTAAGTACAGTTTATTATTAGTGCACGAATAGTCTTAGCCTGCAATTAACTTTATGTCAGTAGTCCCTACTACAAATCAAAGGCGGTATTAGTAATGTACATGTACATGTTATTTCTGAAGGAAAAGACAGTCACTGCTGAACTGTCTTTTCTGGTGGTGGCCCCTAGTGGAATCAGCTACCACCATGATCAGTGCAACAGAGATGGAAAACTGGTCTTTTAAAACAAGCTGCCAGGATCTCAATCTTCAGGTAAGCCTTTCAAGATCCAGATTATTATTGTTATAAAAAAGTATAAACATTTTCAACAAAATAAGTTCACAAAATAAATTCACAAAGCAGTTTACACAGCAAGATAAATACAGTAACA
The DNA here is from genome assembly GCA_029204185.1 of Lerista edwardsae. Classification (NCBI taxonomy): domain Eukaryota; kingdom Metazoa; phylum Chordata; class Lepidosauria; order Squamata; family Scincidae; genus Lerista; species Lerista edwardsae. Next base: position 4,739,726 of record JAJKFI010000029.1, on the reverse strand, counting down.
GTTTTACTGATGGCACCTTAAAAGAACCAAAAAAAAATCACTCTTACAGACAATTTATTATTAATGCTGTACGATTATATTCTCGTTGCAATTTGTTTGAGAACAACTGTTGAAAGACAGGCCAATAAATAAATACTGCAAATGCCAAATTTAAAAACAAGAACTTATTGTGAGCTAAAGTCAACAAGGCAGTGTAAAGGAGGGATTTTTAGCCCCATCAGTATAAGTTACTGGGCAGCTCCTAGAGAAAGAGGGAGGGAGGCGCGGGGAAATAAAAAGACAACGGGGGGGGGGGGAGAGCTGCCAATGCATCCGCGCAAGGAGCCGCGCCCCTCTCGCTCACTCTTCAGCAGGATGCAATTGGCGTCCTCGTCGTTGGTCTCCCAGCTGAGGGTATCTCCCACTGGGCGCTTGCAGCCGGCGCACAGGAACACCATGGGCAGCTCCTCTATCCCCGGCCCTTTCTGGTCCTCGGCCTGGAGGCTGCCGGGGGACGACACCAGCGATGGCGAAGTCTCATCCATCGGCAGAGCCGCCATCCTCTTTCAAGCTTCCCGCGCTGCGCCGGTCCCCGGAAATGAGAGCCGCCACGCGTCGCCGCTCTAGCGCGCCGATAGAACGATCTTTTTTCCCTTTCCAAACCGGAGGGCGGAGATTACGAGGGCCTTTGTGCGCCTGCGCTGCAATCTTCCCTACGTCGTCAGGTTCCCTTAGTAATGCTGCTGGTGGAAGAGGAGATCCAGGCTGCCTGGTGCCATTGCTCGGTCTAAGGGCGCTGCTCCATGAACGCTTCCTAAGTGTTTATGAAAGAACCGCGGGTAAACGTTTCAACAGACACACACACACATCTCTCTCCTTCAATATGTGCTTCTTCACACACACACTCCGTGCCAGTGACTTAAGATCCTGCCCTGTGTGCACACGAGGCTGTCCAGTTTTGTTTCAGAAATTTGCAAAACCGATTTGATAGATTACAGGAATACAGCAGAAGGAACATTTCGCTTTCAGCTCTCATTTAAACAGTGTCGATTTTTGACATTATTGCTGGCTAACTTTGGGCAACGTTATTCTGACAGCACACTCTGTGCTCTTCCATTCAGGGTGGCCCCATCCATTAACCCAACTGAGGTGGTTACCTCAGACAACAGTTGGCAAGGGGCACTCTGGATTGGAAGAGGAAGACTGGCAGAGTAGGTGAAGAACTGTGTTTCTTACACTCTAGTAGTCCACCAATCTCCAACCATCCTCTTCTCCATCCAGTTTTCAAATCAAGAGCAGAGATTGGCACAGCGCAAGTTAACGGGAAGGCAGTGTTTGGTGCAGTGCCATGATTTTGGGGGTTCCCCTTGTTTACTTTGCAATATATTATAGCTAGCAAAAAGGGAAATACAGCTTGTATCTAAGCAATGGATGATTACATGTAGGCCCAATGCTATCCACGTTGCAGCCACATTGCAAGGTAAGGGAACAAATGTTGAGGCCTTCATGACTGCCCTGATGTAGCGCATACACCCTTGGTATGGCTGCATCCGTGCTGGAAAGTTGGAAAGGACTGGGCCCATTGACATTTTGCCACCAGGAGGCTTACTGTAATAAACTGACTCTCATTTTTGCTGAATCGTGCTGGTGTTCGGGCCTTGAGAGTCCTTGAGGATCTCTCATCAAATGAAAAATGAGCTCCAAGGTTGCGTAGTATTTTTATGGGAACACCAATGTATACGTAACACAGCAACACTTACATTAGAGTTCTGAGCTGGTTAGCCTACTGAAATGGCTAACATGACAAACTCATCCGATTATTTTTGGTCTTATGAATATTACATGGACTACATAGATCTCATTCCAGTTGATGCAAGAAAGCTAAAGGCCAACAGATGTAAGTATTACCACTTTTTCCTTGCTTGAAGCAATAAAAATCAAGAGAAGAAAAGCGCTTAAGCCTTTCAGATATAATTTTATTATAGAATGTGCTGATCACAGACTATAGTTTCAGTTTAAGAAATTGTAAATGCAGTAGAAAGCTGCGCAACCCAGACCATTCCTCCCACCCCTCCCCAGCTAAGACAGAATTAAGCTAGAGTCAGCATCCTAATTGATTATCAGAACTGAAAAATACTGCCAACTCCCAGCAATGGATATGTGTGCCTCCGCATCTATTGCAACAGTGTGTGGTATCCACATGTGAAAACTAATTTGTGCTTGCAAAATCAGCTCCTTTAGATTGGATTTTTGGATACTGTGTAACAATATAATTGATGCAATAACAAATTCAGGATGTTTTACTCTAAAAAATATTTTAAATCATGTTTTTTTTATAACTACTGAAATATTTGAATGTTTAAAACAGAAATATTCTGAATAGACAGAAATATTTGAATATTTAAGACACTTTAGAAGTAATTGGCTTCTCTTATAAAATGTTACATTTAAACGAAGAATATGCACCACTTATTTTAAATGCATTTCAATATGATTCTGTGGCATCCATCTCAACCCTTCTACCTTTTTCCTTTTTGAAGAGGTGGCATTGAAAGCTAGGAGTTCTTTTATCCAGAGGCTATGGATTTAGACCAACCACTGCCTCACAATACAATGAGACAATTTGCATTATGAGTGATGTAAAATGCAGAAATAAAGCTTAATGTCCCATGGCCAAAAAGGAAAAAGTAACCTTCCTTATGTGGCTGTTATAAGTTTAGTGACATTTTAGTTATAAATTTAGTGACATTTATCTAAATGTCTAAATTTAGCATCAGCCACATCATATCAATATTTTGTCTTTCAACAGATTCAATTGTCATAGCCTTTTGGGTTGGGCTTGCTGCATTTGTAGCATTTCTCTTCTTTATTTTGTTCAAAGTATCTTGGTCTGGTTCTACACCCATAAACCTACACCCGTAAGGTAAGTACTGTATGTTTTCTGTTCGTTAGACAAAGAAAGCGATTGCATGTTTGTAGGAGATTAAGTTAGTATGCAGAGCCTGGATGAATATCCCTAACGCTCTAGCAGCGATTGCTCTAACCGCATTCTCCCTGGCATTGAGGAATATTGTTTGCTGTTACATAAAGTTAAATTGTGGGTACTCTTAGCTCACTGTGCCTTGCCTTGTATAAGCCCTTTCATCCACTTTTTCCTTAAGAGGGTTCAAATAGGGAATGCCGTAGCTTTTGTGACAGTACTGTATTTGTACTAATACCCTGCTGACTTTGAGGCCGCTGTGCATCTTGGGTTGTGTAACAACATTCAGAATGATCAAAATGCAAATTGGAAGAACTATTTTCTCTGCCATTCATTCCCGTTCAGTTTAGGAAATTGTCAGCAAGACAATAATTCAGGGAGGCAGAACAATAGGGCACAATCTGCTGGGTATTACCTGGTGAATACTTCAGACGTAAATATTAGATAATACAATTAACACATGCAAGGGCTTTTTTTCCCTCCAAAATATGTTCAACACTGAACTTTGTCAATGGAAATTGACAAGTCTCTACAAATCAGGGAACACTTTCTATATAAATTTATCTGAGAAACCCCACCCCCTCCCGTTGCATCCACCATGGTATTCACGTACATGACACACGTCTCCAGGAGACAATATCAGTTTGCACAGGTTGTTGACAGAATACTAGTCACCCTAATTGATTCTAGAAAATGGAACCTTTCTCGTTCAGGTTCACTTTGTAGGAGAGGATCAACAATTGCAAACCAACTAGCTTTTATGCAAGTTGACACCCATTATTTATCTTTTTAGAAGATCTAAGGTTATCAGAAAATTCAAATTAAGTAATAATGGCAACTTTATTTGTTCACAGGAATGGAAAACTCCATGGAATTATTGATCACCCAACACATGCAACTATTATTGCTCAACTCAACCTTGTGGATAACCAAGTGGAAGAAATAAAAAAATAATCTGTTCAAATAGCAAGGCACCCTGTGATAGTTTCATAAATACGATTTCAGACAATTGTTGAACTAAACTATTAGCCAGATTTAAGAAGAAATCATACAGAAAAATATATTACTGTGATGCAGGACTGAAAGCAGGCCCGTATAGGTAGCCAATTATAAGATGTAGGTTATTAGAGGAATACAATTAAATAACAGGTGTGTTAAGACAAAATGCATAATTATTTTCAGGACCGAATTATACAACCATTGTCAGAACGTAAGTGTGCAAGGTTAGCCTTTAGTCATCTTTTTTTTCCTAGAGGAGGAGATTAGTGAGCAATCATATCAGGAGATGAATTGCTATAATTTATGTGTTATGGAAATGGATGTGGCAGTCCAGATCAGTAAGTTTGTGTGCTCCATTTTAAAAGGCAGTTCATATCATTCAAACAAGATTGCTCTGTTTCAGTAAGCTTACTGTTCTCAGCCAGCTGAAGCAATTCAATGCTTCAGTTAACATAAGCTCAGCACATAAGAATTAAAGGACTACTGGATATTTCTGTATGGTTTTATTTCTGTACGTATTTCTGAGGTTTTAATATCTTCCCCCCCTCCCCCAAGGTAGCTTTACATTAAAAACATTGAACAGTTGTACTTTACCTATAAAATTCTGTTTTCAAATGCAGTGATATTGTTAAACTGCTTAAGCAGCATTCACCCATTATATAAAAATTATACATATACGTATCAATATACAACATGTAGGCAAAGTCCTAAAATCCTGTTTTGAAAATTTCTGAAAAATATATTGAGAAATATTTCTTCAGAAGTCAGCATTTTTTAATTTACATAATTTTAAAATGACACATGTATAAAATAAGTTTTGAGTACTATACATCCTTGGAAAACTAGACAGGTATGTACAGAATAAGTTTTTGTTTTTTAATCAAGACAAGAAACTACAACATGAGTGCTTAACCCCTGCTAACTGGGCAAGAGGCACTTTTTCAAATGGTGTTTCTTTTATATTTAGCAGGGGGAGAGTAACTGTCCCTCTTCACCCCAGCACAGTGTCTTTCTAGTGGCTGTTGTTGGTGCTGTTCTGAATTTTTTTTTTAGATTTTGAGTCCTTTTGGGACAGGGAGCCATTTAACTTTAATATTATTTGCCTGTAAATACTAGTGATTGATTGATTAATGTTTAGAAATTCAAGTCAGGATAGAGAATTAAAAAAGAGTAAAATGTCTCTGCACAGTGAAATCATAGCTTCTTTGGAATCCCGTATTTTTTGGTAGTCACCATTTTGTTTACCATCTGTTACTTCACATATTAGTTTAACATGAGTTAGAAGCATCTCTGGTTGCTCTGCTCCCAGCCAAATGTCTCCAATATAAACAGAAGTGATGAATATGGCTGCAGCTAGGGGAGAAAAAAAAAGTCACAATCAATAGAGTTCTGTTATAAAAAGTTGATCAATATCCTTTATTTACTCACATTTTTGAATGACAAGGTTTCCAAACCCTCTTCTGAAACTGAAAGTTTTATTTTCTCTATTCTCAATTGATATCAATAATAATTTCCTTTTAATTTCAATTAATACTAATTTCTTATTCATTTAATACTAATATCAGGATTAGTTTCAATGTGTTAATGATATGGTAAAGGGCACATTTCAAAAGTTTTATGGAATGAAAAATGGTTGAGTTTCTCCTTTCTTGCTGAATATCAATTACCTTTCTTCATCAAGTCTTCCTCGTTCATGGCAGAGAGGCAGAACTGTTTCAGAGTCCCACACAAATTATTTTTGGTCAGCTCCTGAGAATCCAGTAGGTGAAGCATGATTGTATTCAGCAGGGAGAGATCAGTCAAATCCAAGGTCTTCTCTTTGCTGGCATCATTGATGCTGCTGTAAAGCTTAAATATCGCACTTCTCAGTGTTCCATCTTTAAGAATCTCTTCTACTACAGTGGTGTTTGGCAAAACATTCTTTTTAAACCACTTGAAAGTCATAAGTACATTTTGTACACTGAAGGTGCTGTCAACAAGGGACTTCACTAACCATTTGAATACTAAGTAACCCATCTTACATGTAAGCCCAGGATGGCTATATCCATTCTGCTTCTTTGCAAGCTTTGCTGGCATATCTGGAAACACAGGTTCCCAGTGGACAAGTATAGATCTCACAGCAGATTTGCATTCTTCTGAATCAAACAGTTTCAGTTCAAAGGCTGTTTCTTCTCCTTCTGTTTTAACTTCATTCTTCTTCTGAATGAATTGGGATGATGTTCGAAAAGGTACTTGTGTTTTGTTTTTTTCTTTAATATTTTCTGCAATCAAAAAAGGCAAATAAAAATTACAAAAAATATTTTTAATCTGGGGATTGGGAATCGATTGTTTATCCTATGCTCACTAAAAAGGTGGCAGTGAGGAGCAGAATAGATTGAAAGACACTGTTGCACAAATTTGCCTCCCAGTGAATTGTTCTCATATACAAACTACATGGTGACAAATTCAGCCAAATCCACATGAGCTAGATGTAAGTTAACTTCCCTTCCCCTGCAATGAAGGAGGAGATACTTTCTCTTTTATGCCCATTGGTTCACCTTTCTTTGGTGCCTCCACAAATTGATAAGATATGGGGTCCAGACGAGTTATTTACGAATACCCTTTGCTAGATTTATCAACTTCTGTAAAACCTGAACAAAATCAACAAAACAGGAATCGCATATATCAAAGGGCTTCCAAGTGCTTTAATTTGTACCACCTCAAGGAAGGCAATGGCCAGTTAGTCTGAAAATAATTACAGCATGATCCACATAAGAACTTACTTCAACATTAAAGGAAAGCTTTAAGCATATATGTAACTTTTCCACTGAAATAAAGAAGTCCTATTTCTTGGATCATGTGTAGTTTGTTGGTCACATCAAAGAACATATATAATGAACAACTGATTTGTGCTTCTTTTCCAATATGGATTCTTTAGGAATCTGGGTCCTAGAAACTGCCCTCCAACCAACCATTTGCCTTAATAAGGTTAGAAAGCAACAGATCTAATTTTTAGCTAATTGTAAGTTTAGAACTTACTAAGCAATTCTTTAGTTTGGTACTGATGAGCAATTGTCTGCAGGTCATCCTGAAGTTCCTCATCCTTGCCAATTATGCTCCACTTGTGCAAGAGCAGCAGGACATCTTTGTTTGAAAGGACATGCTCATTCACAGTGAATCTTCCCATTTCTCTGAAGGCCTCAATAACCAAAACACGGTATTTGAAGACAGAACTTAATGTGCTGAAAAACTTAGCAAAATCCAAGCTGGCTCTATTTGGCAGGGAATGGAAAGAAAAAAAATACACTTAATGCATAAAAAACAAGGAAACAACTTTTATTAGGAAGCAAATAGTAGTCAATTTCATTCCTACCCAAGGAAAAAAAAAGAAACAGAAACCAACTGCAGCAAAAGACTTTAGTAAAATAGTCTATGTTGTGGACTATTTATAATATGTAGTAAAATTCTACATAATAGAAATAACATTTCCTAAGAGAGCAGCTTATGTTCTACTAGGACAGGTTTGTGTTCTCTCAGTCTTATGCAATAAGCCCCACTAAACATGCACAACACAGCCCAATACTACGGGTGCATAATGCAGCTGTAATAAGCACTCCAGCGGTATTCGGCTCTGGTGCCAAAGGACACACAGAGATAAGTAGCTGACTCCTCAAGCCAGCAGACAATGGACACCTGCTGGCCTTGGTAAGTGTGCACAGGACGGAAGGTGGGTGGTGGGTAGAATGAAGCGGCTACAGCAGCAAGGATGGCAGACAGGACTGGGAATGGGGTGAGTTCAGCAGCAGCGGTGTCGGTCAAATCCTAATCCCCTTCCTGACCTTGATCAGGCAACAGATGTTCTCTCAACGAGGAGGCTTCCAGAGGCCAGAACTCCCCGGTGGGATACAGCAGGCGCCACACTGGCACTGCTGCAAGGGAAGGAGCAGCCCCACCCTATCCTTCCTTGGCACCCACCAGTACAGTGGCACTGAAATGGCTGCTGCTGAATCCTGCAGGGCCAGGGAAGCTGCCAGAGGTCTCTTCAGGGTAAGGGGAACATCAGTTTTAAATTTTAAAAAGGGTCATTTGCTGCCATGCACTATAAAAGGGCAAAATGATAATTTATCAGAGAACAAGAATTAAATTGTTAAAACACAGAATGGACCTTAATTCCAAATACCAATACAACAACATGATGCTCTAAAAAACAGAATAGGAGCTACTAACCGAATGTGCTTCAGTAGTGCTATCAAAACATGCAAAAATTCATTCACAAGTTGAAGAGGAAGGAATTTCTGATTCTCCTTCTTATGAAGAGTTCCAAGTAATTTTTGCTTATCCCCTAAATTTGTGATCCAGAGAGTGTGGAGTAAGGAGATTACATGGTTTAGCACCTTGTTTTCTAGAAACCTGGAAAATATATGTGAAGAACGTTACAACACACTATTACAGCATTTTAGAGCCAATTCCTACTAATCTATGCCTTCTATCATGTCAATTTGAGTCTAGTGTGCCTACACTTAAAATGCAGGTATCCTTGAAATAGTCTCACGCACACACGCACACGCACACACACACAGAGGAGAAACTTCACCGCTCATCATTATGAGAATGCATGTGGCTGATGGTCCAATCCTACTGAGGTGTAGTGCCATGGAGAAACTGCCGCTCTGGCACTAGCTGTCACAAATGTGCAGTCAAGCACTTTTGTAATCATTCAGGAGCACTCCTGTGCTATCCCACTGGCACTGAATTCAGCCAGCGCTGGTATGTACAGTGCCAAGCAGCGCAGGGGCACAGGGAGAGCAGGACAGAGGCTGGGATCAGCCCCCCCCAGGCCTGATCCACCCCCATTCCACCCTCTCAAAGTGTAACACTTGCTGTGCTTTACCATCTTTGCATCGCTTTCTTGATTTAGGAAACCGCAAGCCAGCAATAGTTTTAAATTTAATCCATACCAGTACAAAGGTTAAAGTTTTCTGAGGTTACAAAAGGCATAGCACAGGAGCAGCAATGCTGGACAATACAATAACTGTTACCACGGTTACTTTATTTTATGGCATTTTCTCAAAGAGGACCTCTTTCCTTGGAATCTCTTAATTAATTCTTAGACAATTTATGTCTAATGTGACCTTTATATAAAAAAGGTACTGACCCTTGAGCAAGTCCTTAAAAAGAAGAGGGGGGGCTTTTATCTGTTCCCAGATACTACTTCTAACATAACACTGCTCAAGTCACATCTCTGATTACTGCACAATGCCATTCCATTTCATGAACATCCTAAAACACCACACGTATTATTTTGAACAAACTACCAGCACAGTCTCACATGAACATGGGGCAGGAAACACAGAAAATGAGTATTTTGAGACTGAACTGTGGTTTACTCTTTCCACACTGACTGAATGGCAGAAAGTGACCCAGAGGTTAATTCTGGACATAGGAAGGAATATCTGACCACCTGCCTGACAATGGTCCCAGCAGCATTTTCTTAGAGGAAGGAGAGCAGCACACTTTGTGCTATAGAAGACCAACGAATTCTTAGACAAAAGTATGAGGATCAAGAATTTAATACAACTTTTGAAATCAGATTTAAAAGGCTGATGCCCTGATTTTATAGCTATTTTAAAACTTCCAAAATAATGAAGCATCAGCCTATTTTAATTGCTTACTACAATCTCTATGATTCAATGGTACACGTTATGCAAATTGCACTCTGTTTCACATACACATGCAATTTAATTGTGCAAGAACACATTTATTCAGCCCGGTCATGGAAAGTCTTTTATGTACCTTTTCTCTAAAATGAATAACACCCAGGTTAAAAGGCTATGGTCTCTTATTAGCTCATAGGCAGCTTTGGTGATGCAAGCACCATTCTGTAGGATTTCCAGAATCTGAAGCTGAAACATAACAAAACATGCCATTACATAAGACCGTCTTTAATTCTTATTATGTTGCCATTTTAAGCCTTTAGAAGTGAAGAAACAGAAATGTAATTAGATGTTGTTATCTGCAAACATAATTAGTCTTGTGGCACCTTAAAGCCTAATCCCAAACATTTTAGCATCGAGTCCCATCTTAAAGAAAAGTTTCACTTTCAGAAAGTTTTCTCTGAAGCTATAATGGTAATTGGGCAGCGGTGCTCCTCCCAAGTAGCAAGCTGTTCAACCCTTGATGCACGAAGCCTAAAGTGCCTTGTCAGTTTTGCAACCCACCAAAAAACTGTGGATCTGAGACCCACCAGTGGGCCATGGCCCACTGGTGGGCCTCAGACCCACAGTTTGGGAATCACTGAACTAACCAATAGAATTCACAAGATTCTTTGTTCTTTCTGCATCAACAGACTAACATGGCTACCATCCTGGAGTTTGTAATCTAATTGTCTGGTAAGAGTGCGCACAATTCAGCCACATGCATGTATCCTGGGAAAAGCAGGATGGCAGATATGCCTAACCCCTGTCCCATTAAAACGTATTAGGCTGAGAATCAAGTGAGTGGATCAGGCAGAGGGCAGGAAACTGTTCAAGAGTGAAGACTGGACAGTGACCCACTCTGAGTAGGACAACTAGCAAGATCCCATCCAGCTGCAGCTCAGAGGGCAGGGATGTCACACACCAGGCACACACTGCGCTTGAAGACTGGGGTAAAATACGAAATAAACCAAGTGAAGAAGTTTTTCTTCAACAACACACAAGTGGAACAGATTGGTGAGGGAGGTGGTGGATTCTCCTTCATGGGAGACCTTCAAGCACATGGGAGACCTTCAAGCACCTTCAAGAAGCTCCAGCTGGAGCTTCTCTAGGAGGATTTCCTGCTACAGACAGGGGGTTGGACTAGATGACCTTAGAGATCCCTTCTTACTCTATGGTTCTATCTGTGACAGGATGCAGGCTACGTTTCCACGGGCAATTGGTGATCTAGAGCTTGTTTTCACTACACAAGAACATTCTAATCTCTTTGGATTAGAATGTTTTCAGCAATTTAACAGAGCCCTTTGAGGTTTCACTTCATTAATATGCAACCACTCTCTTGGATAAGCTTTTAACTTTTAAATGCTGTAAACATACTTGTGGATGAATGCCACATAACTAATTATATACATATCCATAAATGAGATTCTCACATCCAGCTGTCGTCCCCATTTATCATACCATCCAATTTCACAATTAAATAAGACAAAATTAAAACCAAGTTCCATTTTACAAACTTTCATGGAGGTTACAGAAGTTAATACTTGGCAAGAGAGTTAATTGAACTGTACCCTTCTCCACACATGATTGAATTAGAGAAGATACCATGAAAAAGACAGTCACCAAATATCTGGTTTGCTTTAAACAAAAAGCTTTTCGGATGTCTGTATATGTTTCAGTTATTTTGTACCTGGGTAGCTTCACAACACAATGGATTGTGGAAGAAAGACAGGAGGACATGGAAAACCCTGTGATAATCGTATAGCTCATAGCAATGTTTATCTCGAAGTCCTTCCCCGATAATTGCTAGAACCCATTCACGTTCCATTTTGTGCTGGAAAACAAAAGATGGTGCACAATTTCTTATTAATGCAAACAAAAGTGAAAACATAGTACCTTACAGCTCTTTTCCAACTTATTCTCCTGCTCCTCCACCAATATTTGTAGGGGTGAGATGTCTCTATTCATGTTTCAGAAGAACTAAAAACAGATTGCAAACTCGAGCACACAAAAAAATGGAATTCCATTATACTCAATACTGTATGACTCGTAAGAATGTATTGGTGATATCCAAACTTTTAAATAAATGGATCTGATTTCACATGCTCTCCCAGATTAGGACTTTGAAACACGAATCCATGCTGTTCATACAGCATCTACTGTATCTATACTGTCCACTCACAAGGATTTCATTAATCTCCAGTAAATCTGCACAGCATATGATGGGCCTACTCATGTTCTGCATCTTGATACGTTCATATTTGGTTGCATAATGACATAAACCAATACCATGCCCACTGTCTTAATTATACCCACTCAATTGGTATAATTTTTCTACTTTTCAATGTGTGATTTGTAGAAGTTTAAACCTGTTTTGAACACAACAGTGTAGCAGCAGAAGGAAAGCTTTTGTTAAGTAGCTATGCCTGTGCAGAAGAATGCAAGAGCTATGTTGGAAAAACAGGCAGCCATGCTGGCCTTGAATTCTCTTGGTCTACACCATGAATTTGGAGTCTTTGCAGTGTTCAAGAAGTGACATTTCTGAGTCTTGCATTCAAACCTTAAGACAATTAATTTGGGCCTTTAGTTCCATTGTAAAAAACCAGAAGGAAAGACAAGATTATTGGAATCCAACGACAGGTACACACAGAACGTGTGCAGAACACCAGGCAAATATTAAAGCTACAGTGGTCCTCGTCATCCATAGGGTCTGTTCCCAGAACCCCCATATATACTGATTTTCCACAGATAATCAAATCCATGAGAAGGTCCTCAAGGACCTCCCAGACATGAAGTGTCTTCTGGAAGCCTCTGGGAGGCCTTCTGAGACCTGGGGAGGCAAAATTTGGCCTCAGAACACCTCCCAAACATGATCAGAAGACCCTTCCAGGTCAGTTCTAAGAGGTCCTTGAGGCCTTCCAGATGCAGGGTCAGCATCTAGGTTGAGTCCATGGGTGCCAAACCCATGGATAAGGAGGGCTCATTGTATTTGGGAATGTCAGCTTACATAATGTATGTTTCCCTTACCTCTAAATCAAAACTATAGAAAAGCTGAAAAAATCCAGGCACTTTCTTCAAATCCAAGTATTGATGAGACAAAAGGAACTTGTTCAGCTTGGTGTACATGTGCTCCTCTGTGAAAAATACAGAATGGTTACTATAGTGTGGGGAAAAAAATTAAGCATGCATATTCATTACTCTCCAAATGAAGCACAGTGAAGAAATGAATTGATTTATTTTTAAAACACCCTATTTCACTAATGGCAATCTGAAACACTTATAATACAAACTACGTGAGTCATCTATTGCTTTCATTCTTTTGCTCAGATCTAATTTTCATTAACACAACACCACTCATATGCAGTGCTCAAATTATAAGGGAGGCCGGTGGCCTCCCATATAATTTTATTATGGTCCTCTTAGCGACTGCTTTTAGAAAGTCACTGGAGGAGGCCATGATCTGGCTAAATTGGAGGGAGTCAGGAAATAGGGTTTGAGGATTTCATTAAGAGGTCTTCTATCTGGTCACCTAATCTGAGTATCTATTTTTAATTTTTTGTATCCCACCTCTTGTACCACAAGGCAATACAAGGTAGTTCACCAAGCAGAGACTACAACAGTATGATTAAATACAAAAACAAAATTATGGAGACGATATTCCAACACAAAACAAATTGAAGGCCATGAATATTTCACACTGGAAAATAATTTGTGTCTTAAAGCCACGCTTGCTCATTCCAAACAGGCCAATTTTACCTAATTCCTGCCGCCCCATGCCGATGTGCTGCATCCACAAGGGATTTCCAAGTCTTGGAGATCTCCTCCAGGTAAGGGAACATTTGTTCTCTAGCCTGAGGGTAAGCCTTTACTGCCTTGCTGTGGAGGAGCTGCTACTTTGCTAGTGCAAGTCTGAGTGGACCTCAGAAAATGGATTGAGACCGGGAAAGGGATGGGATACTGGTGGCCACACTGCCCTTCCCAGCCTTGATCCACCACCTCCCCACCCTCCATCTGACTTGCCTTTGTGAGTCTGGCAGCAGCCCTCCTGAACTGCCACAATTTGCAGCAGTGCTCCTAAAATGGCTGCCGGTGACACCCTGTGTGCACTGCCAGAAGGCATTTTACAACTGCAGAACTGTGCTCCACAGTTGTGAATGCCTTCGGATGCAAATATCTCCCAAAAAGTTAAGAGGAAAACTAACTGTTGCCTCATGAAGGAAAGGAAGTGTATATTCTATAATACCTGGCTTCAGCATTTGATTAGCTGCTCTAGCAATATATAGCGTCAAAGGGAAAGTAAGCCTGAGATTTGGCTGCTTGATTCCATTTTGCACAACATCCATAAGGTAAAGTAACTGTAACAGAAGAGCAAAGCACAGAAAAAATAATTAGGAAACAGGTTCAAGAATCTCATTAATAACTGCTGAATTGTACTCTAAGGTGCAGCTTTACATAACACCTTAACTGGACTTTATAGGAAGGGGGATATTTTTATAGTCTAGAAATAAATCCAACTGTAATCAAATGCATATTTTAATATTTACAAAATGGGAAACATCATTGGACAGAATTATTACTAATATAAATATTACAAAATTACATGAAAAATCTCAAGTTCTGTGCTTGTATTAACATATGAGTGACGTCTAAAAACAAATACACACACACTCAGAGAGACAAGGAAGTAACACAGTGCCCTTTAGAAATACATTCAAGTTAATTTGAGGAACAAAAATTAGCAAGACAGCAATTGCATTCAGTTGAAACAGGCTGTATCCTTTAAAAAAAAAATCCTGAAGAGTGTACATGTAAGTCACAGTATTTTATGCTGTTCTGCACGCAGTTGCACTGGAACACGCTGAAGATAGTGGGCCCTCATTATCCACTGGGGTTCCTGGAATGAAATCCCTGCAGATAAGGAAAACCGCAGATACTGTTTTCACGCCCCCTTCTGAAGCTGATCGGAGCTGGGCTCTGGTTGGGTCTAGAGGGTTTTCTGAGGCCTGCGGAGGCCACGTGCACCTCCCAGGTCCCACGCTTCAGGAAACCCTCCAGATGCGACCGAAGGGTCCGAAAGAAGGGTCAGGACCCACAGATGCCAAACCCGCAGATAATGAGGGCCTGCTGTATTGCAAAATAACAAATGTAAATTGTGCCAATCAGTGATAGTATACAACATGGTGTGAAATGTACTGTGCAACTTGGTGCACATAAGCAAAGGCTAGTCATGATTTCATTCTGATTTCTGTGCACAACCACCTTGTTCTATCACTTCAGTGACAGAAACCCCCTTATGCAAGTGACAGGATAATATAGCATACAATCCAGTATCGCTGATCCCCCAAGTTTACGGGATCAGGATCCAGCTTAAGTTTGGATGCACATCTTTGAAATGCAGCTATTTCAGCCACTGCGAACGTGCAGCATTAAAGTAAACAAATTCTTACCTGTCTCTGTTCTCGGAATCGAGCACCTTCCAAGTGAGAGCGAAATGAGCCCAGGACATAGTATGCTGCGGATCGCATGTTGCTATCATAACTGC
The DNA here is from genome assembly GCA_029204185.1 of Lerista edwardsae. Taxonomy (NCBI): domain Eukaryota; kingdom Metazoa; phylum Chordata; class Lepidosauria; order Squamata; family Scincidae; genus Lerista; species Lerista edwardsae. The sequence goes on along the minus strand of JAJKFI010000029.1, from coordinate 4,724,554 downwards.
TAAGGGCAGCTACTGCCAGGCCCAAAGCATTCACTTCAACGAATTTAAAACATGCTACCACACATTCTATAGAAGAGAAAGAAAAAGATAACCTCTTAGCCAAAAGAGTGTTGCTTAAAATTCTTTTAATAAGGAATTTTAATAAGAATAAACAGCAGGTCTACACAGTAATTTATAGCAAAATGTCCTATTTAGGAAACTATTCTTCTTGTTGCATTCCTTCTTGAAAAAGCAAAGTTCAAACAGAATGTGACTGGAGTGTCTCTGCAGAAGTGAACATCTTCCTTAACTTAAAATGTTATGAGCCTTCCTTCCACCCATTTCCTAATGTGTGTCGCACCATCCCTTGGTACTACCTAACTCCCTTCCCTTCATTTTCTTCAAATATCCCAGCGTGCATATTCAAAGTGATGTAACAGATTAATTACCCAGAACACACAACTCCATGCAACATGTGGGGTTAATAGAGTTTGGTGAAAAAGAATTTGTTCTTCTGTGCAATCAGTGCACGTGTATTTCAACAGCAGCAGCGCCAATCCAAGCTAGCAACTGTGAGTATGGAACAGGCAGAGCTGTTCCAAGTTAATCCCTTCCTCTCCCTATCATTCTTTCTTCCATACTAAAAAGGGACATTCTGTATAAACAATGACTATTGCTTTTTGTTTTATGGGCAAGGCCTGCACTTACTGAAGATTGATCTGGACAGCTGACGATGGGTCATTGAAGGAAACATTTATAAGAGAACCTGACCTTGTAAAATAAAAATCGCCAGTTGACGTGCAAAGCAATGTCTAGTTTATGTTGGACACACAGTTTGTGTACAGAACCTTGGAAAGATCAAGGGGAAATGGCTGCTGAGATAATGATTGGCTCTAGATATTGCCAGAAGGGGCTCTGCCCCCTATTTGTGCCATTTGGGGCTTTTACACCCAGGGAGAAGTAATTATAGAACATTTGCTCACAGGGTACTGTTATAACTCACACGGGAAGTGAAAACTCAACAAAGGCCCTTTAAGCCACATGCTGAAATAGCCCAGCATGCTCAGGATTGTTCCACAGAGCATGTTCAGAGTCACAGTAGTTGGACTGAAGTATAAAGGTTCCATGGAGGTAGCATGTTTTTGAAAAAAAAAAATCTTTGCAGGACAAAAAGGTATTGAGGCATAAGTGAGTGGGAGCGAGCCTTAGCAATTTGACAAAAAATGGGGAGGCAGCAACACAGGCAATGCCTGAATGGATTTGTAAGAGAAACCGTGGCAAAATCTGTACCTTGGATGGTGTTACTGAAAAGGGCATAAAGCAAGTGAGGTAATTTTCTGGTGACAGGGTGGAAAATCTTCAGCAGCAGACTCTTGTATTCTAAGTTAGAGAGAAGCTATGCTTTTAAACCCACAGCTACTTGCAACCAGAAATTCTTTTTTCAATCTCAACACAAGCTAAAATACAACACAGACAGGACCATTACAGGAAAAAAAGTTATGGGGAGTAGGATTGGGGAAGAGATAGCAAGTTCAGGCATCCAGAGTTTTCAAAACAATTCCTGTGACTGTCTATAGTAGAGCCAACATGACATAGTGGTTAGTGTCAAATCAAGACCAGAAGACCTAAGTTCAAAAGCACATCTAGCCATAAAGCTCAGTGGGTGACCACAGGCCTGTTACTTCCTCACTGCCTAAGCTACCTCACAGGATTGTTAGGGAAAGAGACACATGCATGTGGCCTTAAACTCCTTGTATTGGGTGGGATTAAAAATGCAATAATGAAATCAATGAAGAGGGAGCAGGAAGAGCTTGGCAGTCGAACTTGCTAAAAACATGCCTTATATTTCCCAGGAATTGGATTTAGACATTCAAGATCCAGGTTCAAATGGTGGGGGCTCAGCCATGAAGCTTCCCAGGTGACTGTGAGCCAATCGTACCTACCTCACGGGGTTGTTGTGAGGGCAAAAGGAGAAGAGGAACTATGTACACCACTCTGAGCTCCTTGGAGAAAAGGTGGCATAAAAATGTGATAAATACATAATGCATTCTCAGGGCAACTAAGAAAGTCCACCAACATGTACCTACAATATACTGTACAATAGGCTACATAAATTGCCCCAGTTTTTCTGGTCTGGTTGTCCAGTATATAGTTTACTAGTGCTGCTCATTGGACAAATCCTTAAGCACTTTCACAACCACTCGCATTAACTACTGAGCCTCCATTTCAGCATCCACACAGCCATTGCAGAAGCAAACTATATGCCTCACAACTTTATTTCCCTCAAACATCCTAACTATCCCAAATTCCTGCCACCCAAAGACAGGATGATAACGGTGCAAGAGCAGGTAATACTGAAGAAAACACCTTGGTACTAAAAATAAAGTGGGTTCCCCCCCCACTTGTGAACTAGGGCTAGGAAAATGGAACAGGAACCAAGGAGACGGGATCCAGCCACAGCTACTGCCAAGCACTACTGAGGCCCAGCCTCAGTACAGAATTACAACACTAGGCTGCATAATGTGGTCAAGGCCTTGTGCCTGAACAGAGCTCATTAGATAAAGCTTGTCACCTATCTCAGAAATTACTATGACTACATTTTAATCCTGCCTATTCCAAGGAATTCAGGGCAGCAAACAAGAACCGTTCTCCAACATTATCATCACAATACCAGTTATGTTGAAAGGTTGCTACTGGCCCACGTTCACCCAGTGAGCATCATGGCTGGACAGGAAACTAAACTTGATTCTTCTTGGTTCTAGTCTAAGACTTACACCCATAACAATTCTTCTGCAACCTTCAAATTCCCTATTTATAATCAACATATTCTCTTGGGTAGGCAGTCGAGGAAACTATTGAGCTTTTTTCATGCAGCTCCATAATTTTTCAAACAATTACCACTGAAAATACAAAAGGACAACTCTGAACTGTTAAAAGCCATTGTCATATACACAAAGGCAAATAACTGCTCAATTTTATATTTGATCTTTGCTCATTTTGGACTATTTTATTCTGCCTTTCAAAGCAATTACATTATAAGCTAGCCATCTGCTCTAGAAGATGCCATTGCAGTCAGCAAACACAAACCAGACACCATACTACAGCAGTTCCCTAGATAAGAACATCATAAGGGGGCAACTGAAAAAACTAGCCCATGATACAGATCTTTTTTTTATCTCCAAGCATTTTATAAGTATTTTTTGTGTAGTGCAGCAAATGCTTTAGTGATTAAAATCACTAGTTACAACTATGTACCTAGATATGTACCCACAAACTATGAGGAATTATTTTTTAGAGATACAGAATTTCCCATACCTCTCTCTGAAAAGTTTTAAACTTATGCATGATCTCCCCTGACAGGTTATTTAGTGGTATGACAGTGCCCCAGAGAAGCTGGGTTTTTCGCATTTTATCTGCAATGCTTGAAACCCAAGGATGCCACAGTTCTGACCGTGTAAACTTGCCGCTGATTTCAGACATGAATACAAATGTGATCCACACATGTCACCTGATCACATCTGGGAATACGGCAAAGAAGACTTGCAAGTCATCTTGGCAGTAATGGGCCAGCAGCAATCCAGATAAACAGGGTCAAAGAATGGATCTGGACAGCGGTACTATTTAAACTAGGTTACTTGCCAAATTCTGACTACTGCTAGGGGAGTGACTGAACGATAAATTATATTGCTTCTCCTGTATATTGCTTATACAGCTGCTCAACTCACCATCAGGCTAGAAAAAGCAGATTGTGGCTATCCTGGTTACTGGTTCTGTGGAACAAGCCACTAAACTCTGATACAGGATTTACTCTAGACATGTGAAAGAGGGCCTAACATCAGCCTGGAATGCCAAAAACATTCTTGTGCCTGGGTTTTCAGCTACAGATTCACACTGAATGGTTCTCAAAATGAAGGACAACTATTCCCTTTACCTGGTCTCAATAATTCACTGAAGAGCTGAAGGAGAAAACGGGGATCATAGAGACTGTTAAGATCCATTTCCCTTTTGCTTTTGTTTAGTAGAATCTGTTCTTCCTAAAATAAAGAGAATTAAAAACACACATTTGAATTTCAAACAGTATGTTCATTTTTGGCTGCTGCGACAGTCTCTTCATACTATCTATCATGCAAGCCCTGTGAAACTGGATTAGGACAGTGGTGTTTGCATTTATGCTTATGGCTTTTTATGGCTTGAAACACAAATAAAATTACTGGCACTCCATTTTTTTTTCCCACCCCCGAACAGGTTAAAAGTGTTTTTGAGATAGCCAGTGCAATGAGATAGTAATCTTTGCACCAACTCCTAAATTTCAAAGCACAACTAGTTCCAACTTTGCAGAGTCACTGAATTCAGAAGGTTGCAATTTTAAGCAACATGTACAGTTGGGAAAAATATTATACAGCCATTACATTTAAAGGAAGAAAATTCTCAGACATAATCAATGAGGGACAAACTGTCATGTCAAGTCTTAGAGATGTCACCTGTAAGAATACAACTGAATGACTAAATTTAAAAAAAAATCTACAGCATAGCAAGAAGACAGTAACATCTGCATTTAGGTCAAGGCACCTCTGGGGGCAGAAGATGCTGATGCTGGGGGAACTGGAGAATGGTTCTCATCATCACTTCTTGGTCTAGCAGGCAGAGAATTTCTTCCATGCTTGGCTGTTGCCACAACGACTTTCCCAAACTCTTGCACGTCTTATGATGCTCCACAGCAGCTGGACCCCAAAGCAATATTCTGGAGTTACATTAGGAGGAAGTAATTTGTCATCCATTATTACAGATGAAAATATAGCAATTATAGAAACCAATTTGATTTATAAATGGAATAATGATGCTGATTTCCTCTTCACTTATTTCTTATTATCAAGAACCCAATGCAAGGATCTGTTTCCCTGACAACCTAAAAAATGGTTTGAAAGAGAGACTAACAAAATTAGAAATGTAAGCTTCGATCTCTTGTGCTGACCCTTGCAGGAGGATATCCACTTTGCCTTCAGCTAGTGACCATGACTTGTGAAGATAGCAGCAGGGAGATTTAGGAACAGATTAAGGATTAATCGCTTATCCTTATCCCTTATCCAACGATAGTATCTGGTAATGAAGATCCGGAACGTTGGGCGGGACTTAAGTGTGATTGGCAGCCCGTCCATTCCGTTCCGCCGCCTGCCCGCCCGCCGCGCAGGCTGCCCCCGGTTGGCGCGCCCCACCGCTGCTCGCCCAGGCACCCGGCACGCCCCCCACCCATCCCCCGGCAAGCAGGCGCCCCCTCTGGGGCCAGGGCAGCCCATGCGGCAGGCGGGCGGCGGAACGGACGGGCTGCCAATCACACGTAAGTCCCGCCCAGCGTTCCGGATCTTCATTACCAGATACCATCGCTGCCCTTATCCTACTTTCCATACTGCCCTTCACTCCAGAGGTCACCACTAGTTAAAAGTATGTTTGTTCCTTCACATTATTTTAATTGAAAATTAAAACACAGTATGTCCCTTGTATAACGGTATCCTGCAATGTTATTCAAACTGTGGGTCAAGACCCACTTGGTGGGTCACGACTTGATATCAGGTGGGTCATGGAAAGCTGGGAGCAGCCATTTTAAAACTGCAGACCTCACTCTTGGTATATTCTTTTTGTGAGTTTTAACTGAATTTTCAAGTGAGGGTTTTTTAAAAATTTTTGTTCAGTTCAGTCCTTTTACATCATATTTTGTCCTAATCTTGCTCTCTGTTAGTGATGTTTCATGGTTGCTGCAGTTCAAGAATGCCAATTTCCGTTTCAGGAGTGTCGTTTTATTATGTTAGAATGACAGCACTTCGTGCCACAACATCACTTTCAGATTAATGACATATCTGGTGGGCCCCAATTCGTGTGCCATTGTAAAAAGTGGGTCCAGGATTAAAAAATCTGAATACCTCAAGACACACACTGTTAACATAGCAGATTAACAAAGGTGGTGATGAGCATACCTGTAGTTTACAAGACTTAGACCATTCTTTTCATATAGTCTTAGCAACAGCAGTATCTTCTGATCTAAAAAAGGAAAAAAAAGATATGCAAACTGTACAGCAGAGGTAACAATTCACAATGGGACAAATCCACAAAACCATGTGCATCTTTAAAAATATTTTTTATAACCTCCACCACCACCTGAAAAAAGCTACATAAACAGAAAATTGTATCAATTGCTCAAAACAAAATTACATTGGTTCAGAGAATTAAGTTCTGTCTTCTGTCTTTATCTCCAATCTATGTTTTCACATCTTTCAATTCCAGTACTGAATGAATAAAATCTCATTTCCTAATTAGTTCTCTCCTCCTTTTCTGCATGCATCCATTTATTCATTTCCATTATATTTAAAATCTTTATCAGTCATTGTCTTACGGAAGGGCAGGGATTCTTCCACCTTTGAGCCCTGATTATATTTGCCACTATTAACAAGTTTATGACCACTGTTTTACTGGCAGAAGATTATATAGGCAGCACAATCCTATACCCCCGTTGTGCCGGCGCTACACTCTTACGCTGGCTGAACGCTGTTTAGTTGCAAACGTGCCATAGAGCGCATCCGTGTTGGCGCTATGGTGCTGGACTGGCGCAAGCAGCAGTGCCGATGTTCAGGCACCGATGCGACCGTCAGTAGCACCGGCCTTGTGCCAATCGAGCATTGGTGGTGCTCAGTCAGTGCAGGGCCTCCACAAGGGTGTTCTAGAGGCATGCCGGGGGCGTAACTGGGCAGCGATGGGGTGGCAGCAGGGGCAGTGATACAGGACAGCTGTTGTGCCATATGCTAAAGCCCATCCCCGGCCAGGGCAGCCCCGATTTGGGCCACTCCTGTCCACGTTCCTCTGCACCTGCAAAACAGCAGGCACAGATCCGAGCAGGCCAATAGGGGTGACTGGGGCTTATGCGGGTGCAAGGGAATACCCAGCGTTGTCATCCGCAAATGAACTACTGGAATGCTGGGAGGGACTTACGCGGGGCTTCGCCGTGATTAGCTGCCCGCCTGTTTCGTTCCGTGGCTGCCCTGGCCTTGAGGGGTGCCTGCTCACTGGGGAAGACAGGTGGGGGGCGCACCGGGTGCCTGGGCAAGCAGCGGGGGGCCACGCCAACCGGGGGCAGCCCCCCTCGAGGCCAGGGCAGCCGCGGAACGAAACGGGCAGGCTGCCAATCACGCGAAAGTCCCTCCCACGTCCCTCCCAGCGTTCCGGTAGTTCATTTGCAGATGACGACGCTAGGAATACCTCCCCTTGTCCAGCACTGTGCTGCAGCTGTCTCCTAATGGGCTTTAGGATATAGCCCTGCTATGTTGGCCTTACTAGGCCGGCTTAGTATAGGATTGCGTTCTCAGTGTCATTAAAGATCAACATAGTATCCTTAAGAAAACAACTGTTTACTATTGGTAGAATCCTATATATTTATAATATTCAATCGACTAGTCACTATGCTAGTAAATTTATCAGAGAAACAGGTCTATAAGACTTCACTACACCATTAAAAGAGGACCTGAGTAAGTGAAACAGCTAGCGCAATCAAACTTGAGAGCTTTTATATCACCTGATGTTACCCTGATCACAATGCTTTTCAGGGATGACAATGCACGTGTTCAGTCGAGAGTCATCATCTGATGAGACAGCATGCAGCTGTGGAATATCACTAAAAGCTACAGATCCAAGTATGTATGCATGGCTGGGTGCTAGAGCAGTCTCCCCAAGGCCCAACAGACCATTGCTTTTCCTTTTCCTAATCCTGCCACAACTCTCATCGCCATTCCCCCCTCTGGAATCCAAATCAAGAGCCTTTTCTGTGACCATTCCTGCTACGTATGGATCCCCCTCCCAAGACTCTGCTTCTTTTCTCCTTTCAATTTTGCTTGGTCCCAGAGAACATTTCTGAGAACAAGAACAAAAAAGGGGGCAGGAAGGATGGGTTTCACTTGCATTCCTTGATACACATGCACAGAAAGGATTATTCTTCTGGTTCCATTTTTTTTTTCCTTTTAACAGCCAGGTAGTGCAGCTCAACTGTCTGAATTTATACCTGGCTTAATAGTTGAATAGTTTGGCCGCTACTGTTATTCATTAAGAAATCTAGACCGGCTTTCAATGGAATAAGCATCTCTTCCAAGAGGAAATTTCCTTACCTAAGGTGCTCAGTGTTGCTCCATAGGCTCCAAGTAATACAGCAAAATGGGTACTTTCACAAACCGCAGGGCAGTATTTCACTAGTGTCAGCAGTACATCCACCAATGCCTCTGAAGCAAAAAAGAAAGACTTTAAAAACACGACCAACTTGCAAATAACTTGAGTTTTCATTTGCCCTCTTGCAAAGCAACCTGCAAATATGAAGATTGTTTCATGTCTTTCTTGTAACAGGGACACTGAGTACAAACTACTAGAAAAGTTCTCTCATTCAAAACCCATTGAGATGAAGAAAGTAACATGGCTGGGTACACACTTTCCATTCATTTAGATCAAGGTGTGCAGGAGAACTTGTGGCGTGGATTGTGGCCAATGGGAAAAAAGTATATTATGATTAACGTTTCGTAACAGTCCCTTTTCCAGAGGGCTCCCCTCCTGCCAAAGGGGTACGAGGTACTTTCAAATCACAAAAATTGTGTTCATCTAAGTATACTAAAGGCCCTGAGGAGAAAGCAAAAGGGCATTTGCTTCTTACCTAATTCACTTCAGTTCAATTTCTATACAGAAACTGATTGGGCCTGCCTGCCTTTCGCTCTTCTTCCCCATCCAGTGTAACACAGGAAGTGATAGGCCCCTGCACGTGTGCCAACTGATGTTTTGGGGGCTAATTAAGCAATTCTTTGGCAGGCATTTTTTCTGGCTTTTATGGAATGTCTCCTTCTGGGGCCTTAATATATCATGTAGCCCAGCTGCATCCATTTTTATTGCTCTGCCTATCTCTCCTCCGGCAATAAAAGCAAGGTTCTGCTACAATCATGAGGACTAGTTGCTTGTTTAAAAGAAGGAAGAAGCTTGAAATTCTCAGGGTTTTATTAAGCACTGTGTTTAACACAATAATAGACACCAGTAAAACTTCAGGTCAGCCAAAATGTGTGGGCCATTTCCAGGTTTGCTTTAAATTCCAAGCAGAAATAGTGCAATATTTCTTCATAAATATGAAGAGCCAAGGGCAAAGAGACAGGAATTTCCAATTGTTATGGCAA
>JAJKFI010000029.1:4648546-4715380 GCA_029204185.1 Lerista edwardsae | reverse complement strand
ACTCCTCGGCCTGAGCGTTGTCTATCCGCATCACATTTTCGAGTACAATATCCAGCCAAATAACATGCCTTCCTTTCTTACGAACTTCATCTGGCATTGACTTTCAGCAACACAAAAACATTATGAATGTTTGAACTGAAAAAGTCATCCAGACAGGGAAAAAAGGAATGCTAATTGAGGACAATGAGTAATTTTTAAAAACCCATAAAACAACACGGTTTCAGATATAACAGTTCTGAAAATACTTAGGTGGGCTGACATCTAGAGGAATGAAAAACAGTACTTGAAAGACACCTGGTTTATATATAGATACGAAAGGAAACAAAAGAAACACCTCTTGTAAGAAAATTCGTGTCGTCTTCTCTTGACCTCAGCATTGTTGACAAAAATAAGGAGTGCTGCGTGATCATCATGTAAAGCACTGATAGCTTGACTAATCTCTGACTAAGAGAGACTTCTTCCTGGTACAGCAGATTTATAGCTACGTTCAGAGTTTTCAGGAAATCCTGGTCTTTATAACGGTATCTTCAAAAGAGAAATTAAGAGGATGTTAAGACCGAATCATTCACTTTCCAAAGTTAATCCTTTTCTTTTATCTTCTAGGTGTTAGTTTGGTTTCGCTTAGTACTGGCCAGTGGTTCCTAAACTGTGGGTTGGGACTCACCAGTGGGTCGTGAGTTAATTTCAGGTGGATCATGAAGCACCTAGAGCAGCCATATTGAAAATATGGGAAGATGGGATGCTGGAAAGGGAGAGGACGGTGTGGTTGTTTTGCTTGTGTCAAGGTTGTAATTAGGCTTTTTTTCTTTCCAATTCACTTTGCTATTGGAAAATGGCTGAGAAATAGACCAAAGTATTGCTGTATTCTCAGGAAAGCAGCAGGTTCTGGTGTCACAATGAGGGCACGTCCAAGTTGTGACATTACTTCTAATGGGTCCCAGACAGACTGTCAATCTGAAAAGTATGTCCCAGGGCTAAAAAGTTTGAAAACCACTGACAATAGTTATTCTGATGATAATAATGTTCAGCATAGCAAAAGCTAACTACACTAAATGAAGAGATAATAAGGCAGCTTTATCTGAAACAAGAAGCCCAAAGTTCTGTGCTTGATCACAGAGTCTACATTTGTGCAACAATCTTACATAATCAAGAAATACAGTTCTGTATATGGAGAACATGGCAGCATTCTGGGGAGGGGGGATGACAACGATAAGCTGTCCAAGTGCCTCAACATGCCGTGTAAGTAGCTCCTCCTCTTCGCCTTCAGAATCATTCCAGACAGTGACATCCTCTCCACTTTACTCTCACCACCTGGAATGGTGAGGGGGAAGGGCCATTTACATGGTGCATTGAGGTGCTTGCACAATTTAGGGCTTCCCTCCACATCCCACAAGCATTACTGACAGAGCACTTTATATGAACCTAAATGACACAAACTTTGCTTTAAAAAAAAAAGACATGATCAGAGAAGACATGATGCCTTACTGAAGCAAAGCAGGTCTATGCTTAGTCAACGATTGCATAGGAGACTACTCAGGAAGCATCCTACTTGAAGCAGCCTAGTGCTTCAATCTAGAAATACTACAGCCTAAAACTGGAGCATTAGCTTGGCAATCTGAAAATCAGCATTCTGTGTCATCCTCAACTTTGCACTTGCAATCTGTGTAGCAATGTCTATAAATATATACTAAGTTCATCCGAGAGGTTTGCACTGTCACAAATATTCCTGTTTCAGTATAAGAACAATGCACTTAGTATTTAGAACAATGCAGAGTGCTGCCCCAATGCAGAGCTCCTTGAAACAGAATTCTTTATGCATCACAACTGTAAGCGTAAGTGTGCTAACCTGAGTCCCATTGTCACAAAACTGCGCCAGTCTTCTGGAGCCACTTCCATTACAGAGTGCTAGATAGATAGGAAACAGCAACACAACACTCAGATATACAGGAGGTGGGGGGAGAGAGACTACAAAAAACTTCAGTTACCATCACTCAGTAGTGTCCTGGAGGGGCTGCAGGATGCTTTGCAATGTGCCTTACCTTGCCATGTAAACCACTCCTCTCCCTTGCCATTGTAGCTGTAAGGACTGGCTATGACGAAGAGGTTTACATGGCAAGGTAAGGTACCTTGCAAAACTTAGCGTCCCCCCCTCTCTAGGAATGCTACTGCCACCACTTTCATTCCCCATTTGGAATTTCTGGAACTGCACTATATGAAGGCAAGGGACAGTGCACACACACTTCAGTGGAACAAAATTTATCGCAACTGATTTAACAATTTAGCTCCCAGAAAGGCAGGATATACTATTCACAGTAATGCAGTCATCCTCCAATTTATGTTTCAACTATAATCTGAACCATATTTTACCTGAAACAAAGTTAGATAAGTAACCTTAAGGAATTCATGTTCTCTGTCAGTCCCCCACATTGAAATGATATATGAAATATCATGAAATAGAAGAAAGGTAGAAGACAGTGATTTTTTTTTTTTTTTAAAAACAGGAAACATGTTACCCATTCAGTTATAACTAGCTGTGTTGAAGCACCCCCTAGTGGGCAAATTAGTGAAATCCACTGTGCTTCTCAACTTCTGTTGTTCTTAATCCTCCCCTATCCTATTCAGCTGTCCAAAGTAGGATAATGCCTTTATTAGGACCAGCCAAAAAGAGCCAAATTATCAAATCACAAGCTTTTGAATTCTGTAGATGCTCCACTAGACTAGATGTTGGGCAAAGAGAAATGATGGTGGTGGGGAGCATTAACAGTGAGGATTTTGTCAATTCCCCAACCATCTGTAGTTTGTAAATCAAACTTGATTTTGATTTGAGAAAGTTTTGAGAAGGAGTTGAGAAGGTTTTTATGCAGACTTGAATCAGCCTGTGAAGGGTATGAAACTGTCTCAATAGATACACATGCAGCTGCTTGGACAAAGAACAAAAATGGTTGAATCTTCAATATTCGGGAAATATAAAACTTGGAACTTAACTCAGTCCAGTCTCCAACATAAAATTTGCAGGTTCCTTGCAAGATATAATTCAGAAAAGAGGGGAGGGGGGAGCAACAAGGCACCTTTATATTCTGAAAGCAGGGGAGAAATGTAAAGTGCTACACTATGCAACTACGTTATCTGTAGATTGGTCTAGGAAGCAGGAGGGAGCGAGACAATCACTACTCACCAGTAATTTCTGTAGCCTTGACAGCATTGCACTCTCAGTTTCCGAATGGGTTTCTTGCTCTTTGCTATTGCTGTAAGTGGCAATTAACGATTTTATACAAGAAGCTAGAATACGCCTCCGCCACGACTGCAATTTCTCTGCAGAGCTCTCCAGGACTCTTGATATAGCATCAGCAATCACCCACCTGCAAATTTGTACAGAGCAACAATGCTGCAAATGTGTGTTAATTTCAATCATTTCCATTTCCCCTTTAACTATATGGCTGCTGGGAAAGAAAATGCTTAGTAACATTTCCTTGAGCCAAAAGGTCAGCCTTGCCAGGAGATTATATAAAACAGTGTCTTGTATTCTCACAGAAAGCAATGAGGGTGTTCCACCTATAGAACTAGATACCTCCATTAAGTCCAGCACAGTAGTTCTCAAACTTTTTAGAGGACCTAGAGGCAACTGCTTGATTTATAAATGCCAAGGGGTGTGATTATAATGATGACTGGGCAGCAGTGATTCCCCCAGTAATAGCTTGTTTAACCCTTGATGCACATGGCCTAATCCGCCCTGTCAGTTTCAACAACCACCAAAAACTGGGTTCTGGATCCAGTGTGAGAACTGCTGGTCTAGTGCAATGATTAATCATGCTAGTGAAGGTGGCAGAAGATGTGTGGATGTAACACAAGGGCACTAGAAACTAGAATACCTTGCAGACAGTGATGTCGTTCAGGGGGAACGGACCAGAACGGGCGTTCCGAATCCTAACGGGCTCCGTGGCTGGTTCCGGGTTCCCAACAAGTGCCAATCAGAAGTGAGTTCCTGTTCCTAAATCATTTGAATGACACCACTGCTTGCAGACTAGTAGAGTTTGTGATATAGGTGATCACAATCACAAGATTCTGTTGATTCTTCCCTATTGTAAAAGGCTTGAGACTTTCTGATGGAAAAAAACCCCACACACACTCTACCCAAATGTGTTTAAAGCTGCGGATTATTTTTAGGCTGTACTGTTCCATTACTATTTTATTAATCTTTTAAGTTTTATTGCTTTATCTCAGCAGTTCCCAAACTCTCCGGGAGTTCAGGAGCCGCTGTTAAGTCATTGCAGGGGAGGGTAGAAGGCAGCAATGCAAGCCCCAGGATTATGACTGCCGGGGCAACAATCTACTTACTAGCTGCAGCACTTGCGGATATTGCAGTGGGTCATGATTGCTATTTTTCACTATTCCAACATTTGGGGAGCCCTGCGGAGGTGTCCACGGGCTCCCCACATGCTCCTCCTGGAGGCCAGCACTGTGACTGGTTATTAGACCGCAGTCCCTGTTGCCCCTGGCAGGAACACAATCCTGGGGCTCGGCTCACTGCCTTCCATCCTTCCTGCCACTTAAGGCCCCTGGTTGGGGCATTGCAACACCCCAGTTTGAGAAGCTCTGCTTTAACCTCTTAGCTCCCCTGCACGTTTTCTTTTGCTGATGAAAGGAAGGATAAGAAATAATTTAAAACAAACTGATCTAGAGTGGTGCTTAACAAAGGAAATAGGCACTTCATTAACCAATCAAGTAACAGTTTTAAAACTTAAATTTTTTTTACTGTTTTGTGTAATAGTTCTCAAAAATGTCTACGAAGTTTCTATTTAAACTGATATTTCTCTTCTGCCAGAATGATTCCGTCTCCCAAGAAAATACAAAAAGCTGTTTAATAACCAACTTCATCTTGAACAGCCTCTTTCTCTGCTTCACAACTAGCTGGAGCAGCCAAATCTATTTGATATTTCCTAACTTTTTTGGCTTCTTTCCTTCAAAATAATGAAATATTTTATTCATTGTTCAGCATTAATCTGTGAGAGCCAATATACTCTCACATGACTCAATAGATCACATTTTGAGGGGAAAAAACTTTCATTTTCTTAATAGTGTATGGTAGTTATAATGATGTTTAGAGGGCTGTCCCACTGGATAAACTTCTGACTTAGAAACTAGGTTGTCTTACCGTTCATGACTTCCTGCTGCTTCAAGAGCTACTGGTAACTTTTCTGCTAGATTAGTGAATGCCTCCGTTTCTGAAGGTGGCAGTAATTTAGAAAGAACCTGACACTCCTTGGTGAATGGCTGAGATGCACTTTGATCCAGAATTATGTTCAGCAGATCTGACCACAAAGCGTCTCTCAAGACAGATTCCACTGCTGAAGGAACTGTAGGAAAAAAACAATACAAGGCAATAGACATGGTATACCATGGGGAAAATGGCACTGGAGCCACAGTTACAGCTTTATGTAGACTAAATTCTTATCACAAACCTACTGTATGAAAGAGTAAAACAAGGAGCCAAAGCAGGCATCACAGAACCTGATCAAATACATACTTAATCTGCTGGGAAGCATCACACACAACATTCACACCAGTTTACCCCAAGCCTGGTTAAGAGTTCCATGTGTAATCTGCATCTTTGCTGCCATATTTCACAATAAATATTGGCTAACTATAAACACAACAGCATTGCTGGTACTATACAGTCATGCCTTGTTAGCCACTGGGGTTCTGTTTTGGAACTCCCAGTGGATAACAAAATCAGGGGATACTGAAATCAATGGGGAAAAAAAGCTTCCCACTATTAAACCCACTTCCAGGTTTCTTGCTCTTCCAGCGTCGCCCTATAATGTATTGGTATAGACCAGTGGTTGTCAAACTTTTTAGCACTGGGACCCACTTTTTAGAATGACAGTCTGTCTGTAACCCACCAAAAGTGATGTCATTGCCGGAAGTGGTATCATTGTGATGTCAGAACCTGCTGTTTTCCTGGGAATGCAGCATAGGTTGGGTTAATTCTCAGCCATTTTCCAATAGCAAAGTGAATAAGAAAGGAAAAAAAGCCTATTTACAACCTTGACACAAGCAAAACAACCACACAGCACTCCCTTTCCAGCATTCCATATTCCCGTAGTTTAAATATGGCTGCCCTAGATGCTTTGCGACCCACCAGAAATTGGTTCGTGACCCACTGGTGGGCCCTAATCCACAGTTTGGGAATCACTGGTATAGATGCTATACCACATTCAACCACTAGATAGGATGAGTAATAGAATGTAGGAAGATAGAAAATGGGATTTTGGCCCCTTTTTTCTTTGTTACAAGGCATTTAAAGATGGACCCCAGTATCAGTGGTTAGTCAAATCAGTAGATATCAAAGTCCCACTGTACATACTATACAAATTAGGTTTACTCCAAGTGTGTATAGTCTTTACGTAGTGATCCAGCTAACATTATTCTCCAACGTTGTTACTATAAAGACTCCCACATTACTCTTTACTTCTGCCATCTGCCTAACCATGTGTTCTGCTCAGTTCTGAAAACAGACTGCTGTGTATGCGTGCATGTGTGCTAGCTACTATATATGTATTGAAGAATAGGTGAACAGCCATTTTCAATTCTTGGTCCCAAACAGTCCTCAATGCAAACTGAAAATCTCATACCTTAGAGTCTAATCTAATTACTGGTAAGTCTTCAGAATCTCCTGCACTGTCATCTTAAAACTGTAATAAGCTGCAGACTTTGAGCCTTTTCCCATCATGCCCAAATTTCCCTCCATCCTTCTTTTGTTTGTTTGACAACTAGTCTGAAGCCAGTATTACCCTACTTTGGCTTTTGGATTTTTTTCACCATCTGTGATTTAATGCCTTCTTTCACCAAGGTGATAATTATAGGTGTCACTTATTATCTTGAATTACTTTCATGGATCATGTCAGGCAATTGTCTAACAATGGAAAACAAGCTGGTAGCTGATAAGCCTACTATGCACTTGTTAACTTTTAGGGCTGATTAATACAAAGAATGTTTGTCGCACAATAATTTGCAATTATCACAAGAAAGACTGTGTGAAATGGCTTGAACTGCAGAGGTGCTTTACAGAATCTAAGCAGGAGATAAAAGTTTTTCACTTGATACCACCACTTCAAGTACCTACAGGAAAACAACAAGAGAAGTAATGCTGATGCCACAGAAGAAGCAGAGTCGGACAGGTCTCAGGAAGCAAGCGATCAACTGAAAGTTGATGAACATTGCATCAGTGGCAGTCACAACATTATCAGCTCATACTCTTATTTAATGACATAAAATAGTTATAACCTGTACAGAACTGATCAACTGTACACATGGAAATCATTCAGTAAGTTGGCAATTTTTACCTTTGGATGGGCGTGTAAAGCCATGGTGCTCTCCACATTGCAAGTAAGTGTTGACGAGTGGCAGAAAAAGGCCCATGCTCTTCTTCAGGAGCTTGCCAGTACCCTGCGTCAGACACCAGAGTTCAAACTGCAGCAGGTGAGTCCGACAATACTGAATCAACAAAGCTACAATGGAAATGGACGTTTCTGTTGCACGATGAAGACAGAAAAGCTGCACATCAACTCCAACTGCTTGGGCAAAGACAGGCTCATTTTGTATAGCATGAATGAAGACCTTCTCTAGCTCCTCTGTGGCTGCAGTAGACAAAAGCAGTCCTATCCCTTGAATGTGTTCTCTTGAAAGAAAAAGATCTGCATTTAGGGATCCTCTCTGGTAGCTCTCTGTAAGAAGCTGCACGAGCAACTTTCCATAAATGCTCAGACATGCTTCTTTCTCCGACTTCTTATTAGCCAGGACTGCCTTTGGTAGCTGCAGCATAGCCAATGCGACTTCTCTGAGCTGTTGCACATCCATGTACATGTGCAGTTCTTGCAGTGCTTCCAGCTGCAGCAACCTCAGGGCATGTATCTTGAAGCCTCCTTTTCTCCTCGCGTGCAGCTCTTCCAAGACACTCTTGATGACAGCTTCAAAATATCTGGAGAGTATAGCTAGTTGGCTTCGGTCTTGCAGCAGTTGGCAACCTATTTTCAGCAGTTCAAGAATGCCACGGCTCAGATGAGCAGAGAGCTGTCTCACTGTTATAGGACTTAAACTGTGATGGGGAAGAGAATCCTGTTCCACAGCCAGGAACCAATTCTCCAGTATAGGGTGTCTGAAGATCAACAGGAGCAAATTTTCCATTATCTGCCACAAAGATGGTTACAATAAGAAATCACCCAATGGACAACATGTTTTGAACCTATCATTATCTACATTAATTTGAACCTATCATTATCTACTCATCTACATATTCACTACATCCCTTGAAGCTACAGGTTCTGAATTTATTTGTCAAAACAAAAGACTGGGAATTCAAAATATGAGGATACTGAGGATATGCGATGACTACACTACAGGTATGATAGGAATGGGTAGGGATTGCGAATTATTTAACACATGTTGTATATTTTATGTAAAGCAATTATGCTAATAAAGGTTCTGACTGATTGACTACACGAAAGCTGGTTTCCTTCCAATATCCCCCAAATCCTTAGCTAGTCATCTCAGATAACTACTTCTGTTCTTTTCCGTGTCCAGGAAGCTGTAATACAGAATATATTGAACAGCTCACTATTGAAAGGAACTTAGGATGAAAGATGAAAATTTCACAAATATTGTTTGCCTTCAAGAATTCTATAAAATTCCATCCACCCAGGACCAATTGACAGAATGACAATTAGGATAACATTTAAACACAGTACCAAAGATTGTTAATACCGTGTTGTCTGTGGTCTCCGTTGCTATCGAGGACTCCTCATCCATAAAAAGATCAGATTCCGTTTGGGCATTTTTCAGTTCTTGCTGACTACGTAATTCTGTGTCTTTGCCTTTGTGCAATAGGCTTTTCAGCAGGTCAACAAAGAGGTTGAGAAGAGAGGGACCAGAATTTCTGCTCAACTGTTGGAAAAAGACAAATTTCAGGATTTCAGGAGCAAAAGGCTAAAGGAATAGAGCTTGTTCATGATTCAATAAATGATGTTTGGTTGAATCATCTGAACCAAATCATCTCTTGGTACTGCACTTTAGGGCCACTTCAATTATGGCGTGTGTGTGTGTTCTGCAAATCCATGCAAAATAATTTGTGTACACCTTTAAACTATAATGGATGTATATAGCAAAGTGTAATTCTGGCTCCATGTGTCATGAAGAAATGGCAGGGGAGCAGCCATACCTCTCAGCTGCACATCAGTGGCAAACACATGTTAATAAATGATGCATTTACTGCAATTTTACTGTTTTTGTTAGTGTTTCTTGCTTTTAGCAATTGTTGAGCAGAGGTTAAAAATTGTTTCATTATTTTTGTTTGCATTGTTGGTAAGGATTCAAACTGGAAGTTTCCTTCCAAAACTGTTCAAGTTAAAAGAAAAAGTGTGGGAAGGGAAGCTTGGTTTGAAATTCCCTCCCAAATGGACAACTGAAAAGGGAAGGTGCTAAGCAGAGCCTCACAGAGTGTACAAGGGTAAGCTCCTAGCCATTCAGTGTACAGTGTCTGAGTTGAAACAGTGAGCTAAAACCTCTGAGCTGTTTCACAGCTGAATAGCATTCCCGAACTATTTGAGAAAAAGGCTGCTACTGAAGCATCTTTGGTTAATACACAGTTTCATTTGACAAACGTTTGTCGATTCTTCAATCCTGCCCTAAGAAAGAGCAGAGCACCAGGTTAACGGACGGTAAACCAGACTCAAACTGAGAACCCAGAAGGGGGTATTCCTAATCTCTCTAGGCCTGGCAGAGAGCAAGGACCTGGCAAGCTCTGATGGCAGCAGAAAACCAACCAGACAGGTTGACCTTCGAGTCCTGGGTCATGAATCACACCAATGATTCTGATTTACTCCTATTGGTTAACCATATTTTTATTAGTGGGGTGGGCTTTCCAACTGTATGGTTTGTCACCTTGCATGTTTGTGCTAAACAATAGGGGTATGCATATTGAAAATGGGTAAAAAATTTTTTTGCTGCCATGTATATATGAAGAGGCCTTTCGTTTGGGAATGGGTTGTTAAAGGAAGGACATGTCCAAATACTATAAAGTTATTCAGAAAAGGAGGCAGTAGAGAGAACTAAATTTCTTACACTGCTGAAATTCTCCACCGTGGTTTTTAGGTACAGCAGGACATGCTTTGAAGCTAACAAAAGTTGGTGAGGCTGCAGCTGGGAAATAGCCTCACTTAGCTTCTCTTGAATAGCCTCTTCCAACAGAAAGGCAACACCCTTCTCATACGTATTCTTCAGCAAAGAGGAAAACGAGGAATCTGGTGACCTGAATTTACCAGCACACTCATTTCTGGCTTGCTGGAGCTGTTTAAAACACATTTCATGTAATGAGAAACAGAAAGAAAAAAAATATTAGCGATACCGATAGATAAATGCAATTTGATCTATGCCCGAATGATGGAACTAATAAAGATTGCAAAAACAACACAGCAGAAATCATAATACAGCACATGCCGCAGTATCCACTGATTCTGTATCCACGGTTTCAGTTATCCACAGATACCATGGATACTGGGACTCCTATGAAAAAGATACAGGAAAATTAAACAAATTCTTTTTACCTTGTTGCAGCAAAACCATTGATGTTCCCCTAGCTTTAAAAAGGCATCCCCAGTATCCATGGTGGGGTCCAGAACGGAGCCCCAGCGGATACAGGGGCATGCCTGTACAGCCTCAGCTCCTACTGACTTCCCCAATTCTTCAGTCTTTTAATTTGATTCTGTTAGGATGCATCCCCTTGAATCAGTTTTCAATCCACACTCGTGATTAAGTATTCCAAATATTTCATTAAACATTGTTACAACAAGCATGTGGCAGCATTCTAACTTACAGTGGGTCCTCTTTATCCACAGGCTTGGCATTTGCAAATGCTGAGTCTGTGGCTGGAGGATCTCAGAGGACCTTCTTGATGGACCGGAAGGCATTTCCAGTTTGGGCTGGCAACCTGGCCATGTAAGGAGGTATTCGGAGGTGCAGGAAGGTTCTTGTGCGGCCTCTCTATGCCTCAGAGGGCTTCCTGGATGCAACTAGAAGGCACTTCTGGTTCACCAGCACAAACCAGAGGTGTCTTTCAGTCATATGCAGGAGGCTGGGAGCCACACACAACTTCCGGACAGCTGGGCATGGCCCTCAGGTAAGTAATCGCATGGGAGCTGTCCAATGTCACCAGAAGATGCAGGCAAGACAGAAAACCAAAAACTATCACCAAACCAGTTCACAATACATTTCAGGTATGTGTGACACCAGATCATGCAATTCAGCATACTTTCTGCCTTGCTTACCAATATTTCCTTTGCTTGCTGTGGTATCCAAAGACTGTAATAATGACTGAACTGGCTGAGTTGAGGATAGCAAGACATAGCTGAAGACTGCAGTTCTTTATCATGGAGCTGAAACATCAGACAAAGAGCTAGCGGGTCTCTTTGTGAATGAAGGAGGTCGGTGAAAATAGCAACTAGATACTCTACTATGCTGTCTCCTGTAACAAAGTGAAAGTTATAAGTTGAAACAGTAAAAACTGAGTATAGCAAGTCTTCACTTAAAGTTGTCGATAGGTTCTTGGAAACTGCAACTTTAAGCAAAATGACATAACAAAACCAATTTTACTATAGATGAATTGATATACATAAACAAGAGTTAAGTTCCAACAGCATATTTCTAGGAACAAAAAACATAACCAACTTTCACCTTCTGACTTGAAATGATAGGAACAGCAAGTCAGAAGTATGTAACTGAACTGAGTGTACAAATCCCTGTCAAAGCAGATATTATGATTGCTGAACAATTGATAGTCTTGAACAACTCCAGAATTAGTGAATGTACTATTCTTTATATTATCCCTAAGAAGAGAAAGGAAGTCATCCCATAGCCTTACTGCATAGAACTACAGTCTAGATTCTTTCACACATCTCCTCATTGTGCTCCCTGCCCTCTCCCCACAGAAAGCTTGAGTAATGCAAATAATTCACAGTGTAGTTAGGAGCACAATGCTTGAACTGTGCAAAGGAGCTCAGTAGATTTATGAACATTTTGATGCTACTTGGGATATGCAAGCAACCTGGGAACTCAATCACTTATCCTGTGCAGAAACCATGGGTTAGGTGGGAAAAAGTCCTATAAGAAACCTATCTCCTGGTCCTTTCTTTTCCCACAATCAGCCTTGTCAGAACTCAACATGCCATTAATTTCAACATGCCAAATAGCTGCTACAGTATTATTATAGTTTAGCTACAACTTCACTGATGCTTTAAAAAAAACAACCACCACCCAAAAGCTACTGATTAAAAGTCATGTGTAGTCTTTAACAAGTTGCTAAACAAGTTAATGTGAGTTCTTCACTACATCTGCTAGGATATAAACCGTAATAATACAAAACCATAACTAATGTTCCAAACTGGAACTCAGAAGGAAGCTTTGCAAATACAAAGAAATATTAAAACATTTAAAATAAATATAGGAAGACAGTACCCCTTGCATTTTCATCAGCCTCAAGAAGCAATTTATTTCTGACTTCTAAAGCAGCTGGGACTACAGCACTAAACGGAAAAGTGCTCGCAATCATGTCTTCATTTAAAGCAGATCCAATTTCTTCATCTAAGCCTTCACTTCCTTCCATAAGGACGTCAATCATATCCAGAGCATCTAGTTTGAAGAAGAAAAAATGCTTAGTATCACGTAGTTAATAAGTTGAAAACTTATTTTGTATAGCTACAGAAAGAGGTAGCTATACAGATGCATCCTATACAGATCCTATACAAGTACTCAGTATACAATGATACTCTTGCTAACCATGTTTTATAGTAAAATGCTATGAGCAACTTGTCACTGAGTGCCCTTCACTCATCTCAGAATCCTAACCATTTCAGCGTTCATTTTTTAAAGTAAAATTTTCACAGCTGTGGAGAAACAGAACATTCTAAAGATTTAAAAAATTCCCAAATTTGGGATCAATTAACATTTTATGTTTCCACTAGCTGTTTGTGACCCGGCGTTGCCCGGGGGCAGAAATTATCCCCAGGCTCTATTGGGAGGAGGAATGAGTTTGTTCTGCAGTGCACCCCCACCTCTGGGGGCGTATGGGGGGCCCTACCCCCACAGTATATCTGTCCAGATCGTAAGGAAGCAGTGTACCACGTGTGGTGCACATCGTCCCAGGCGTTCCAGAGTAATGGTGGAACATACACACAAATATGCAAACCTCCCTCAAAAGCATGACATAGTGAGATCCATATGTAGACATAGAGAACCCGTCCCTGAAATAAAACAGTATTGATGACCTGGAACCCACAATGCACACTATCACTGTGAAATGAATGAGGAAACAGGGACAGCATCAACTAAGAGAGCAACAGGAAGGTCCCACTTACTGTCTGCAGGTCCAGCCCTCACGTATGAGAAACAGGCAGAGGTGGCCTGTGAGCTCCCTGGACATAGGCCCCTCTCAGATCCGACTGGCTGCTGGAACTCTGTGGATCCTGCTCTTTCCTCCCTGGCCCACTCAGGCCACGCAGGCCACGCACTTTATATTAGTTTCACTTTCTGTTCTGCTCAGTTTCAGCTGAGCTGTTGCAGAATCGTCTGTGACCACAGGGTGGCAGCAGACCTGTAGCCCCATGCAATCCCCTTGGTTCCTGACGATCCGGCCCCCTCCCTGAAAAACGGGGGGCCGTAGGGGGGCCTGACCCCCGCAGTGATTCCTTCCAGGCTGCAAGGAACGTGTGTGCCAAGTTTCGTGGCCGTGGATCAAGGGACGGAGATTTGTATAAGGAACATACATACATACACACACACAAACGTCCATTTTTATATATATAGATTTTATGTGCCACTATTTCTAAATGCATAGAAAGAATCAGTGACTCAGTTTAGGCATCAAATCAGTTAAGGAAGCTTTACTATGGTTTGGTACGATGTGCGAATCAAGAAGCGACAAATCATGGTTTCTGATGCTAGCTTGCTGGTCAACTGTAAAGTACGGTTTGTCAGTTTACCACATTACACTAAACCATGGATGAGGTGGTTTGGTACAACATCTGAAATGACAAATCACTGTTACAGCTTCACTCTGCTTCCATAGTTTGCTGTACTATAGATGACTGAGAACTTTTGGGCTTGGGATACAGAGCACGGGGACGACAGAAATATAAATGCTCTAGAGATGCAACTCTAAACCACAGTTTCCCCTCCCCCATATGTTTGGAAGCTCAAACCATGATATCAGTTTAATCTATGGCTGACAGGAAAGTTTCACTCTTGATAAAATTTGCATTAATGTGACATTGAGAATGAGGGCCTGAGGGCTAACAAGCTGCACCAGCACTGTTCCCTGAAATAGGTAAGCATACAGTACATAACTTCAGCACTAAAATTACAGAGGTCAAATTATGTTGGAAAGAGAGCATACATGGTAGAAATGCTAGAAGAACATCTCACAACTGCACAGCACCCATGAAGAGGCCCAGCAAGTGAGAAGCACATAAGATTGCAGCAGGACCAGCAACTGTCCTGAAGGTACAAGTACGCTGGCTGTGCATGAATAACAGAAGTAATGGCCCTCTGGGCTTCTTTCTCCACAACAGGAATGGAAATTTGATCCTCACCTTGCAGTTTGAAAGTCAGCACACAGCCAGTGAATGCTCTCAATGGTAATGTTCTCAAACACTCACTTTCAGCAAATGCACAAAGGAGAGCAGGCTCATCCTACTGGCCGTGCCCCTAACAAGAGTGTGCCTATTGGCTACACTCCAATGCCTAGAAATCACTGAGAATGTAAATAGGCTTTCCATGTGTAAAGTTGTACACACATAGATGCTCCATGGGAGTGGGAACTATGATTCATCCAATAACTACAACTACCAACTACAAGCTAAGGCATGCAATTCCTCTCTGTTCAGGGAAGCTGCCAATTTGTTTTAGCCACCTGAGATAGGCTCTTAATGGCTTTAAACTTGTTTAGAATTAGTGGCCTATTTTAAGAAAACTAATTCAAAGAAACTCCCAGACCACTCTGTGCAAAACAGCTGCAGAACGATTTCACAGGACCACAAAGTTTAACGGCATACCATCAATATGTGAGACAGGTATGCTAACGTTATCAACATCTTGCTTGAATAGATTGACCTGGAGAATACTGGCTTCCTGGACCAAGTCTGCTGCCTTATCTGTATATGGATAGGGGTTGGTCACCAATTTTACCAAAATCTGCAAAGGAAAATGGACATTCATCAAAAGGTTTTAAACAACTGACAGAAAGTAATGCAACTGTAAGAATGAAGACTCCATTAATATGCCTTCACCCAGTATTGTGATTGACCCTGTATGCCACAGAAGTTTTCAGAGCTGAAAACTCACCTCTACCGTCAGGGAGACTGGCAACATGGCCTTCATTGAGGATCCCAGAACATTTTTTTTTGGGGGGGGGGCATATTGAGAGCAGGCAATCGTTGCAGTACCCTATGCTCAAGTTTATACAGATCAAAAGCAGCACTTTGAATTGAGCCCAGGCTGGAAAACAGTTCAAGAACCAAGATGATGGTTCTGACCTTTAAGGCCCTTCATCCCAGCCTACCTAAAGGACCGCCTTCTCACATACATACCAGTTCACCCTCTTAGATAATCCAAAGGGGCTCTCTTTCATGTGCCCCCTCTGTCCCAACTTAAAGGGATGGCAGCTTGGGGGCGAGCCTTCTCTGTAGTGGCTCCACAAATATGGAATTCCCTTCCAGAAGAATTAAGAACTACACACTCCCTCTTGGCTTTTCGGAGAGAGCTCAAATCATACCTATTTCGTCTGGCCTTTGGATGATGGTTGGCTGTCTGCCCTCTGTCTCTCTGGAATACTGTCATAGTTTGTTTACTCCCCTGGTCAATTGTTTCCCACCCTCCAAAGGGCCTGATGAGAACAATTGGGTCTCGCCTTATTTTTGAACGTTCTCTGTGTTCATCTTAAATGTTTAACATTTTTTAAATATTTTTGATGTGTGTTATACTTTTACTTTACTTATACATTGTACTTTTTTGTTCTCTGTAAGCCGCCTTGGGCATTTGCTTCGGCATGGAAAGGTGAGGCATAAATTCTATAACAAACAAACAAAAGGCAAGGGCATTTTAAGAATGGAACAGCAGCATCCCTTTTCAGACTCATAGAATGTTGGAATGGGAAGAGATAACACAAGTCAACTCTTAATTCCCGGCTCCATGCCGTCAGCTGCTACAACAAGCCTGACACAACCAGAGGGAGTCCACCACTGCATGAGGCTGCAGAAAACATCAAACACTCTGGCTATGTGCAAGCATTCCACGCCCATCGCTTCCTTGGATTGTGGCTGAAGGATGCAGTCCTGTGCAGAGTTAAATGTACAGACATCCCACACTGATTTAAACACGTGTGACAAAAAACTACACGTGGAATTTCATAAGGGGAAAACAAAATCACACTAAGGGCATTTCAAAAGAATTTCATCCAGACTGATTCATTCTTTCCAGGATTTTTCTGACAATTTGTCATCCAAGAGCCTGTGACCAATTTACCTATCTTATAACACATCTATTTTTCAACCGTCACCACATTATATACATATAATATGAAAAACACGAACCTTGTGAAGCAGCTTGTAGAGCACCCAAAACTACCTGTAGCCTACCTCATAACATCTACATTTGAAACCTGTACTATTTCATGTAGAGACATGAACAGGCACAAAAAAGATATAATACACAACACAAAAGGTACTCCTCCATACCTTCTGCTTTTGTCATGAAACACATGAGTAAAACTATTGGAAATTTGCATTAAAATGTGCCCAGATCTGAAGCTTGGTATTATTTGAAGGGGCTTATTCCAATCAAACACCCTTTTCACCTAAAAATGCTTTTGTTCACCTCACAAGGTCCATGATGAAGCCTGCCTGCACCATTTTATACGGAAACATTTCCCCAGTAAGATCATGCAAACATTTCCCTGCAACCAAGTTTTTTTTTTAAAGTGAAGTGCTTGAAGTCATCTTTCTGGGCCAGGCCATGATTTTCCTGCATGTAAGGTTACTGCTTCCACCAGAAACAACTATATGCACTGATCGTGCCATTGGAAGAAGAAATGCAATCTTCAGTGAATAACTGCCTTTCTTTTCCATGGTTCTTGTTTCCTCTGCAATGTCAGAGCAACATAAAACCAATAGTTAAACACACACACAGAGAGAGAGAAGAATTAACAAAAATCATTCTTTTTGTTGATGCTCCTATTGTAATGAAAAGCTCTAACAAAAGCCATTTCCTATGTCTCACTTCCTTTGTTCCAGCTTCCTTGTATAATGTGTGCAAGTTCTCAGAATTCATTCATGATTCTTTGAAACACTTTTTCTCTATAAACAACAAAAGTAATAAGTTTCCACTAATGCTATTCTTGGCACCATTTGTCTGACTAATCAGCATACATATTACCTTTTCTAAAAACTGAATCACGCCTTCCTTTTTGCCTTCAGCTGTGTTATCCAAATGTTCAAGCCAGAGCTCAAGTTCCTTCCAGGTATATTCAAATATTCCACTGTCATGCAAAACCTGTCAAAAAAAAGAAAAAAGAAAACAACCATCATTCAAAGCACTGCTATTTTTGTACTGCAGTTCTCATCTTGCCTGCTTCATTTGAAGAATGAATAGCAGCAGATGACAGGATAGTTTTTACCTTGACCTTTTAACTAAAAGCTTCCCTATTTAAGAACACACACGATATTTAAATTTTAGAAGTTATGTAAAAGATTGAGATAGGTTACCTAGGAAACTTTCTCCATTTCTTTTTCCTCACTATTTTCCTTTACTTGTACCAATCCTGCTAATCCTGCAAACAAATTCTACCATGCACTAATATAATAAGGAACAATGGAATCAATAAAATTTATACAGAAGCAAATTTATTCGCCCCAATCCAGCTATAGGTAGGTGTGGTTTTTAGTTATTCCCCTTCCCCAATTTTTTTTATTAAAATAGCAAATTGTGGTGTTATGTGTTTTTAACCAAATTTTTATTGAAAATTGTACAAACACTGCAATAAATAAAGCTGAATGGCCCTACAAAGGCAAGCAATCACTAGCACACATACCCCAGCCCGAAATGACCAGCTCAGTTCTCGAGTTGCCCACTGGTTGCTGCTTAGAGCATCAAGAAACTGTGGCTTACTACTTCCACATTCCATTAAAGTCACCCCAGCATGCACTATGAACAATGAATTATGAGTGTTCATAATTTAAGCAAGCTTCCTCCTCCTGATCCCTTGCTGAAAACGATTTGTGGATTCCTCAAAACTGTGTCAAAAATAAACAAAAATGGTGTTTGTGTGAAATTGGACTACATCTGTGTCGAAGTGTGTCAAAAATAACTGTTTTTTTTTTGCGATTTGATCTAAATTTCGCTTTAAGTAGCGTTTTGAGTAGAAATTCTCATTATTTAGCGATCTGTGTTGGATGACCGAAAAAACCACCCCTAGCGATAGGGCATGTGCAAGTTAAAGCAAGAGTTGCAGTTTGTTTGATGGGGCCGCATAACTGCAGCTGCTGCAAGTGTAATCATTTAGCATGTGCAATCCACAAACAGCCCTAATCATCTAATTAGAGCTATTCATTTTTAATCATTACTACATGTGGGGGTTGCTTAGCGATGCTCCAACCAATGATGGTCCACGTATATGACAGTCTGTTGTATTAGTTGCCTTATAAAGCGATGATATAATACCAGGGAGTTTTGAGTACATTGCCCTTCCTTTGAACCTTCCTCCAGTTGCCTTCAGTGACTGTCAGAATCAGATCCAACTAGCAAAATTACAATGTCATTGTTCCTAAGGACGACCAATCTGAAGGGGGAAAGGCATTAAAATTGCAGCGCACCAAGGCTGGATAAAGCTCAGAAATATAATGTTGCTATCTGATGGCAGAGACAGGGAACTGCTAAGCAGCCCAATCCTAACCTGTGCTAGAACAGGCAGGCAACTGGCTTGTGCCATATCCAGAACAGGTGAGGACTTGGATGTGGTACAACTCACAGTAAGGGGTATTTATCTCCTTATCCCATGTTGCTCGCCAGCTCCCCCACTGGGTTACTCAGATCTGTGCCAGCAAAATAGCTGATGCAAATCTGAACAGCCAGGGTGGCCAGGAGGGGGGTTGAGATCCAGCCTAAGTTGCCAAGGCGGGTCCCCCCCCATGCCCTCCCAGGACTGGTCTGCTCACGAGCCTGCACTCACCCCATGCAAAAAGCACCCCATTCTGCTCTTCTGTCACCCATTCGAATCCCTGTCCTCAGCCAACGCGAACTCACGATTTTCACCAGTGGATCTGGTGCTCTTTGGCCGGCATGCATCCTTGCGCTGGCCTACCTGGCTCATGAGTCACCGTGAGCATGCTTTACGGCGTGTTCGTAATACTAATAGGCCAGCACAAGGGACTTGCACTGGCTGAGGAGCACTTCATTATGCTCTGAATGTGCCTCGGGATGTAGCTTCTCTTAACAACTTACTATTAAAAATATGAACCAAAAGGTCCCACCCAAAAGATCATGGAAGAGGAAAGTGCATTTCGGAAGGTTACAACTCCCTCATTTTAGGTCAAGTCTAGCAAGCTCGATCGTATTGGCTGATAAAGCTGCTGAGCAAACGTTAAATGTTTTACCCTAATTTAGATGTGTTTCATTGTCACTGTTCAGTTCAAGCTGATTCTCATAAGCTAAGAAAGGCATTCACAGCCATGCACTTTCAGATTATGCAACCAATTGCTACTGAAAGCTGGCATGCCAAACAATGGCTGCTCCTGAAACAAGATCCTGCATTTTTGGAATCAACAGAATGGATGACTTCCCACATTTATTGTTTTGTTCCCTTTATATACAAATCGGAGAAAAGAGATGACTGCCCCTATTCTGGACTGAAAACCTGAGAGGGCAGCTCTCTGTTATAAAATGGGTGTTTTCACCGAATTGTGAACAGAAGGTACTAACTAATGAAGGACCTTCATCTGCACCGGCAGGCACTGAAATTATAGAAGGCAGGCATAATTTATCTAAGTGCAAATTACATGTTTCCTTGGGGATCATTTGTAAGAAACTTGGAGAACAACTTTTAATTGGATAATGTTTTATTCTGGATCATTGTTCTTGAATATGTGAGTAAACATATTCTATGCTGGTTGTTATGGCCTTTGGTTGAAAACAATAAAACTAGTTGATTCTTACTATATATACCATACAGTAGCAACCTTAACTGAAAAAGGGCATAGAATGGAAAAGCTTTTAAAGACCCTGTAATGTCTCTGTTTTGCTATTCTGAGGCTAGAAGCAGTGGCATCCGGGGGGGGGGACAAAGCACTACATTTTCAGGAGCCTAAATACCTGTGTAAAGCGGCCCCTCCCCCTCGCCTTTCAAAGACGCCTCCCCTTTGCTTTCACAGCAGCAAATGGCTCTGAAGGTGAAAGGGGCTTCTTTACACAGGCATTTAGACAGTCTACGCGGAGTAAGGGAATATTTGCTTTCTTGCCCAGGGTGAGCCCCTGTGAGACCGGTGAATCAACTCAGACCTGCGCCAGCTCAACAGCTGATGCAAGTCTGAAATGATCTGTGAAGGCGGATCAGTACAGGCCCAGGAAAGGGGTAGGGATTTGATGTGCACAGCTGCTACCAACCCCTCTTCCCTCCTCATCACCGCCCTGTCCCCACCCTGTTCCATCCCCTGGGCGGCTTTACCTGCTCCGGCAGTTCTTCAGCTGCCCACTGACACGCAGGAGGCTGCTCCAGCCTCCCCGCTAGCAGCCCGTCATCACAGGCCAGTGGAGGTTGCTTTGTGACTACCATAAAGAAAGCAGTTGCCGCTGGCGCAACCCATGTTGCACCAGCACCTGTCCCAGTTAGGATTCTATTAATCTATTTCATTAAAAGATTAGTGGCTTTATTGATTAAAAAAGGGGACAAACTAACACAGATGCTGTTTATTCTTTGTCAGGGCTGTCTGAGTTGCTGTATTAAAACCAGGCGCCAAGAGATAAGAGATGAAGGCAAGAATCAGAACACACAAAAGCCAAGAGGCCTATTGTTATCTGGGCAAGTTCAAGCCCAAAAAGAAAATTGTTTCTAAGTCATTATGTAAAGGACAGCCAATTGCCAATGTGGGTAAGTGAAGTTTATCTAATACGGGGAACCCTGTCCTGCACAGACAGATGTTACGAACTGTAGGCCAAGACAACTGACCATATGGGGTAAAAGGGCACATAACTGCAAAGTTTTAGTCTTCTCGACATTCTCAACCTTTGCTTATAAAAACATTAAGCAATATCAATTAGGGCACAATCCTAACCTGCGCAAGAGCAGGCAGGCTGGCAGGCCTGCACTACATCCTAACACATGTTAGGACTGAGCTGAAGCTCACCACAGGGTAAGCCCAGGGCAAGCCTCAGCCAGGCCAAAGGGGCGCCTTGGATCTGTGCCTGCTGTTCAGTAGGCACAAGTCCAAGTGGCCTGCTGTAGTGTATCCAGCACTACACTGGGGCTGAGTGGCCCGGGACAGGGGTTAGGATGTGGCTTAACGCAGCCTGGCTTCACCGTCTTCCCTTTTGCCTTCCTCCCACCCTGAACTGGCCCAGCACTGGCTGAACGTATCCTGCACAGGACCAACATACGTGGCGGTCCTGCTGCCAGTGATGGGCTGACGCTGCTCTCTGTGTTGGCTCGGCGATTCTTTTGTTGGTGTGAACATGCCATACGGCACGTTTGCAACAGCACTGGGCCAAGGCAGGGGACATGCGTTGGCCCAAAGGGGGGGGGGAGTTAGGATGGCACTGGCCGTAATGTCACAAAGAAAAACCATGTTGAATATGGCCTTAATGTAATCAAACGAGTGACAGTTTCTCTTAACAGCTTTGCTATTGTTTCCTTTATTTGATCATCTGTAAATATTAAAATTTGTTAAGTATTGAACAACCCTACCTAACATTAAAAAACTCAGTGAGAACTATTGAACTGGTATGCTTATAAAAAGACACATTGAACTGATGAATCAGGTTTGGCTTTGTAGCTTGAGTCTTCTTTCAGAGAAAACAAGCTCAGAGGGAAAAAGAATAAATATGGGAGCAACTGAAGGTCTTCCTCAAAAGAGACAGAATTAAATTCCTGGTAACATTTCTTAGAAATCCTGAAAAATTGTTTAAGGAACTTCCATATGAATAATCTATCTATAATGACCTGAATGTTTCAGAACTGAACTCTGCTTTCAAAGCTGTCAAAACGTGTCTTACATAATTTGCTGCTTACAAAATGTGCTTACAAATTACAAAAACGTGGCTTCTGATCATCTGCAATCCGTGGGCAGGGCTGCATCATTTTGGTTTTTGCTTAAGACAAAACAAGTACAATGCAAACAAACAACTAGTGTCACAAGGGGTAGGATAATGCTACAGTATGACTCATTCTGCCTTCAACTCACTACCAGTTTAGATTTTAATGCCGAAATTGTCAACGTGTCATTTGCAAGCTACCAGTCGCTTGCAGGTGTGTTTTGGGTAACTCATGGCTGTCTGGATAAAGGTGGGAAAGGGCTGAGGCTGTAGAAACTGCTACCAATCAGCTGGGAGGCAGGTGGGGCTGTGAGCGGGTGGTAGGCAACACGAGCATGCCTCAGGGGGGCAAGCTAGTGCGATCCCTTGCCTTTCCAGCAGCTATAGCGATGAATCTTTACTATGTGTGGGCACATACTAGCAGAGATTCTGGGCAAGGGCTTGGCCAGTCTCCACAATTACCAGGGCAAGTTTAGTGGCTGCTCAGTCTCCATGCCGCCTCAGATCATGTTTCACCCTCATGGAATTGGATAAGCCGAGTTTGATTCTCCACTTCCATGCCCAGGAAAAGGGAAAGTGTATGGAGGGGAAAGGAGCAGATGGCAAGGATTCTGCCCTCCTCTGCCTGCAAGAACCGACTCATGCTATCAGAGAAGGCTCGGGAGTGCCTCTCGGTGCATGCCTACAAATACACCACCCTTGCTGGGCTTGTCTCTTCAGAAGTAGCAGCAGCGCTGAGTCCACACCGCCTTCCCACATTGCAGGAGTCGGTGTTTGGCTGGGCACGAGGGAGGAAGGGAGTGTGAGGTGGAATTCCTGGGAAACAACTTTTCAGCTGGATGGTCTCAGCGAGCGGGGAATGGGGATGAGTCCAAACCATTCCTCACTGTGACAGCAGTTTGCAGGGATAGTGCTCTGAACAGAAGCCCAACCAGACCTCTTTTGTATCATTGTGTTGAGGAAGGAGAATTTCTGCAATACTCCAGGCACACATGTCAGTCAATGTGGATTGAAGCACCATGTGTTTGAACACATCTGAGGCATATGGTTCCCTAATTAAGAGCAGTGTGGGTGTCCTCTTGTTAGCAGGGTGTTAGTAGATAGCTGGTATTTCAAGAGGCTGAAATGGGTTCATGGGTTCTGGTGGCCTTTTTTCAGAAGGTTTCTGAAGTTCTGTGGTTATCCCAAGGACAGCCAGGCTCCCCTGCCTTTACGTGTCATCATAACCTCCAGTAAGGCAAGCCAGACCTGAACTATCAGTGTTGTCTAACGGCAGTACCAATTTCTGGACCTGTGTGGACAGTGCCCCCAGCACTAGCAAAAGTCTAAGTCAGTGATCTTCAAGCTTTTCTGTGTCAGAACCCGAATAAATGAATATTGTACAAATGAACATAAAATATTTTAAGTATTTGATTACTGTACTTTTCTTTCATTATATGTTATCTTCTATTTATAAAAATCCATTTTTACTACTTCATACATCACAGTAGATCTTTGGCAGTTAGTCACTGTTAAATAGCTCACGTACACCCATTGGTTGCCTACTCCTGTTGTAAAGAAACCCCACTGCATTACATTTTATGGGAAGCAGAACTAGGAAAGCCACATACGGAGCTGCAGGTCCTTTGCTTTTCACTACTGCATCTGAATAGTTCAGGGATGTTAAAATCAGTATACTGGAGGTTGTACTGGTGTCAGCACCAGGTTGCTGGTAACTCTGGACATCTGATTGCACCCCTGCCTGTCTTCACTGGTGCATTGGTCCCACTGCCCTCTAGTGGGCAGCCTCAGTGTTTGGAGGGCAGCCTGGCCACTGAGCCCTCTGCTGGGCAGGGACGAATCAGCCAATGCATGAACTTCCCCACCTCCCTTTTGTTCAAGGTTGACCAGCAAGCCCTTAAATAGACATTCATATAGACCCCGGTAACTGACCACATTACCAACAAATAGCCCTAGTTACAAGGCACAAAGTTTGAACCCCTGTAGGCATCATCAGTCTAATATCAAATATTAAATTCAAAACTTGGTAAAACAGAGCAACAAGATCACCTCCAATTTTCATAAGCAACAACAGCATATTAGTATCCACTAAGCACAATCAGTTGCACTACCATGATAATGTAGAAACCAAAAGAAAGAATCAAAGGACATGGGCTGATTTCTTAGGGATGGAGCAATCAGGCTGTGAATGGCATATTCTTCAGAATACAAGGAGGGGCAAAAACAGTCGCCATATTGCTAGTAAGCACCTAAGGCCAATCTTCTCATGTTTGTTCAATGCCAATAGCTTTTCTATAGGCAAAAAAATATTTTGAACTACAAAAACAAAAAAGCTCACCTTAATAATCAGTTTCTTTGCTGATGCTTTGAGTTGTGGTTGGTTACTCGTTACAAACATTTTCATCAGTAAATAAAATACTGATCTTTCACCACAGACTCTCTCAGCTTCATCCTGAAAGAAAACATCTTATTGATTCCACTTGATAAACTCGCCACAAAGACTTTCAAAATCTTGTGACTGGCAACCCAATAGACACAGAGGCCTGTGTTCACAGTCAAAACAGCTTTTAAAATTCTATTATTTTAGCACAATTCATGTACGTAGTGCTTAACAAAAAAAAAACAGCACATTTTTCTGCCCCGAGAGCTTTACAAGTTCAAAGTATGAGAAACTAATCCAGAATTCTAAAATAAATCAATCTTTTCATGATCCCTACTGACTTTGAACAGATACCTAATCCTACTCTCAATTATTTTGATTTATAGCCTGCTCTGTCCCATGGGCTTAGAGCTGCTTACAGTATTTTCGCAACATCTTCACTTTAATTTAAAACTTTCATAGTAGGAAAGATCTTATCTCTTAGCAATCGTCTTATGGTTTAACTTCCAAATAATAGTATTGTTTTCACACACCCACTAAAGAGCAAAAACTTTAACCTTTATCCTAAGCCCTGGTAACAATAGGTTTCAGTCTTGTATATTCTATCGTTGATCACATATCCCTCCATATATGTACAAAAGAGAATTCTTGTGAGACATTACACGTACTTATTGCATGCGTAAGTGCTATGCATCACCTAAGGCATATTCAAGGTTTTGCTCCTAGAGGTAAGAACAACCTCCTCCGTCTATGTAATGTAAATCTCTTTGAAACCGAGGTGCACAACTGTCTTAAAAATGAAGCAGATAACACCCACAGCAAGGTGTTAAAACACGAGTCAGACATAGGCGCCTACCTGTATTTTGAACCAGGAAAACTTATTTGCAGGCAACTCTAGAGCCACCTTGAGAATGTGATGTTGAAGCACAGGAGGAACCTCCTGTCGCAGTCCTTCTTCAGTAACAATACCTATGGTTTGAAAATAATTTTACTTCAAATTTCACTCTAATGGTGAAAGACATTTGGAAAGTAGCAGTGCCCAGAAAGGAAAACGGAACCCTGCAAACAGTTGACAAAACATGGAGAGTTTTGGAAAAGTCCATGAACATAAATGAAGATTGG
Source organism: Lerista edwardsae (assembly GCA_029204185.1). NCBI lineage: Eukaryota > Metazoa > Chordata > Lepidosauria > Squamata > Scincidae > Lerista > Lerista edwardsae. The sequence goes on along the minus strand of JAJKFI010000029.1, from coordinate 4,689,537 downwards.
ACTCACAAGAACATTAAATTTAATGTTTCAGTACATCCTATCATAATGACTATGGAATTCTTCTGTTGTAGTCCTGAAAACACTGATTCTATTGTAGCCACATTAGGGTCGCCTACTTTTTCTCTGGCCTTTAGTTATGATTTCAAGAGCAACACAATGCACAGAAAATTAGCAAACAATTGTTCTTATCTTCATGATTCAAAAAGCATCACCTGCTTTTCTGCATTATTATTTTTGCATTATCAAGGCATATGACCAGGTTGGGGGTTGCTTCGGTCACTGGCAACATTAAGTCCCATTGCTCTCAATGAATCTGCAATAGCATAAAATTCAAGACTGCAGCCATAGATCTTCAGCAAACTTTAACAAACTCTGCACAGCAATCTGAGGCCCAAATCACACATGCAGAGATCCACATGGTAACTGACATGTTCCATGGAATATGTGCATGTTCAGATGCAACGTTCACATGGGTTTTCTTACCCATGGGTTCCATGCCGTGGCATATCTAAGCATCTCTTTGCCACCCATCGCCCTTCTAATGCAGGAGTTCAGATTCTTCCAGGCAGGTTTTGAACATGCAGTTGCAAAACCCGAGTGCATTTTTGTATCTGTGAATTTGGTACGTGAGAATCCTACACTGGCTGCTGGTAGAACCCTTCTTCACCACAGCTCTTCCTCACTGTTTTAGGCTTTAAAGGACAGGCAACTTTGCCCTTGCTTGTGACGTGTAGGAGAGAAAGCATATCTTTTGCTTCATTTTTTGTTCTATCTGCTTAGGATCTGAGGCAGAAGAGAGAAAGCCAATCTTCCTGATTGGAGGCACCATCTATTTATATTACCTTTCTTATAGTATGTTTATATTATGCATGCCTAATGAGAAGAAAGTCCACTTGTGTTCAATGGGGCTTACCCCCAGGAAAGTGTGTATAAGATAGTAGCTTAGGTAGAGCAAGGATGCAGCCATAGCAGCTTTCCTGCCTACCTTCCTTATTTGCTCAGTTGCCCCTCCTCGCCCCCTCCCAGTTTCAACCACAGGAGGACAGTGTTCATCAGTGAGGCAGAGGAGGATGAAGCTGAAACATCTTTGTCTGCTTGTCTGAATGAGAGAATGAACAGGTGTGTGTGTGGGGGGGGATTGGGGTGTACCTTCTTTGGAGCACAATCCTATGCTTGCTTTCTTGGAAGCCCCTAGCAATGGCTAGCAGCAAACTTGCTTCCGTGCACACAGGTCAGCCCTGTGTACACTGGTACAGAAAACAAACAGCATGTGAATCTTGCTGTCATTGGCAAGAGCTAATTGTCAGAATGGCAAACACTCAGGGTGAAGCTCCCACCACTTTTGGCTAGCAAGTGCTGCTGGGATATGTACAAACAGAGAAAACATTACCTTTAATTAATTTGCTAAAGTCAAAGTTGCTCTGTGCCACCAAGTGAGGAACAGTTTGCTGATAGAGACAGATAACATGAAGTAGGACAGCTTTCAAAAGAGTAGTCTCTGCATCTTCCGAGCCTAAAGAAAAATGGCAAAAACAAGAGTACAAAATAATGCAGCTACCCAAATTGTGAACTGTTATACACTGTTTACTACTTGCAGAAACAGCACAGTCCTGTGAAACAGTGTCTGGGACCAATGAAAACGTGCTCTTTCCTCTGAGAAAACTGAATCAATGCAAATGGTTAAAAACCTTCCATTACTGCATGCAATCAGGACCTTGCTTCCCAAAGCACAAAACCACAGTAGTCAGGGCCAAGGTGAAGGTGTCCCAATTGGGAATCAGATTTCACTTATATTTAAATGGATTCTAAATTATACAGATTAGAGACTGTGCATATTCTGCCCTTAAGCTAATGAAATAATATACTATAATAAATATTGTTACATAACAATTAAGAAAATTGAATCAAGGAAAGCTGGATTCTACTAACTACATTTATTATGTAAATAAAGCTATAATAGACTGCAAAAAAGTTTCTAATTTATTCGGCTTCTTTTATGACCTAATGTTAATACAAGGGGAGAAATGGGGCAAGGTGGTGGGAAAAGATTGCCTTCCAGCATACTGAAGATTGCAGACTCTAAACATGGGAATTCTTGCCCAGTTCCAACTTCGGTTTCTGAAATTTAGCCACATCTAATTTTCATTACCACAAAAGAGCAGAAGCTATTTCTTTAAAAAAAAAAAAAGACAGCTGAGATTCATGGTATTGGATGGAAAATGCAGCATCCCAATTGGATTCTTCACAGAACTTGTGGGATTCACAGAGGCTGATCCATGATTACAGGGGACAACTCAAGAAACTTCTCAAAATAGGACTTAGTTTTTAGAATGCTGTTGTATGAAGTTAAAAGCATTACAAGTCTGCAAGAAGTTACAAGCAGAATTGTCAAAGGACAGAACAAAGTCAATGTGCTTTGTTCCGGATATGAGCTATTAAGGGGCAAGTATTTTGGATAAAATGACCAATGTCCTCCTACCATGTTCTCCATTTGTTTCTTGGACCTCAGTCATTTCTTCCACCAGAGAAGAAGCATCTTCCTTTTTCCTTTTCTGTCCATCTTGCTCCTTCTCTTGTTTCAGTAGAGACTGCCAGACTGCTACTATGTTAGTCATATCTGGTAAAAGCTAATTTGTAAGACAAATCTTCATCAGCTCATTAATGCAGGACCAAACAGACTGTATGTTTTTATGAAGACTTATTTGTGAAATAGAAATGCAAGTGAGAAGGTAAAACACCTCAACAAGTTCATATGCAAGTTTATCAATTATTCTTAACTATTATGACTATGTGGACCACAAAAAAAAATTTTTTTTTTAACCAAGAACCAGGTTTTTCTACAGAACTGCTACTTTAAGACCACAATCTTGTAATATCTGAGAGTAGGTCCCACCAAATTCAATGGAACTTACTTCTAAGCAGACATGCAAAAGAAATTAGTCCCAATTATGATCATTTATCGTCAGAATCAAACTGAAATGTATCAGCTTAACATTCTGAGAGTGAGACCTTTCTTTTTCTTTTCTTTTTTTAAAGCATTACAAGGAGTTGATAGTTTTTACATACATCTATCTCATTCTTAGGACAGATATAAACTGATTTCAAAGTAGGATTTTGTTCAGGGTTCCCGAAGCTTTTTAACTGAGGCTTCTTTTAGAGTTTTGAGACTATAAGAGGTTGGAACCTAGAAATGGAAAGCCTTTGCCCCATCTCATACATTATGACTATTGCTGTGAATCTCTTATCCTTGTCTTACATCCCTGTGTTGTCAATTGTTGCCCCATATTGTTAACATCCTGCTTGGACCATTGTAATGTGTTGTACGGTGACCCCTGCTTTGCAAGGGTAATCTTCTCCAAAGACACCATTGTACTGTGAAAACATTATAAGATGAACCCAGTAACATAGTGGCTCCCAAACTGTGGGTCGAGACCCACCAGTGGCAGTGTGCCCATTTCAGGTAGGTTGCAAAACACTTAGAGCAGCCATATTTAAAATATGCTGGAAAGGGGGAGGGCTGTATGTGTTTTTACTTTGCCATTCTGGAAACCCCTGCCCTGAAAAGAAGCCTAAATATTTGTAACAAAGAACAGACACTGAAGTGCAGAGTATAGTCCACCTGAAATACCAGATAGTTTCCTGGAAGGAAACTGAGCTGGTTCCTTCTTTCTAAACAAGCTTTCTAAGACACACACTGAAACCTACAGACGGCTAATTGTGGAAATAGCTTTGGCTTCTGGTGGATCATGATACACCAACCTGAGAAGCATCATCTCATTTGAGGCAGGGGAGAGGAAGAAAGCAGCAATATGAACCCCAGGATTGCACCGCTATTTTGGCAGGAGGGCCCTACACGTACCTTACGATTGCACTAGCTCACAGCAGGCGTGGGGAGTCCCAAGGAAGCCTCCTCAGGGCTCCCCAAGCCTCCCTGTTAGTAAAAACTGCGATTGCAAACCATTCTAGTTTCACGATCAAAACAGGAAGTGGTTTGCAATCGCAATTTTTACAAACAGGGAGGCTTGGGGAGCCCTACGGAGGCTTTCCCAGGACTCCCCACACCCTCCATGGGCCAATGCAATTGTAAGATAGGGGGATTGCCAAAACAACAGCGCATTGGGGATTGCATCACTACTGAAGCCCCACTCGCACCTGCAAGAACTTATGTGGTCTTCTCCTCCCAGAGAGAACTTGGAAGACAACTGCTCTATGCACTAGGACTTTAAAAACCAGGAGGTGGAGGTGTGGACTGATGGTTGAGCTGCTGGTACTGCCTGAAGCTAAGCAGGAAAATCTGCAGTTCTGTGGTTTGCTTTTGGATGGAAGAGGGATGCCAGATTGTGACAAGCTGCAGTACCTGTGGTGGCAGAACGGAGTTGCTGTGGAGCTGATTAGCTCACCACAAGTGAGAGTTGCAGTGGAATGCGTGAGGAGGCCAGCCAGCAAAGAATGAAATACGACCTTGAGGACCTGTCCAGGCTTGACTTGCAATTGCCTGCTGAGGCTTGATGGCATGCAGCCAAAGGAGAGAACCACACTGGGAAGGCTATATCTGGGCCTGAGGATTGGCGGATCACAAAAATACTGTAGATTTGTAAAAACCCCATTGAAAAAAATGGTGGTTTAGACTAGCCTGCTCATGTAACCCGCCTTGGGCATTTGCTTCAGCATGGGAAAGGCAGGGTATAAATTCTTCAAATAAATAAATAATAAAAACCAACCTCAATCTTTAAACATTTTTCCTCTATCTAAAAATATAAGCACTTACAATCCTCCTTATTTTTCAAGGAATCTCACAATATCAAGAACCAGCTCCCCAACTCTACCTCACACTATTCAATAAAAACCATGGGTAATATCTAGGGTTGCTTGCTCTATGGCACTGGTTCTCGACCTTTGATTCGTGAGACCCTAAAAAGTGGTCCATGAGGTCTCAGGAAGAAAAAAAAAGATCACCTTTGATCACTTCCATCATCTCACCAAGCGAGTACTTCCTCCACAGACCAGAGAGGGTGAAGAACAGACCACCCACAGCCAGCAACAAAAGAGACCCACAAATCTTCTCTATAGTAAATAATAAATCTAATAAATCTCTAATTATTACAAATGTAGTTGTATTTTTTGTGTGCAGGAGGATGGGGGGGGACGTTGCATGTGGCCCTTCACAATTCCGATTTTTGCCTCTGCAAGCTCCCAAAGGTTGGGACCCACTGCTCTAGGGGAAGAGCAACTCCAGATGCTACCTCAGTAAGTCAATCATATTAATACAGTAAAGTACTCTGAGATTTATCTTCTTTAACTTCTAGATACAGGATTATCCTCGAGGTATTGTCTACTACACAAATTTCAATTCTACATAAATGAATTTTATTATTGTGTACCTTGCTAAGCGCTTCTCTGTATTGCTGTACGAATTCCTGCATCATAAGCGGAGTATAGATTTCTGACTTCTCCCATTCCTTCTCATTCAGACAATACTCAATATTTTTCAGTGCTCTTTTCAGTACAGTGGCCATAAGTGATAAAATTGTATGCTTCACTGTTTTGTTGGGTATCTAGAACAAGAGGAAAAAAACTTTTACTTTGCTTCCCCCTCACATCCCATATTTACACAATATACTCAAGTATAGAGCCTATGAAAAAGAGATGGCATATAAAGACAGGCATACGAGCAGCCTCACTGAATTGGACCATCGAGTCTGGCAAGCTGTTTCACACCAGCCAACCAGCAGCTGCCACTGTTTCACGGGCACTTCCATGAAGAACACACTACGGCAATCCAATCTGGATGTTCCAGATTAAAGCAAGAGCCATTTTGCGTTACTGTTATGAACATACAGAAAAGTACAGTGATTGGCACAGGGAGCTGTGGGACACCTGTACTTATTCAGCTGTTAAAATGATTGGCTGGCTAGCTAAACTGATCACAGGTTCAAGACAGACAATGAATTTTAAGTTTCGGTTACATAAGAAATTACATTAGTGTAAGCTTAACAGAGAACTGGTACAACATGCAGGCTAAAGTTTTAAAAGAAACGTTTTTAAAAGCACAACGCAAGCAAGCTTAAACAGGAGAAGGTAGGGAAAATATTCATTAAGATGATAAAGGTTCTTACATTTAAACCTTGGGTGAACATTGCTTTATTACACACTGCTGGGATGGTTGTCACCATTACCACTGGAAGCAATCTAGGTAGTGGAATGAACTCTGTGGTTTTGAAAGCATGGGAAACTTCTGGCTGAGCCTCATAGATCTGAAATGTAAAAGCACAACCTCTTAAACAGTACTGCACTAATGAAGTCATGGACCTGGGAGCCAGTTCATCCAGATCTACCCAAAGAGGTATTCTCTGACAGACTGTAATATATCACAGCACTTAAATGTCCAATTCCATAGAAAACATGGGGTATTTGGAAGTTTACAAGCAAACAATAGATGTCATCCAGTTTCATTAAAATACAGGTTGATTATATCACTTATCTGAACTCCTTGGGATGGGAAAGTGCTTTTATTTTGGATTTTTCCGGATTTTGGAATAACTGCATAAATATCATGAGAAAATACTTCCTCTTGCTCTTTTCCCTGCTACCCATTTGGGTGTCTGCTGGCCTCTTTGACATTTTTTTAACCATGTCTTTATAGGCACACATCATAGAGAAGAGACCTTACAGCCTGTATGTGGGAATGAGCACAAGGCCTTCTTTGTCCAAGACTTTTTAAAAACTTTCTGCAGAAAGATGTTTGAACTTCAGAATAGTCTGGATTTTGGATGTCCGGATAAGGAACAATCTGTAGTTAAATAGTTTTCCAGTTAAAATTGGAAAGCCTAGGCATGGCCTTTAAAGCTGTATTTAAACACCCTACTCTTATAGATGGACCAGAAGGACCTCCCTATTCTTAAAAATTATTTAGAGATCACACCAGATCAAGCTCCAAGCTTCTGCAGGCAAAAGTGATTGCTAGCAGAAATAGTGTTTTCTTGGATAAGTTAAGAATGGCTTGAATGGTAGTAGAGTGAAAGACATAACTTTATTCAACTTTCCAATAAGTAACTGTCAGACTGGCAGTGGCTTCAGGTTAAAGGTCCCCTGAAGAAAGTGTTTAAGGTGCAGGTGATGGAGCAGTAAGGATCCACCAGCCAAGGGTAAGCAACCTTAAACACTCCAAGAGCCATTTGGACCCATTTTCCGGAGAAAAGAAAACCTCCGGAGCCACAAAACCCTTTGACATCTAAAATGAAGATAACATTGCATATATAGGGGTTTTTTTTACCTTTATGCTATGTATAAAAAAAACTATAGTGTGTTACATTTTTGAAATGAATGCCTAGTCAAACTATATGATCCCTTGGCTCAAGCTGTTGAAGTTGTCTATGTAAGCCACTGCTTTAAAAAGGAGAAATGAGAGAAGCTTCCACAAGCTTGGTAATCGGGAGGGGAGGAGGAGGCCTGTGTGGGAGTAAGTGGTAGCTGCTTTTACGTGTTACAGCCAGAGGCGGATTTAAGGGGGGGGCAAATCTGTAAGTTTTGCAAGAAGCCTTGCCTTGCAGTGGAAAACACTCCTCTCCTGCACTGTTCTAGCCAATCCTCACAGGGAACAGCAACATCTTGGCGTTGCTTACTGGCTACAGCAGCAAGGGAGAGGAGGGATTTACATGACAGGGTAAGGCTTCTTGTAAAACTTACAGATTTGCCCCCCCCCTTAGATCCGCCTCTGGTTACAGCAAAAGCATATCTAATGTTTCCTCTGCTTAATTTTGCATACCTTCCATGCAGATCAAGGATGTTATGTATTAAACCCCTCCAACAGCACATAAAAAAATTAAGTTACAAAAATATTCCTCTGATAAAGAGTGAATCCAGCCTAAAATGTCTTGGGACCTTATAAAGTTTTCATGCTCCCACCAACATTTTTTTTTTACAACCTTTGATTTCTGAACTCCTGAGTTTCTGGAAGTACAGAGTGCGCCTATGTACTGTTTTTAATCTACCAGGAGGCCTATTTCTCAAAAGATATTACCAGCAAGGTGCTAGTGTGGGCAAATCAGCTATAAAGGGAAAGTCTCCTAAACCTCACATGCCAGGGATTAAAGTTAATCCTGATCCCATCAGTTCTTCTTTTTTTTTTGTCAGTGCAGATGTACAGCGACTGTTGATTCCCCTTTTTCTGTGCCACTTAAATATCCATTAGGCCACTCTGATGCCATGGCAGAGAAGGCACTTCTTCAGGCAGATGTCAGTTGAACCTGCGCTGCTCACCCCAGCAACGTTCCATTTGAAATGGAACCTTACAATGTATGCAAGGAGGTGGTACTTGATTGCAGCTTGAAATGTGTTATATAATTTCAGGGCAAGCTACGTGCCCTTTAGGGCAAGCTAAAGGCCCCAAGACAGCATTTTTTAAAAGAGCCTTTTGCTAAATTATATAAATTAATTAGCAAAATTAGCCTTTTGCTAATTATATAAGCAGCAAGTATATTTAAAGCTGGGGTTTGGCCCCGGAATGTATTTTGATTTACTGAACATAAAAAGAGGAGTGGGGTGGCCCTTCGTACCCATGTTGGGTTGGTCCACAGAGGCACCTTCTGCAGGTATGCAGTGCCAACAATCATTGCATTTCATTTATATTTCAAAAATTCTCTGTGGCTCCATGTTAATTTAGCTGATCGAATGTCTGTGACTGGTCAGTCTGCAGGACTGGAACAGAATATGGAACGCAGTGCCACTAAAACTCTAGCATCCGATGAAAGAAGGAAAAGGCAAGAAAGGAAATGGGGGAAGCAAGCACGCATTTAATGGAAAGTGGACTTTCTGAGGAAACATTGACTTTCAGAATAAATCCCAGTGCAAGCTGACTTCTGTGTAGAAAAGGATCGCCTCATGCTAGAAGCCCGCTGCCTTAGGACACTCATTGGGAGCAAGTTGCATTGAACTCACTGACAGCGCAATCCTATGCATGTCTACTCAGAAGTAAGTCTCATTGTGTTCAATGCAGCTTACTCCCATGAAAGTGAGTACAGGATTGCAGCCTGGGACTCAGATCCACGTTATTGCGCGCAGACACGAGCAGCCCTCTGACTCTCCCCAAAGGCCGTCCATTAGCTCGCGCGGCCTCCCGTCTGCGCAAAAGGCCCTCTTTCTCCAGCCAGACCTCCCTCAGTGTGGCTGTACCTGCCCGGCGGGAACTTGCACCTTTAACGCCACATGAGGCGCCCCCCCCGCCCGGAAAGTCATCTCAAGAGGGATGAGAGCGTGGCGTGCGGACCGGATCCAGCACACAAAGAGCAGCTGCATCCTGTCAACGCGAGAGGCGGTGGGACGTGGCTGCTCCTGCAGGTTTCCGCTCAGCACCAGCTCTCAGGGGCGTCGATGGGAGAGGCTCTTCTAGTGCCTCCGCCCGTCTGCCGAAGCTCCACGTGACCGCGGTGCTGGCGGGGCATTAGCGCTGCTTTCCCTGTGGCTCCTGCTTTCCATGAGTCTTGCGACTCCTTCTGAGCACGCCGCCACGTTCACCCGGACTCCGGAGCCACAGCAGACAGTTGAAAGAGCCGCATGCGGCTCCGAATCTGTGGGTTGCTGACCCCAGCACCAGACAAACTATGGCTAGAGTTAGCACTTGCCTTTTCAAGCTGTTTGGTCATAGTCTTCTGTCTAGACTAGTGGTTCCCAAATGTTTTAGAGGACCTAGAGCAGCCATTTCCAACCCCTGTGCTGTGGCTGTTCTGCTGTTAAGGAAAACAGATTAAGGGAGAAGGGTAGCCTTGTTTCCAAGATACCCCTAGGTGACAGTGCATTCTATTCTGAACCCATTGCCTTCTGAAAAATCTAGGGATAAGGTATGTAATCTGGCAATGCATGAGTTGGAAATACTTCTTATGCACCTGTGAGTTCAGCCAGGAGGTTAATCATGAGCAATCTGAGGGGTCATGCTGGGCACAGACCCCTTCTGGAGCTGGCAGCATGATGGGAAAATATTACATATCCTATCCACACACACTGCAATACTGAATCCTGCCTGGTGTTCTCTACATGGCTGCTACATAATTAAGGATAAATGCGCCAAATGTAACAGAAATGTTGATGTGTCATTTTCACACACAAAAGTAGGTTTTCCATAAATTACCTTCCTCAGCAATTTGATATTGTCCAACCAAGCTGATTTTAACCTGGGAGCAAATGAATACTGGGACTCCTTGAAGTATCTGTTCAGTAAATCTGGGCACACTTTGAAGATGTTCACCACAAGATCAGCGACCATCTCATCTTCTGCAGCAGTCTTTAAACTCAACAGGAAGCGCAGAAGCACCAAATTCCCTGCTCTAATAGAGAGAAATGTTGAAAGAATGATTGTTATGGTAATATGTTGGTTTACAATTATTTGTTTAAAAAACACCAATGGTGGCCAGGATCCAAAAAGCGACCTCAATTGCTTGGGAAATCCCCAGGTGGGTTGGCTTTTTCTCCCACCGAGTTAAGGACACTTTCCTCCAATCACTGTATCATGAGATACTTTTCAAGCTTTTGTAAGCTACAGAGGAACCTTGCAGCATGGGAGACTGCTTTTCAAGAAACATACATTCAAAACTCCCTTGAATAAATATAACATGGATACACAATAAGAACTGTGGGATCAGACTAAAGGTCCATCTATTCCAACATTCTGCTTCCTGTAACAGCCAACCAGAGATCTCCAGAAAACCCAATAGCAAGAAATGAAGGCAAAACACCTGCTACTGCTCCTCAACAACTGGCATACAACCGTGGAACCAAGACCTACCGTTCTTTCGATCCAGACCAGTATTATAAATACTGCTCAGTTCACTGTTGACAGACAGAGCCCAAAACGACTATTTTGATTGCAATAATCAAGTCACTGTGATTCAAGTTGCGATTCAAACAAGAGGACATCCCACCAGTTCCTTTTGTTACAAAGCGGGTTTCTACACAAGTTAGCATTCCAGAAATAAGCTGTCATTTTCATAAACTGCTGGTGTAATAGTGTTCTAATCTAAGCCTTGCATTTAGATGAACAGAGGTTTACATAATGTGCATTTATAATTCTTTCCATTGCAAGCAACAATTTTTGATGTTTGAGCACTCTGATGAGAATCTTACCCAGCAAAGACCACTCAGCTACTGCTAAAACTAGCCATGCTTAGAAAGACAGTTCCCCAACATCAAAGAGTTTTTATGTTTGCAATTGTACAAGGTACATTTAGTATTTATTGTGCATTTCCACCTCTCTGGAACCCTCTTTTTCAGCTTTTCTCTGCAACTACAGGGAACATATGACTATTAGTAAATTGAGAAGATTTGACTGGTTAACAGACTTCCATATAGAGGCCTACTGCCTGCATAAATTGAAAAAAAATGTATCGTGAGCAAAGAACACCACATCACTGAAACTTCAAGAAAGCAGACTATGGTATTATACCTAAGGTAGCATAGAGGAACTATGTAAATCCAGTCTATGGTTACACTGAAGTAGAGATCATTGGGGACTTGTGAAGCACACAAAAATAGCTTTGACTTCATATGAAGACCACAGGTGTTTATTAATCATGTTAAAAATGCATACCCCACACATTATACAATTTAGGACAGCTGAGCTTACCATAACCAACCTTCTAAAAACATAAAAAGCAAAACTAAACAAACAAGCAGCAGCAAAAACACACTGGTCTAGATTGAAACCCAATATAATGAAGGAAAGGGTAGATGTGGAAGTGAAGATGGGAAGGTAGTCAAAAACCAGAGGTACTGACAGACTCAATGCAGTGAAGTTCGGAATGGAGCGCAACAAAGACTATGGACAATCACAGTGGCAGCCCCAAAAGTTCAGCACAGAAGACAAGGCAAGACTGATGAAAACCAGCATCAAATGATTTAGTGATAAACCAAGCAAGAAAAAAAAAAGATTTCAAGCAAAGGAAATACTTTACCTGCCAGATGTGCCAAGACTTGGATCATAAAAGTTAATGCCATGTTTCAGAGAACAACAAAGGTCCATTAAAAAATTATGAACCAGTTCCCTTACTATGACCTTTCCTGCCTCTTCAGAATCCAGGGAATCCTGCATACAAAAGAAAAAGGATGAAATTAAGGTTTATGTATTCCATACACTAATACGAATCAGCACATGAGGTTTTCTTGCATCTACCAGGGAAGTAAAATAAGAACATATCAGCACAAAAGAACAGCCTTGCTACAGCCCTTGCCTGAGCAAGGGTAACATCTTTTTTTATTAATTTTTATTTAAAATTTTCATTTATATATATACATGGGTAATGGAAAGGGTAATACATAGGCAAGAGAATACAGAGGTTCACACAAAAGGCCCACACTGATTACAGCTTAATCATTTTACCTATATTGGTGTTTGCATAGTCTATACCATGACTTTAACGTTGCTTAATTGTCCTGTATACAAAGCTTACTAAATCTGAATTTCCATTTTTAATGATCTGATTAACTCTAGCCTACAAATGTATACTTAATAAGAGAATTATGCAGTGGACATCAATACTTATAGACAACAATCACTTCAGTTAAACATCTGTGCTTATATATTCCAATAGTCTCACGTTTCGCAGACATATATCTCTTTAAATGTCTAGACACAACACGGCTTATTATCTATAACCAGTTCAGTCAGTAGAAGTGAAAGTAACTCAGTCTTTGTTCTTTCTGACCGCTCTGTTCTTTAATGCTCCATCTTCTTTTTCAAACGTCCCACTTATAATTCAATCACGTTTATAAATTCAGTCAATTTCACTTAATTTACAATTTAGATATAGATACCAAATTAGAGTCTCATTGTAAATTTGATTGCTGCCAGCAATCTCTTCCTCTTATACATTCCTCTGTTGAAGCAGGGCATTCCTCAAACCGCCTCAACTATAAATCTACCACGACTATCTTCCGTCCCCGTCATAATCCACAAATCCAAGCAGGCAAACTCACCCAAATACGTCCAAAATAGTTCCAAAAATGAATATCTTTTTCCCCCCCCCAAATATTTTTAAAATTTATTCTTTACGCCATGGGACAAGGGATTGGGTTACATGGGTAGTGGGGTTACATAGGACGACACATAAGGTATGCGGAGGGTTACTAGCATATCTAACAGAAAAAATATCTAACTACATATATAGAATAAAATTCTACAGTTAAACTAATTATGTCATTCCAATACTCATTTTTGGTGTATATTTTCTCATATCTCTCAAAATAATACGTTGATTCATCTTTCTTGACTATAAATTCACTACAAACACACCAAAAACTAACATTTGTGGATATAAGTAAAAGCCATCTAAACAGCAACAAAAAAGGATATATATGATTAAAAGCAAAGCGAGAAGAAAAAATATTCCAGAAAAATTTAGCAGTAAAATCTATAAAGCAGTAAAATTTAGCAGTAAAATCTATAAAGATATGTTGTACTTTCATTTACGCATAATAAGCAATTTTATATTACTGGCAATTTTACTGCTCATTCTCACCAGAATTATATAATATTATGTGGTAACAGGACAAGCTGAATCCCAAAGTTAAAACCCTAAATTTCTAATCTTCCAGTATTTAGTCACATCAGTTTTTCCTTCTTTTAAAGCCATAATTATCTTTGAAAATCTTTATAATCTTATTTAACTATAATCTTATTTTAACTTTCGCCATAAATCTTCTAACTTTCCCTCAAACTCCTACGTCATATGCTTAACCCAAATGTATACGCCCTTTCTTTGTTCCCTGTCTTCTCTGTCTTACAGTCGCCATCTTGAAACCAACTTTTAGCTATAAAAATTTCACTTCAATTTTTCAACATTTACTTTCTATAATAATATCACCAATTTTAACATCAATTACAATAAATTTCTTCAAACTATTAGAATTTGCTTCAAACTAGAGCAAGGATTGTCCAGTCAAATCTTGTCTCTCTTCCTCCCACCAAGAGAGAAGCGGACAGGCAGTCCTTCTCTGCCACAGAAAAACTGCCAGCCGCAACAAATGTCTCATCAATCCTAGATCTGTTTGTTTATCTTCCAAAGTCCTATAAAATCTTCAAACGGCGTATAATGGTCAGCTTCTTTTCCATTCCGACTCTCTCAGGTTATCAAGCAATCTCACAATCCATCAAGTTGACTAGTTCATCAGGTTATAAAACTTTACAGCTCACATTGTAGAACTTTCTTATAAAGTCCTGTAACACCATCTTCTGTTCAAAATTTTTAAAAAGGAAGTTTTTTTCCCTTTCTCTCTTCTTCTCTTCTTGTTTCATCTCGCTTGTAAAATTTATTAAAAAGTAACATTGTAAATATATCGTACGCACCTCAATTAACATGACGCCTGAAACACACATCTCAGTTAACATAAATCTGGTAATTGTAAAGCCTGTCATCGGCCATCTTCTTAACGAGGTGCAAATTTGTATCTTCAATTATCTTCAAACGCTTAATCAGTTCACTTCATTATTCTCCTTCAACTTTCTCCACCTGCATGTTTCTTTCCTTCTGCCGGGAGGTTAGCAGAGAGTAGAATTCATTCCCGATTTTTCCAGTCTGCATTCAATCCAGCTGTTACCTCCGAGGTCTGACGGCCATCGGCACTGCGCTCACAAGACGCAGGAATCTGTCAACCTGTTGTTACACGGCAAGCTTTCCCTCCCCCCGGTTCGGCCGAGATTCCGAGGTTTGTTCAAGTATATCTGCCAACGTTCCGCCACCTCTCCTGATGTCGGACCCTTCCTCTTCTTAGCATAGAAGAGTCTGGAACAGAATACAGCTCAGCCGCACAGAAAGTGCGACTTGCCTTTCGGCCATCTTGCCCGGCCCCCCCCCAAAATGAATATCAATCCAGGATCTGTCACCACACGCCCCAAACTAATCAGTCTAATATCTTACAAGCCCTTCAGGAATCCTTCACCAGCCATATAAGAAAAAAGTCGTCGTCAGGTTGTCTTAAAATCATGTAAGTCTTTCTGTTAAATCACAAGAGAAGGGAGAATCTGCTGTCTTCATTCCCGGTTTATCTTTTGTTTCTCCGTCGTGGTTCGAGTCTTAAATCTTTGATCTTTGATCATCTATTTTAGATAATAAAGTCACATACTATTTTAGAAAGTGTTAATTGTCATTAAAATATAATTTCAAGTATAATTTCTCAAGTCCGTCCAAGATTTCTGTTGCTGGTCTCGCTGTAGAGAGAGGAGGGATCTCCCTGTCTTCTCCCTCTCGTCTCGTCGCTTTGTAACTGGTGCCTTTATTCTTCTTCAGTTTCGGACAGTTGAATCACATACGTCTTGCCTCGATTTGATTTTGTTGGATTGTAGTTCTTATATTGTAGATCTTGAATTTAAGTTGCAATTTCTTTCCAAAACTTCTATAGCTGCTCTCAGTGTGTGGGAAGCAGGAGAATAGAACTATTCCGGGCAATGGCATCCGGATCCAGCACTCCTTCTCAAAACAGCAGTCTTGAGCCTTCCAAAAGAACACTTGGTGCGGCTTTTCAGGTTCAAGGGACGCTTAAACCCTAGACCCACTCCTGGGTCCTGAGGGGGGGGGTTGCTACTCAAGAGTAGACCCCTGAATAAGGCTTTGTGTCAGATCCCCTCAGAGAGTGAGAGAATTGTGGCACCATGCTCTAAACTTGGCCCCACCCCCCAGCAAGGGTAAAATCTTGAAATGTATGCAAGGACAAACCTTGCTGACGGAGAATTTGCATGGCTTCTGTAAGGGTCTTGCCTCACAAACACTTTAGAATTCTTTGAAAAAGTCAATAGGTGTATGTGAGTGAACCTGCGGATATCATATAGCTGGATTTTCAGACTGCTTTTGACACAGTTCCCCACCAAAGGCTGCTGAGAAAACTTCGCAGTCAGGGAATAAAAGGGCAGGATTAAGAATTGGTTGGGGAGCAGGAAACAGAATGTAGGAGTCAATGGGCAATTTTCACAAGAGAGAGGTGAAAAGCAGTGTGTCCCAAGGATCTGTCTTGGGGCTGGTGCTTTTCAACTTGTTCATAAATGACCTGGAGACTGGGATAAGCACTGAGGTGGCCAGGTTTGCAGATGACAGTAAACCTTGTGAATTGTGAAGAGCTCCAGACGGATCTCTCCCAACTGGGTGAATGGGCAGCAAAATGGCAGATGCACATTGGGGCAAAAAAAAAATCAAAACTTCACATATAGCCTAATGGGTTCTGAGCTGTCTACGATGGATCCAGAGAGAGATCTTGGGGTTATGGTGGACAACTTGATGAAAGCATTGACCCAGCAGCGATGAAGACAGCCATGCTTGGAGTAATTAAAAAGGGGTTAAGAATAAAGCAGCCAATATTATTGTGCCGTTGTATAAACTGACGGTAAGGACAGATCTGGAGTGCTGTGTACAGTTCTGGTCACCACACCTCAAAAAGGACATAGTGGAAAAGGTACAGAGCGACCAAAATGATTACTGGGCTGGGGCACCTCCCTTATTAGAAAAGGCAGCAGCATTTTGGGCTCTTCAGTCTAGAAAAGAGGCACCTGAGGGGGGACATGATTGAGACTGAAATCCTAAGCTGTGCTGGAACAGTGAGGCCAGCGGGCCTGCGCTGTGTCTAGTGCAGCTTTGGAGCGCTAGGGAGCCTCCTCAGGGCAAGGGCACGTTTGTGCCCTTGCCCCAGGGGAGGCTCCAGCCTCCTCTATGGGTTCCTTAGATCTGTGCCTGCTATATAGCAGGCACAGAGCTGAGGAAGCCGTGCTGCCCAATTCAGGACAACAAGGCCTGTGGACAGAGGCTTGGATGTGGCCTCCAGTCCTCTGGCAGAATGGCCATTTCAAGGGACAAGTTGCATATTTTAATCAGAAGATCAGTAACTTCACCCTTGAATTCCTTAAGAACTCTTGGGTGGATGCCTTCTGGGCCCAAAGAAAATTCTTCATGTATATGAGCAAGCAAACAAAGCATAACAAATAAACCCCTGCTAACTGTGCAAGAGACACTTTTCACGTGGTGTTCCTCTTATATTTAGCAGGGGGAGAATAACAGTCCCTCTTCACCCCAGCACAGTGTCTTTTCTAGTGGCTGCTGCTGCTGGTGTTCTGCATATTTTTAGATTGTGAGCCTTTTGGGACACGAAGCCATTTAGCTTTATTATACTATTTGCCTGTAAACCGCTTTGTGAACTTTGTGTTGAAAAGCAGTACATAAATACTATTTGAATGAATGAATGAACATAAAGCATAAAGTAAGCATAACAAATAGAGACCCAATAATGTACTATACCTGTCAGATATTCAGAAAGGGGAAAAAAGCACCAATTCTTTCACAGTTGGGAGACAAAAGGGAGACATGAAACACCTTAGGACGGCAGTTTCCAAATATCTTGGCACTGGGACCCACTTTTGTAAACAACACTCTGTCAGGACCCAACTAACAGCACAGAATCACAGAAAAAGAAACTACTATACCTTGACATTTTCAGTGCTGACATCAGTGATCCCATTCCAACGGTAGAGTGAAGCAATATGGTTCAATACTTCTACGGTAAAAAATCGTACCTTCTGGGTCTTGGTGATATTTTT
Source organism: Lerista edwardsae (assembly GCA_029204185.1). Taxonomy (NCBI): domain Eukaryota; kingdom Metazoa; phylum Chordata; class Lepidosauria; order Squamata; family Scincidae; genus Lerista; species Lerista edwardsae. The sequence continues at coordinate 4,671,974 of JAJKFI010000029.1, read as the reverse complement.
ATTGTGAACTACCTAAAATGTACAAAGCATGACTTCCATTTTCAAGTGTAAAATATAGAAACATTGCATGCATCTAACAAGGATGGATCAGAAATTACATTAGGGGTGTCTAAAGCAGGCAAACCCACATATCTCCAAGGATGCGATGGTAACACAAGGCCAAGGACACAAAGACCAAACAATCTGAGGGCGCAATCCTAATCTGGAGTTAGGCCAGCACAAGTCACTTGTGCCATCCCAGGAGTGTCACAAACATGCCATAAAGCACATTCGCACCACTTTCGGAGTCAGGGAGGCCTATGCACGGCACCTTGTCTGCCAAATACCATTTTTTAATCTCCCACTGTCTAGCTCAGTTCACAAATGGTAAAACAGTTACATCCCTCTTCGCATCCCTCATAGAAACCAAATCATTCAGTTCAATGCAATACACTGCTCAGCCCAGGAACCCAGTAGCTTTATTCGTGGGTAGCTCATGCACTTTAAGACAAAATTTAGTGCAAAAGGGCTGAGTAGACACAACCATAGACATAACACAGAAAGCAAAATACAATGGTCTGCGATCCAACATAAACACTGCTCTTTACAATAATAGAAATGAGGCATTCAGTAGCCATTTCTCATAGCTCATAGCTTTCATATGTATCAACATCTGTTTTTATTGTGTTACATTTATGTTAGCAAACCAATAATAAATACTGTACTGTATGTGCATCTGTAGGGCTATTAATATCAATGGCAATGCTGGCAAGATGCTATAAATGGAATTCCATTGGCGTAGCAATCAATTGCACTATTTAAAAAAGTGAGAAAGTCTTAAGGCTAAGCCACATGAATTCACTTATTTCTACAGAAATTTACCTTCAGAGACATCATAATCTATGTCATAATACTATCATAATACTAATCTGAGTATTATTTCTCTCTCACCACATAATGCAAAGTATGCTTGTAAGCATATTTAAAACTTCATAACTTTTGCTTTGCAACTTTGTTTTTTTTTTAAAACATCTAAAACCACATGAAACATAATTATGGGGTCCAGCTATCTGAGCATTTTATGATCAAACAAAAAGCCTGTAACAGAAATGCTGACAAACCCTAAACTGCAGTAAAACATCACAGCAATCTGTAACTGGAGATTCTTTCAAAAACCACAGCAAAATAAAAACTATTTTCAGCATTGAAAGAAGATATTAAAGGCAAAGCTGTTTTAAGGATACCTTAGATGCCAATGTGGAAAGCAGAAGGCTAATGGTAGAAATTCTATCTTCCTTTAATCCAGCCCTAAAAATATCTGGAATGAAATCTACAAGAAAAGTAAAGGGTTACAACTATCATTGGAAGACAACAAAGATTTTAAAAATGAAATGAGTTTCATAAAGTGCTGTAAGCTTTTGTATTACTGGATGAACCTAAAAGACTCACAACAAGCAGTGAACATATGCAACACCAAAGTTAATATTATGAACTTAATTTATTATGAAATACCTAGAGTTGGGATAAATAACTGGCAGCCCAGGGGATCAACCTGGCAAGTGACTCAATTTATGCACTCCACTGCTTTCTTCTAACCGAGCCAGCAAACAGGCAAAAGGCTCTTTAACCTTATCTTCCCAAAATAAATAGCAATGGAGCTCTTCATCATTATATAACTCAGTTGTCACTCTGTGGCAGAAGAAAAGAGTTCTTCAGTCTCCTCCTCTTCTATGATATGAACAGCTACAGGGGTTTTGGCAAAGTTTCCCCCATTATGGATCTCAATTGTAGATACTTCTGCATGAGACAAAACTCAGTGAAAGCAAAAGCAACTCCTTGCCAAAGCCTCCATTATTGTTCACAGTGAAGAAAGTTAAAGAAGAGTCCTTCACCTTCAGCAAAAGTGAATCAGAGACAGGAAGCAATGCTGCCAGCTCTTCAGACCTTGCGCAACTAAAATATGGTCCCCATTAAAACTTAGTTGCGAGGGATCCATAGTTTGAATTAACTGGTAGGCAGAGACTGGAATCAACAAAACTTAAATGAGCATAGCACACCAATGTAGCTTAACAGCATGGTTATATGTGTATCCACTCCAGAAATTCACTGGAATTTACTGATGCATCTCAGAACATGCATGCTTATGCGTATGCAGCCCTAGTATCTAATCAACAAAACAGAAAGTGCTCCATAAACTTTTATAAGTGAAGATTGATGTAAGACTCTGGGAAAATTAGTAAGAAAGGAAAGGGAACGAATAGTGTTAGGATTTCAAATACGGATTGTATTTATACACTAGCATTTTTTACCCGGTGTTGCCCGGGCAACAAATTATCCCAAGTCTGAACGTGGACTCACACGGCATCGGGAGCGTCGCCATTCGTATCGGCGACCCCGGACTCTACGGATTTGACACCAATTTCGGCTGTTTTCAACCATTTTCACATGGGGCCCCCTGTGCACCCCCACCCCTGAGGGTGCTAGCGGGGTCTGACCCCTGAAGTGTTTGTCCCCAGACTGTAAAGCATACTGGGGTCAATCGCTCCAGGCGTTCCAGTGGGGCATGGAGGACATTTTGTTTCGCACCCTTTCTCACTCCCACATCGAGAGGGGGCCGAACCTGGACTCCAACAGCATCGGGAGCATCACTGGTCTTTTTGGCGGACCCAGAAACTATGGATCCGACACCTATTTTGGCCATTTTCGAATATTTTCACATGGGGCCCCCTGCGTAGCCCCACTCCTGGGGGCAGTAGGGGTCCCTGACTCCCATAGTGTTTGTCCCCAGGCCACCAGGCATCCGCATGCCGAGTTTGGTGACAATCGGTCCAGGCGTTCCAGCGGGGCATGGCGGACGTTTTGTTTCGGACCCCTTCTCACACACACCCACGCCGAGGGGGGGGGGCCCAAACCTGGACTCCAACAGCGTCGGGAGCATCAGCACTCGTCTCGGCGGCCTAGAAACCACGGATCTGAAAACGATTTCGGCCGTTTTTGACCATTTTCACATGGGGCCCCCTGCGTACCCCCACCCCTGGGGGCGGTAGGGGGCCCTGACCCCTGCAGTGTTTGTCACAAGGGCGCCAGACGTCCGCATGCCGTGTCTGGTGCCACTAGGTCCAGGCATTCTAGCGGGGCATGTCGGACATTTGGAAAGTTGGTTAGGATTGCACCCTTCTTCCTTTACTCCTGAGCTATCTAGAAGTCACTTCCTCCTCATAATCACCCACAGCAGAAATGGAGAAGGCACTGGTGGGAAGGCAGCCATGTACCAAGCTAGGCAAGGTAAGCTAGAGAATCTTGGGTTGGGCAGAAAACATTGCCTTGCCTGCAGAACTCTGCCCACCCCCCTTGCACCCCACAGTTCTCCTCAGGACAACCACTGGGAAGAGCGAAGTGGGTTCAGAAAGAGTGAACCAAAGTGAATACAGCCTCTAGGACCAATACAAGAATACCGAATGCATGGGCAAAGCCTCCCTTTAGCTCTGAAGTGATAGGGTAAGTACAACATTGAGTATATGAGAACCACTGGTCAGGATCTGTGGGGCTGTTCTTTAGAGACCTGCTGCAGTGAGATGACAGACATGTGTATGAGCAACCCATGCCCAATGCAAACTGAGGAGCACAAGTATTCATTTTGACCCCTTACTATTTTTCCACCAAAGTACATTTATAGAAATACTACACACTGCCCCTTCCTGCCATTCAGGCTCCTGGAATGGGTATCCCACTTTACTAATAGATAACAATTTAGGATATCAATATATGTATAATACCTTTTAACTCCAGAATGTGTACAAGGATTGTGTTGTCACCAGCAATTAAAAAGGAAAGAGCATACTGGATGTAGGCCATACGGACATCAGGCTTGCCCTAGACAAAAAACATTACAGTACACTCAGCATAGGTGTTAAACATGAATGCCAAGTACTTATAATAGTATGAAATGCAGTATTAAATACAAACAATTTGAAGCCCCTGAATTGTTCATTAACCAATAAAACTATTATTAAAAGTTTGCTGGATCTCCAGATTTACCACTTGACAGTATCTTAGACCCGTTACATGTGCACACACCAGTATGGTTGCTGCTGTCTCTGCAGTGTCTCCCATCCTAGTCCAGGTACATAAAAAGGCTTCTGTTGATGTGGTTTGCCTTTCTTGCAGGTTTATATAATGCACAAGCAACGTATCTCTCAAAGGTCAGGGAACGTTTAAGCAACTATGCAAGACCACTAAAAATGGCAGCAAAAGCTTTCATGAGCATGTGGAGCAATTAAGTGCTGGACCACCAGGAAAAGTCTGTGTAAAGAGAATCTCAGTGCTGATGTAATCATTTCTTGTTTATATTTTGTACAAGTGAGCAGATTCAAACTCCAACTGAACCATTGGTGAGAACACGACTGAAAATACAAAATGCATTTTTTATGCACAAGAGCAGTCATAATCCCCAAACACATAAATTTCAAAGATGTTTTTTAAAATGTACCATTCTTACAACTATTGCTATAAAATTTGTCCCCATTTATCAGGTCCTCTATGACACAGAAAGAAATAGAGCAACTGTAATTTCCTGGTTGAAAATGTTCAACACGCAGTTTTGAACACCAGCTTTACATTGAACACCAGAGAAAACTATCCATTTTCACTCACTGTGGTCATATTTCCTCTTACCTTATAATCTCTCCTCTTTGCTAAACTAGGCAGGAACTTATTGTTGAAATCAAAGTGGCTATAGATATCCCTTGCAGCATCTGGCCCTTGAGTCACCATTGCTGATAGCAAGGTGAGGCACAGACGTGACATTCTGTACAAATAGGAGAGAAGAGGGCATTGTTTAAAACAACACACAGGCAAACAAACCAAGGAGGAGGAGAAGGAAAAAAATTGGACTTTAAAAAAAAATTGGGGTCTACGACTGTTATGAAATATTCTTTTTGTATGTGAAAGGTACAAGTGACTAGTAGTTGCAAAAGACAAATATACTGGCAGCAATGGCTGCTACTATGCATTACAACAGCTTAACCCAGAAGTTTGTGCAGGGAAACGCATACCTCTGTTTCCAGCCTACAGTGCCCCCATTGCCCATGTTGCATCAGAAGAGGCATGTTAAAAGTCTCTTACAACTTAGCAAGGAATGTAAGGAAAATCAGGAAAAATCGCATTGCACTACTGTGAACACATGAAAAAAGCTCCCTGAATGAAGTGGCAAATTTTGGGTTTCTTTGAAGATCAGCAAGTTTTCAGTTATTTATCCTGCATAGTGTACTGTTGGAACTGTAAGAAGACACCTTTTGTATTGTTTAATACAGGCAACAAAATAGCTAAATCTGGCCATCTGTGCCCAGTGCATTTGCCCCCATAACAGCTTGCATATCAGAAGTGTTCTGCCATTAAGGATTTTTAAAAGATATATTGACTGGGCATTAATTCCATACACGAATATGTGGAAAGAAAAGGTTATGGGCATTGCACACATTAAAGTCTTATCTAAAATCAAGTGTAAAAGCATTGCATGTACTGTTCCAATGTCTGTTCTCGAGATCAAACAAGCCTGATGGAAACTTTGCTTCATTTGCTTATGATCATTCCAAATCAACACCAAGGTTGAGTTCAATGAACCTACCTGTGATTTTCAGAATACAGAGCAGCATAAATTAATTTCATATAGCTATTGATCAACTTCTTTACTATGTTCATCCCCACAACACGAAAATGGGACAAATCACTTGCCGTTCGCAGCAAAATGCTTTCTAGAGCTTGAAAGATTAGCAGTACCTACAACATTAAAATATTTTATTATCCTTTTTGAAAAATAAAAATGGAACGAACAGCTAACGTTGCTAAAGGAACTTGAGAAGCAATGATCGTATCACACTGCAACAAGAAAGAAAACTTATAATTTAAAAATACTGTATAGCTCAAGCTCAGATTTTTCCTTTAACAGGCACATTTAAAATCATAGTACAGACAAGAAATCCACATTTTGATAAAGACAATCAGCTGTACTTTCTGCTACAGTATAAAGTGGGAACTTCTAACTCCATTCCATATTCCCATGGTGGTCTCTGTTTTGACTTTATATGGTTATGATTCAAAGCCTTATCTCTAATGTAGCTTGCCACAGGTGTAAAGCAACTATCAAAACAGTTGTTCCCAAACCTTTTAGAACTGGGACCCACTTTTGAAAATGACAGCTAATGGGGGACCCACAAGAAGGGATGTCATTAAACAGAAGGGCTGTCATTAGAGACAATGGGCAAGGCATGCTAGAATAATGAAAAACAGAACACAAAACTGTTCAAGACTAGAACTGATTAAGCATAGTTACCAGATACGATCTGGGACAGTGCCTATAACTTTAACCATTGTATAGAAGAGGGAATTTGGGCAGTTGTAGCTTTTGAGACCCTTTCATGATGAGCTGCACCTGCCCAAATTCCCTCTTCTATACAATGGTTAAAGTTATAGGCACTCTATCCAGTTTGTATCTAGGAACCCTTTAAGCCTGCTTGGACTAGCTTCTGCAGGGATTATTCCTACCCCCCATGAGAGGAAAAGCTGGAGCTGGAATCTACATGGTCCCATCAAACTTGTTTGAAAGCCGATACACTGGCATAGAAGCTACCCATTAAAATGCTCAAGGCTAGGACCGTTTAGGCATATCTGTTACAACTGAGGAGTAATAAAAAAGACAGACAATATACACAGACCATCCAACAACCATATCATAAATGGCAGCCACAGCTGAAATTTGTACAATTTAATACTTGCATCTTCCTAGCATATCCTCAGTGAATTTTTGTTTTCCCTTTTTTTAAAAAAATTGCAAATTATGTTTGTTAACCCAGCACTGACTACTTCACTTTTTGGTAGAATCCCAAATACGGTAAGAAAAAATAATTACCTCATTTTCAGGCCGCCTTTCACCATCCAGAAGTTTTAAGATTTCTGCACACTCAACTGAAACTTTTATGTATCCCTCGACAACGTCATATTGATCTTCTGTGGGCAGCAATTTAGCTATGGATATGAAAGTTTCCAAACCTGGAATAAAACAAACATTTCTTTATTCAAAGTATGTCGTTCTTCACTTGAACCAATTATGGCTGGCAAGCCAACTAATTACCCTATTAAACAGGTTTTACTCTGGGCACAATCTTAACCTGGAGTTAAGCCAACAAAGTTTGTCTGGCACAATTTTGCAGGCCTAACTCCAGGTTAGGACTGCACCATCAGTAACATTTCTAACTCCCATTTATAAACCATCTGCTTTGACCATGACTGAGCTGAGATTTGAACCTGTTCAACATTTGGCTATTGAACCCTGCATTGCTCCCATTAACACCTTACCTATACAACCTCTGAGAAATGTGACATAAACAGATGGATAATCAAATGTCACAGCATCAACAAATGAATGTATGTGTACACACACATACAAACCATCACCACCTCCATCATCTGAATGTATTATTCAAATACATCTGGGATAACTAACATATCAGCTGCCTATCTTGAATCAGGGCTAATCTTAATAATGGTTTGGTAATCTCCAACCATGTGATTCTGGTGCACTGCATAAGCAATAACTCCCCTTCATGCCTTGCATTAACTAAACTGGAACACCGTTAATTATTATCACATAATAATTACAACAGTTCACATCTGGAATAATTACAAACAGTTCACATCACATCATTAACCCCAATCTGCAGAAGCATAGCATAGATGCAGATTAGATTCTCTTTGTAGGCATTCTCTTAAGGAGAGATCCCTTCAGCCCTCTTCTGGGGCTGAGACAACGGGTGGTTACAGAGGGTACCTTAAACACGGAGCAATATGGGGGGGGGGAGTGAAGCTCTACAAATCAACACAGCAGGGAATAATCCTCACAGGAGGGGGGACCAAGGCAAAATCCAACAAAATTGCACCACAAAAGGGACTGCAGCTGCTATGCCGGGAGATAGCAAATGGGGAGGGAGGATCAGCGCAATGGAAACAGAACCGAGGTTGGGCAAGCACGTGCAAGCAGCAGTCTTCTGGGTCGCTTCCTCGCTCGCTCACCCTTCATGGCGGTGCTGGGGTCGCAGAGCATGGCCTTAAATTGGGCGCCGGTGAGCTCGACCGTCGTTTCCTCGGGTTTGCGGGCCCGCTTCGGCTGCGGCTGTTCCTGCCGCTTGGCCGACGCCGTGCTTTTGCGCTTGGCGCCCATGATCAGCCACAACAAGCCTGTCTCCGCGTGCAACGCAGCGGAGAAGGGCCGTTCAATCACGCAGCCGGAAGTGGTCCATCTCGCCCGTTCCCTCCTCTGGAAGCCGCTGCCGCTGCAGTGAGTTCCGAGCAGAAAAGGGGCAGCCTCGCCAAAGCTGCTGTGCTGAACCGTTCAGCGCAATACAAGTAAAGGGTTTGATGGCGGTGCCGCGTCCAGCGCAGCAGAAGGGCATTGAATGAAAGCCAGAGTCCCGGCGACACTGTTTCGAATTCAGCCACAGCGAGCCTCCCAGCTTTTTCTTTAACTCCTTCTCATCGGCATGAGCAACAAAAGGGGGAGAATTAAAATACAAAATAGTGGAGCAGCCGTTCTTTTACGCTCCTAAACGGAGTTTCTGGGAGCCCCGACATCACACGAGCGGTGTCCCGGTGAGCCCCAGAGTGCCAGCGCATGTGTGGAGTGGCGCAGCACCGAGCAAATGATGGCCAGTTATGATGTGGCCGTAGAACCCTGAAGGGAACTCGGGGCGCCCAGGACTCCTAGGAGCACAGTTTGAGAAAGGTTGAAATAGAATGTTAAGTACTGGCATGTCCCAGTATCTGCAGGGGGTTCCATTCCGTACCCCCGTGGATACCTGAAACCGTGGATACTGGGAACACCTTTGTAAAGATAGGGAACATGAGTGATTTTGCTGCAACAAGGTAAAAAAAGAGATTTGTTTAATGTTTCCTTTTTAAATAGATGTCCCAGTATCCATGGTATCTGTGGATAACTGAAACCGTGTATATAGAATCAGTGGATACTGGGAACACCTGTTTTTCCATTTATTCACCGCAAAGTGCAAGAGACTTGCTCTTCCTATTGTGTTGTTCTTTCTGCAGTCATGGAGCATGGTAGCAGTGGAGTTGCTGATCTGAAACAGAGTGTTCTGCCGGGTGCAGCTGTGGTTTAGGATTGGGCTGTTAGTTCTGAGTAAACACGCATAGTCTTGCACTGTAAGGCTGCAGTCCTACACTACACCCACACACCAGATAGTTAGTCCCACTGGACTTACAATGAAACTTACTTCCAAGTAAAAATGTACAGTATTTATAGGATACTTTTATCCTGGCTTTCCCCCACTGGTGTGGGCTCTCACAGTAGCTAACGTAAAATATGTATAATAGAACAGTATAACTATCCATAAAACAACCAATCAAGGAGTTGCAGAAAGAACATAGCTTCAGTTAAAAAAATGCTAGTAATAGGCAGTCCAGTCCTAAACTGCATGGACGCCGGAGGCACAGTGGTAGTCAAACAGCTACTGCTGCATCCTACAGGCACTGGGCAGGTGCTGGAGGTACCTCAGGACAAGAGCACATTCGTCCCCTTCCCCAGGGTAAGAGCACAGACTTGCCAATGGGTCCTCAAGTCAGTATCAGCTATTTTGTCAGCACAGACTTGGAGGGCCTCTGTGTCGGGCCACATGGGCTGACACGGAGATTAGGATCCAGTGGTGGAGGCCACCGCCAAGCCCACCCCACAGTTTGGGAACCACTGATCTAGGGAACTGTGCACAAATCTCCAGTGAAGTCCATACATTTTAGGCACCCAATGACAAAATTAAGTAATAATCATGACATTACATGAATATTATTAATATTGATGTTGATACAGAGATTGCTATAATAATAATAATAATAATAATTATTATTATTATTATTATTAATAATAATAATAATAATAATAAAATGAATAGTAATGGCCAGAGAAGAAGCACAGACAGTGAATATTTTTTTTTATTGAACTTTGTGTGTGTACTCACTTTGTAATTATTTATTTGTATGTGTATATTTATATTTAATTTTGTAACTCCATAAATATAATCATGCAAATAAGTATGCTTCTTTTATACTACCCAAATCATGGCTGTAGCCAGGGTCACCCCCTCTGCCATTGCAATCTGGGGGCGGCCTCTCAGATACCCTCCTACAGCCTGGCACCCGGGCCCAGGGGCACCCCTGAGCACCCTCTTCATACACCACTGGGAATCTCATCCTTTGGTATAAATTGTTAGTTAGGTAAAAATGTCTTAAAATGTATTCAGGACAAAAGGTTACATTATCATGCAATTATAATACCAAAAGAATTTCAAAGGGAATTTTTTGAACTTCCTAAGGGAACAGAATGTAAAATGAATCATTGTAATGAGAACAACCTAGGTCAGATTTCTCCTACATACAATAGTTGGTTATACCTATTTAAATATATTTACTTCCTTGCAAAACAAGTTTACAAAGCTTGGAATGTTTATATTCCCCCAAATAGTCTTGAGTAGCATGATTTGGTACCTTGAATTTTGTCTTCAGGGTGTCGGATTAACATAGAAACTTTATGTATCTAAGGACATTTTTGCACATTAGACTTACATTTGTTTGTACTCCTGCAAAATGAATCCAAATGTTACATCAGCTAAAATGTTCACTCAGTTGTGCTGTCCCTTAACAATGAACACTTTCTAATTAATTTTCTTATTAATTCACCATCCCATGATTGGTGATAAATGACAGAACTTCGTAGCACATGCCATTTTTTAGATCTACTAGCTTTTTGTTACCCAGCATTGCCCGGGTAAGAAATGTCATCGGGACTGTCACCAATCAGCTTAGTGATCCCGAAAAGTGTGGCTTTCTACCATTTTCATGTGGGCCCCCCTGCGTACCCCCACCTCTGGGGTCGACAGGGGGGTTGTGCCCCCTACCCATAGTGTTTGTCGCCAGGCTGTAAAGCGTACCCGTGGTGAGTTTGGTGGCAATCGCTCCAGGCGTTCCAGCGGGTCAGTGTGGACGTCTTGTTTTGCACCCTTTCTGCCCCCCCCACGCTGAGGGGAGCTGAACCGGGACTCAAATGATGTCGGGAGTATCACCGCTCATTCCAGCGACCCCGGAAACTACAGATTCGACGCAGATTTCGGCGACTTTTGACCGTTTTCACGCGGGGCCCCATGCGTACCCCACCCCCGGGGCTGCTATGTGGGCCTGCCCCCCACAGTGTTTGTCGCCAGGCAGTAAGGCATGTGCGTACCGAGTTTGGTGCGCGTCACTCCAGGCGGACATTTTGTTTCGCACCCCTTCTCGCCTCCCACGCCGAGGGGAGGCCAAACCCGGACTCCAACGGTGTCGGGAGTGTCGCCGCTCATCCTGGCAACCCCAGAAATTACAGATTCGATGCCGATTCTGGCCATTTTTGACCATTTTCACGCACGACCCCTGCGTACCCCCACCCCCGGGGGTGCTAGGGGTGTGTGACCCCACAGTGTTTGTCGCCAGGCCGCAAGGTATATGCATGCCAAGTTTCATATCGATCGCTCCAGGCGTTGCGGAGCCTATGTGGAACATACGTAGACTAGCTTTTTGGTACCTGGCGTTGCCCGCGTAACAAATGTCATCAAGACTGTCACCAATCAGCTTAGCAACCCCGAAAACTGTGGATTTGACAGTAATGTCGGTCAATTTGGACATTTTGTTTTGCACCCCTTTTTACCCCCCATGCCGATTGGGGCTGAACCCGCACTCCAACGGCATCAGGAGCATCACCGCTCGTCTTGGCGACTCCGAAAACTGCGGATTTGATGCCGATATCGGCCGTTTTTGACCATTTTCACATGGGGCCCCTTGCGCACCCCCACCCCTGGGGTTGCCAGGGGGGTTGTGCCCCCACAGTGTTTGTCACCAGGCCGTAACACGTACGCGTGCCGAGTTTGGTGCCAATCGCTCCAGGCGTTCCAGCGGGTCAGTGTGGATGTTTTGTTTCGCAACCGTTCTTGTCCCCCCCACGCCGAGGGGGGCCAAACTGGGACTCAAATGGCGTTGGGAGCATCGCCACTCATCCCGGCAACCCCAGAAAGTGTGAATTCGATGCCGATTTCGGCCGTTTTCACGCGGGGGTCCCTGCGCACCCCCACCCCCGGGGGCGCTACGGGGGCCTGACCCCCGCAGTGTGTGTCGTCAGGCCACAAGGCATGCGTGTGCCGACTTTGGTGTGCATCAGTCCAGGCGTTGCGGAGCCTATGTGGAATATATGTGCACGCGCGCGCGCACACACACACACACACACACACACACACACACACACACACTCACACGTTCTTTTTTATATATATAGATGGTGCAAAGGTAAAGGTTTCCCCACAACCAAATGGTCTAGTCATAACAGTCTGTAGGGGGCGGTGCTCATCTCCGTTTCTAAGCCAAAGAGCTGGCATTTGTCCGAGGACAAGCTTCCGTGGTCATGTGACCAGCATGACTATACGACGTAGTGCATGCCTATCTTACCCACCTTCCAATAGCAAGGTGAAAAGGCTTCTCCTCATATGAAGACAGTATTGTGCTACTGATACAGGTCAGAATTACAGCCCAATCTTAAATTTACTGTCTGTTGTCAGATTGGAGTTTCCGCTGGAGCTGACTGCCATAAAACAGTCAGTGTCTGTTGCAAAAGGCACTCCATCACTACACTATTTGGCCCACTGCTGGGAATGCTGACGGGAAGGCTGCTTCTTTCTGCCCCTGTCATCATTGGTTCTCCAACTCACCAGAGGAGGTAATATGGCTGAGAAGGGAGGAGGTGGTGGCAAGACAGTGGATCAGGGCAGGGAGGGGGCAAAACAAAGTGAGGAGGGTGAGAGATGGTAAGATCAGGTCCCAAGACCAGGGCAGTATCAGTACCACTGATATTTTAACCTGGACCCAATTGGACTTCTTGGGCCCAATCCTGCAGCGCACGTCAATATGGCTTTGCAACAGCAAAATAGCTGTCGCGGGTCTGAGTAGACTGCTCCACACTGTGGAGCCTTACCTCTGGGTAAAGGAACAATTGTTCTCCTACCTAGATGAGGCCTCTGCAACTGCTACCAACACCATAGGATGCAGCAGTCACCATTTTGGAACCATTGTATCAATGTTCCATTCATATTATGCCAAGTATAAAGTACACACATTGGCTTCTTTAATACTTGTTATCAATGTAGTCAGCTGTATTTGACTAAAACAACTGCATATTAACCCAGGACAATTCAAGTAACATTAAATACGTTTGAGTCCAACTGATTTTAATGGGTAATTTAAGAGCATTCTTGAGAGCCCAATCTTATCCAACTTTCCAGTGTTAGAGCAGCTGCAATGCAATCCCAAAGTAAGGGAACAAAAGGGAACAGACACTAGTCCCCAACTACCCTCTTTATTAATTCAAAGTTCTATCTGTAGGCAAATGTTTTCCTTATTCAAACATGCAGAGAGTCTGCTTTAGTGCATGCAAAGCAGAATCATGTCAGTCCATCAGTTTTTTTTTCTGTCAATGAAAGAAAAGATAAAATTTGGAGTTAACAAAACTAGAATATACTGTATAAGAAAAAGTTGTCTGCAGTTGGACTACTGTTTTTATTCCCATTTCCATAGAAACTGTGTCCGAGTTTGCAAAAATGGGATGCCTTGTTTCAAATAACCACCATATAGTGATTATTTTAAACTACTTGCTTTGTTTCAACTGGCCTGACATTCATTTCCATAGAAACAGAAACAGAACTGCCATTAGAGTTGTTAGAATAGTTTTTTGTGAATTTACCCAGTGTCAAAGTTTAGGAAAATAAAGTGCTTTAAAATGCCCTTACTAGTGAGAAATGGGGGGAATGCTTTTCCCCTCTGTGATTGATTTGGACAAAGATAAATTTAAAAAGTGAAGAAAAAGGCTGTGTGACTTTTCAGAGTTGCAGGCACATCAATAGTTTTTAAAAAGAGAGGTAGAAACAGCCGCAAGTGTTCTGTGATGTTCATGGTATTTGTTGTTCAGTCGCTAAGTCGTGTCCGACTCTTCGCGACCCCATGGACCACAGCACGCCAGGCCTCCCTGTCCTCCACTAGCTTCCGGAGTTCGCCCAACTTCATGTTCATCGCTTCAGTGACACTATCTAATCATCTCATCCTCGGCCGCCCCCTTCTCCTTTTGCCTTCAATCTTTCCCAGCAGGAGGGTCTTTTCTAAAGAGTCCTCTCTGCTCATGAGGTGGCCAAAGTATTTGAGCTTCAGCTTCAGGATTTGTCCTTCCAGGGAGCAATCAGGCTTGACTTCCTGTAGGTGCTCTGTAATCCATGGGGTTTTCTTGGCAAAAGTACTGGAGTGGGTTGCCATTTCCTTCTCTACATTTCCAACTCTCTACTATGACCTGTCCACCTTGGGTAACCCTACAAGGCATAGCTCACAGCTTCATTGAGCTACTCAAGCCCCTTCACCACAAGGCAGTGATCCATGAAAGGGTTTCATGGTATACCCAGTTGTAAATGTGTTTTTCCTCACTATTACATTCTTTTAACATAAAGCATTAAGTGAAAAGCATTAAGCTGGTGTTCCAAGCTGATATGGAAACGTCATATATAAATATACATATCAAAAGCATTAAGCTTTTCACTTAGCATTAATTTCATTTGGCTTTATACAGAGCAAAATGTCCTCTTCCTGGCCTATTTTTAAGGGGAAATGGTTGATTTGAAGAAATAAAACATCATGCCTACATGCTGGTTACTTAAGAGTAGTCAAGACTCCTGTATGATTTTTCTTAAAGAGTGAAATTGAGAGATGAGCCTCCTTTCATATGCATCTGGATCAATACAGTTTAGGAAAAATAAAAGTAAATGCTAAGAGTTGCATTTTAACTCCTGCCAATGCAATATCAGAAAATTCAGATTAGGTACCAGGATTCCCATTGGATGACAGCACAAGCCAATGAGGAAGGTTGCTTGGCTTCTGTGAAGGCTGCACCCTTTTCATCAAAATTGAGCTCTAGATACCACCATCCATCAAGTTTGACAGGGCTGAAATAAATATTCTTGTGCTGACTTCCAACATCTATTTAGAGCTGTAAAATTCAACTCAAATGTCTAATTGCCCCAATGTCCTAACGCTAGTTTGACCTCTGCACTTGTTTTCAGTGAAGCCAGGAAAGATGCGAAATACACTGTAATCTCCTTGAGCACTGAGGTATCACAATAGGATTTGATATGTATATTTATATATGACGTTTCCATATCAGCTTGGAACACCAGCCCAACCGCCACAATTACAGGGAATAGTCAGAGAATGGTTATCATAACTCAGTGGTAGAGCAGCTCATGTTTGCATGGAGAAGCTCCCAGGGTCAATCTAAAGTTAACAGGGCAATCCAGTGCTCCCCCCTTTGGGCCAACACAAGCCACCTGAGTTGGTCCAGCGCTATTGCAAACATGCCATAAAGCACGTTTGTGCCAGCACTACTGAACTTTGCCAAGGACAGGCGCAGGTAAGTCGCCCCTGTGCTGGCCGGGTTCAGCCAGTGCAGGGGCTTTTCTGGGCAGGGCGAAGATGGGAGGCAGAGCCAGGGCAGGCTCTGACCGTGTCTGGGGTGGCGATGAAACAGACACATCTTGTGCACCCCACGCTGTTATGTGGTGATACCCAGTTACCAATGATCATGCCCCCTGCTTCTGGAATTGCCCCATTTTGGAGAGTCACAGAGGTAGGGGTGGATGGCAGGGCCCACCTCCACACCGCTTTCTTCCCTGGTGTGCCCAGCTCCCTCAGTGGCGCCTGTGGCAGGCACAGCACCACACTGCATGGGTGCAATGCCTCTGATGGGAGGGGATGGACACAGGTGGGGTGAGGGCAGAGGGAAGGCGGTCCTGTGTGTGCAGCAGGTAAGAGGAAGGAGATATTGGGCTGCATCCAAACCCCCATCCCTGAGCTATGTGGCCCCAATTTGGACTGCTGCAGCCTACTTGGACTTGCGCCTGCTAAATAGGAAGTTGGAAAATGAAGTTGGATTTGCATGCCAGAAGGCATTCTGTTGTGTGTTTTTTTCCCTGAAGGGAGCAACTACAGTGTTTGGGATCTTGCAGAGACATCCTATAATTGTACCATATTTTACTTTCTTAGTTGCATATTACTTTTCCCCCCCCTCTGCATAATAATAATCACTATATTGGAAAAACAAACACATAGAAGTGTACATCGTCACTGGTGAAGTGTTATGCCAATATTTATTGTGCCATGAATGACTGGGCAGCATGTTTCCATGAGGGAAGCCTCTCCTTCTATCTGCATTGACAAAGATTGATCTGCATTGTGAAGGAACTCCTTCTGCCTTTCTGTCCATCCTGTTGTTATCTAAGGCATTCCCCAGTATCAAATAGCAGATTTGGTGTCCATGGCTTCAGATGAGATGCCTATTAAAAAGATAGGGGAGCATTAAACAAATCTCTTTTGTTATGTAGTTGCAGCAAAACCACTGATGTTCTCCTGTCTTTAAAAAGGCACCCCAGTATCCGCGGTTTCAGGTATGGGGACTCCGGAATGGAATCCCAGCGGATACCAGGGTATGCCTGTCAGGGCCGGCTTTAAGCCAATGTGACCAATGTCGTCACATTGGGCCCCACGCTAGCAGGGTTAGCATATTGCCTGTGGCTGCAGCTAGGATCTCTATGGGCTGTAAGTCAGTGGGATGACCACAGCAGCTTTCCCTTGGTCTCTTCCACCTGCCTCTGCCTCTGCACAACCCAAAATGGGCCACGTGGGAGCAGATGGCTCTGATGTTATGATATCACCACCAACTACTTCCACATGCCATGCTTGCACGTGGCACAAACAGCGCTCTTCTTGGTGAGTGGGGGCCCTGCAGGGAGGGTTGGGGAATGCCCCACATTGGGGCCCCGCTGCTGTTGCTAGAGCCGGCTCTGATGCCTGTACTTGCTGGCTCAGAAACGTCCACTCCGAAACACGCTGCTCAAAGCCAGTCCAGGGTTGAAAAGCATCCGCGTTCACACGTGCGCCCCGCTGGCCTCGGGGACCGACGTGGGGACGGGTGTCCTGGGAGTCGCCTTCTTTGCTCCCGAGCAGCAGCGCTCCCGCCCTCAGAGTGGCCCTCAAGCGCAGGCCGGCAGCTGGAGGAGGGGCAAGGGAGACCCCCAAGCGCCCGGGCGGCAGGAAGCGGGCGAGAGGCTCGTGAGGAGGCGCTGCTGCCGGGGCACGAGTCCTCTCCCCTTGGCCGCCGCCGCCGCCGCCGCCTGTCCACACCGCGCACGCACTTCGCTTCCCAGTCCTTGGCGGGACTTCCTCCCGGGGGAAGCTGCGTGCAGGAGCCTTGGCGAGCCTTCCTGCGAGCTGCCCTTTCCCAGCCCGCCCGGGTCCCTCCCCCCTCCTCTCCGCCTCCTCGGGCTCTCGCCGCCCCTGCCTCGCCAGTCCGCGCCGGTCCCAGGAAGGACAGGGACTCTCTCGGCGCGTCGGCGCGGCCAGCCGGGGGCTGGAGCTGTCATGTGACCAGGTTGGGCTGCAGGGACCCCCGCCTCCGCCTCCTCCTGCGCACCATGAGTGAACTGGAGGCTGGGCAGCATCCAAGCCGGCGCCAGGTAGAGCTCAAGCTGCTGCTCGACCTCCTCTTCTGCCTGATCCTGGTCTGGACCAAAGAGATCGCTGCCCTGGCCGACTTCTCAGGTAAGGCACTCAGCCGGACCCCCTGGGCAGGCGCAGGGCAGGGCAAATCGGGTGCGAGCACTCGGCTGGTTCTGCGCTGAAGGCATGAAGTGAGATATGAACACCGTGTAGACTGACACCTTTTCCCCCTGGGAAGGCAAGACAGGCAGATGATTCAACAGGTGAAGGTTTTCTCCTATCTCAGAGATTGGAAATAAAAGGTTGCGCCTCTTGATTTTCTACCCATTGTGCATCTGTAAAATCTCTAGAGCCCTGGCAGAAAATTAACTCTACTAATGTGGTGGTGGTATTGGTATACAGTATTTTGTGGAAGAAGGTCTGTGTCAGCCAGTTTGCATTTTTTTTTTTCTAAATTCACTACCTCAATCCTATCAACATTTTCCCTGGTATAAGTTCCATTGACTATAATGGGACTTACTTCTAAGTAGACAGGCATAGGATTGGGCACTCACACATCCCTTATAAAGCAGGATCTTACTTAGTGAACTGAGATCTTCCCTAGTGAACATCCGAAGCTGTCTTCACTGTGTAATTTAAACTGGTAATTTATCTGAACTCTATTCCAAAAGCTGTCAGGTGCTCCTGCTAAAGTCTTAAGCATTAGTATGGATTTTATGTTGGTTAATTAGAAAAGAAAGCTTCTCTTAGCATATGCAGAATACTTTCCTATCACCACTAACAGGTTTACTCAGAAGTAAGACTTGTTGTGGTTCAATGGGATTTACTCTCAGGATTACAGGTTGAATAATCCCAACCAATGCATATGCAACTGGGATTAGAGGTAAACCTGAACTCAAACCTCCTCTCACTGTGTCAAAATAAATGCTGGTTGTACTCCATCAGCAAAGTGCATACCCAGAGCTATGGGTAAATTCATTTTGGTGCTAAACTGGCATGGTGTTGAAAAGCCCCACATTGACCTTTTCTGATTATTTTGACAACAGTTCAATCCTATGCATGTCTACTTGGAATTAAGTCTCATTGTGGTTAATGGGCCTTATGCCCAGGTAAGTGTGGATAGGGCTGCAGCCTGCGTTTCTGTTAGCCTTGGTATTATCCTCGTCTGCCATGCAGATACAGCCAAGTCACCAGCCTGGGCTCAGTTCAGTGTATGTGTGTCTCATGGGGATTGGACACACTGAATGAATTCATTCCATCCTGAAAAAAAAAAATGCCTTAGAATTCAGTGCCACAACACATGGCTTGCAACACTTGTTTGTGTAATGATGTATGCTTGGAAATCTCTAACCCACTCTAAGGGTGGGTTCTATATTCATAGCTCAGAGGTGTGTTACTGTAAGTAGGTATGGTTCATGGCTATACTAGAACGCTTGGCTCATCAAGACTAATGGGAGTGGTATGTAATATTTATTGGGCAAACTTAGGAAATATTACATTCATTTGTAAATATCCTGGTAAAACAGGACACAAAATTAGTGACATGCCCTAAATGTCTAAGGTTGTGGGATACTTGAGATCTCTAAATGTGACTTCTGGTATAGTTTAAGCACTGTTGGCTATTCAAAGTGCTTCCCCCCCCCCCAAGCAATTTCAATAATGTTTATAGGTGGTGAATGTGGATTCTCTCTCTCTCTCTCTCTCTCTCTCTCTCTCTCTCTCTCTCTCTCTCTCTCTCTCTCTCTCTCTCTCTCTCATAGTTATTCAAAATTAACTGATCAACTTTTAAATGTGTTCTGTGATTATGGGTAACAGCTCAGTCCTATGCTTGCCTACTCAGGAAATCCTACATTGTTATTCTCCAGTTTTATTCCCAGGAAAGGGTGCACAGGATTGCAGCTTTAGTATTTTGAATTTATGATAGCGTTGTTCTAAGCATATGATAAAGTTATTTACTGAGCTGGTCCTCAAAAATCATAGAATGCAACACTTTACATTACACTACCTGCACTGGCAAGAAGGTGCTGAATAAATATATACATCAGATCAATCTTAATATTTCATCTGTCAGAGTAGTTTTAAGTACTAAATCTCAACAGACAAATCATGCATCTATTGCTGTTTTGTTAGAAATAGCTGACAGAGATGAAATGTTGCCTTCTGGAGAAACTCTTGGCACAGATTAAATGTTCAAAACTCTAACCTACAATATGAAGACTTAGGGCAAATGTGAGTCAACAGGAATGCACAGATTATCCTCACCCACGCACAAGCAGGACACATAAAAGGGATGCATTTTCATCCTGTAGCCTTGACAGTGAACACCACTTGATTGACCTGATTGATTGGTAGACCTGATAAAATAGGTAACAAGGGCATGATTCTTCTGATCACCCAGTAACATAAAACTGTATTTAAAAAAGAAAAGACTGGTTAAATGTTTCTGCTGCAGTGAATAACACTTCAAAACACATCCTCTTTTAGTGTTATCAACTGCAAGGATAGGAAGATTGTGTCACTCATGCGCCAATGAATGGCACAGACAAGTCACTGGAAAGTCTGGTGAACAAATGGGGTCACTCTTGGGAGCCAAAGCCATGCAACTCCCTTGCATCAGTGACAAATGTCTGGTAATGTGGGGAGTGATACGTAAAAATCCAAAATGAAAAACAGTTTTCCAAACATTGTTTGATGCTGCTCCATTCTACCAGAAAGAAGGGCGGCGTCTATTTTCTTTTGAAAATTTCCACCGTTCTTATAATTGTGCTTTATCTTTGTTTAATTGTGGTTTAGAAAGTGCCCAGATTAATTGCTTGCCAGAGTACAGTATTTAATAATATGCCTTGTATTCTGCAGCAAGATAAAAGCTTCTGTTTGCCTGTCGGCATTCAAGTCTTGCAGTCCAAACTCAGAATGTAACTTTGTAAGGGCTAATCAAAATGTACTTGACAGAAATTAATACATGATAAACAGTGCCAACACATAAATATTAATGTGGTTACCATGAATACCTCATGACCTTTTAAATGCTTGGCAGCTATGCTTCAGATAGGAGCTTGGGGGTGATTTAGAAATACATTTTTGTGTTAAGACTTTACTACCTCAATGCAGAAGAAGTGAATAAAGCTCAGAGGTCCACAGTTCTGGGTTTCATATAGCCTAATCCTATTCCCCCCCCCCCGCGGTTGCAGCAGCACCAAAAATGTTTGCTATATCCAGCAGGGACGGCTGATTGGGATGCTTTAGAGGGAAAGGGGCCTCCTGCTCCACAATGGATCTCCTCACAATTGCACTAGTGATTATGCTAGTGCAAGTCCAAGGAGAATAAGGGGGGTTGGCAACTGCCAGAGGTGATAGGATCCAGCATGCATGATTGCCACTGAATCCACCCCTCCCACAACCTCCCTGCCTTTGTTCATCTTGCCTGTCCCAGTTTTGCTCCTGCCCCATTCCACCCCCATTTTGCCCTTCCCCACTTACTTCCCCACCTCCCCCACCATCTTACCTTCCCTGGCAGGTGTCCAGTGTTCCAGTGAAGCATTCTATTTAGCATGCTGCCGGAAGGCACTTTACAGTAGCCAATGCTACTTTGGTAGCCAATGCTGGAGAAACACATGTTTGGCCACTGCTCAAAGCCCATAGGATTGGGCTGTGCGTCAACTAGTAGTAGCCAGTAATGCCTGGATGTCTTCCTTCCTACTTGATAGATGCAAGGGGTAGGTCCAGCCCTTTTGTACTCCTGTCCACAGCAGCCCCTATAGGACGTGACCAATGTGGCTTATGTTGAGCAAGAAGCGGGTAGGGAGGGGTGGATCTCAGTGGCAAAGGCACACCCTGGATCCTACCCCTGATTTTTCAACCCACCCTCTCCTTTCCTCTCGTCGGACTTACACCAGCAAAACAACTGCTGTGGGTCCAAGGAGATTAATAGGTGATCAGGAGGTCTACCAGAAGGTAAATAAAAAAGTTTATTTGTTTTGCTAATCCTCCCTCACCCTAGCATTCAGCATGCACTCTGTAAGTGTGATTGTGTGGTGGAAGATTGTGTGGTGGAAGATGGTGGATTGGGCTGTTTGTCTCAGCTAAACGTGCATAGGATTGTAGTCTTAATATAATATGAACTACATACATGTTTCTCAGGCAGCCCTTGTGAAAGATGGTAGCCTAAAAATCAATATATGTCCCTAGGCAAATTTCTCAATTTTCCTCCTGCTATCCTGCATGCTTCTTATAAGCTAAGGTTCTTTTCAGCTTAGGTCCCAAGGCAGCACTTGATAGCAATGTCTGTTTAAGCAAGCATCCTGGGCAGATATTAGAGTCACTTGAATTAAATAAGCTTCTAGATGTAAGTTTTTAGTCTGTTCATGAATTTTCAAACTACAATGTTGACTCTAGTCATCTTAAGTCAAAATTCTAGATTAGTGTGTATTATTTGTATACCTGAACCATGGACTCTTTAATTATACGAGTGCCCAAGACCCCAGTAGGAGTGCCACGTTTCGGGAGCATGATTGAGCCAATTAAAAGCTTTGGTTTATTTTAGAGGGGAGATAATTAAGCACATGTGGGACGTGGTGGCGCAGCGAGTTAATCCGCTGTTGCTGGGCTTTCAACCGCAAGGTTGGGAGTTCGAGACTGCGTGACGGAGTGAGCTCCCGTTGCTTGCCCCAGCTCCTGCCAACCTAGCAGTTCAAAAGCACCTAAAAAATGCAAGTAGATAAATAGGGACCACTTCGGTGGGAAGGTAACGGCGTTCCATGCGCTACGGCGTAGAGTCATGCTGGCCACATGATCGGACAAAAACGCCGGCTCTACAGGCTTTGAAACAGAGATGAGCACCGCCCCCTACAGTCGGTCACGACTAGACCATTCAGTCATGGGGAAACCTTTACCTTTAATTAAGCACATGGCCACCCTAATGGGCTTGATCAGATCTGTGCCCACTATATAGCAGGTGCAGGTCCGAGCAAGCTGTGCGGCCCAAATCAGGGCTGCGCGGGCTGGGGCCGGAGGCTTGGATGCAGCCTAGAGCTGCATCCACCCTTACTGCTGCATTCACCTCCCTTACTGGGCTGGCCCCTCTCTTGGCTAGCCCAGATTCTGCGGGCCCTAAACAGGTTCAGAACCCTTAGAATGCAAAAAAAAATTGAAATGCCATCTGACTTTTACCTCTGTGGGTATAAAATGAATGCCCTACTATTCCTCTTAAAGAATGACAAGCAGCATAAATATTCAGCATTTAATGTTGCTGACCTGCATCAAACTTTCCCTTTCTTTTTCAGCAGCACAGGGTGGATTTTAATAAGATTGACTGAGTTTGTGAAAGCAAATCCTTTTAAAGAGATGGGTCACACTTTTGGGCATGCATAAACAAACAAGGGATTTAGCTTATAGCAGAGAGAGCAGAGCATTACAGAGGAGGATATGACTCTTGTTGTAAATCAGCCCAAGAAAGGAAAGCTATACTATTGGATATGACTGCCAAAGGTTGAGGTGATACAATAATAAAATTGAGGTGATACAATAATAAACCACCACTCACCAATAGTATGGGGCAATGTGAGAAACCGAAAGCCACAAAGTTATGAAACTGTTACGTATAACAGAATGCTGTAATGAGTGATTAATGATGCGCATGGAATTGGAAAGCAACTTGTTACTCCCTGTCCTGCGCAGATCTTGAGCTTCATATTAAGATTATCAGGCTGCATACTTTCCTGGGTCATTGATTTTTCCGCTCTGTGTGATTTTAGCATTAGTTCTGTATCTCAGCAGATGCTGGGCTGCGTGCGCGTACACACACACACACACACACACACACACACACACACACACACACACA